>OY728157.1:1654572633-1655178978 GCA_963277665.1 Viscum album | reverse complement strand
CTATATAGGAAGGAATGTGAATTTCTATAAAAGTTTCCAAATTATATCACATCATGGTATAAGTTCAAAAAAAATTCACATGCTTATTTAGTAGTTATAGAGACCCATGTCATGTCATTTTGGTGTCTTCCTATAATTCATCATTGGAAATGTTTATTTGAAAATTCACAAAATTAAAAAATCATAAGATGGAATGTATATTATTTGATATGTAATATATAATTACGACTTCGAGGTGATTTTCCATAGTTGATGAAAATTGATCTATAGTTTCATATATTCAGAAATGACTTTAGTAATCTCATTCTTAGACTATGCATAGATTGAATGAAACTATATTGATTCTTTTATATCACCCATATTTCATGGCATGTTTTATTGGTAATTTAATACTTATCTCCAAAAATTTTGATGAAGTGAAAATATTTCATTTTGTGTTTAATGATCTCTACACCAAAACATCATGGAAATGATATTTATTTTTTATTTTCACCATTAATTAATGAATTTAATCTCTTAAGATAGGATGTTGTTAAGGTGTTTTATTCTTATAAAATGGAATATCTTCGAATAAATTTATTGATTATGGTTACCATAAATTAATTCCCAATGTATGAAGGTTCTTCTCAATACAGTACTAAGGGGGATAAATTGTGTCCAATTTAAAAATAAAAGAAATTATATTATCAATTGAATCATGGTTGGAAAAAAATATACAATGTGTTATATAATTTTATTGTTGATGGATCACTCTTATTTAATATTTAAATATGAATTAAATGGATCACAAGAATTTGATATTGCTCTGAAATGATTATCTACTGATCAATAGTTTGAGAGAGTGAAAACCCATGATGTGACATTCCAAAATACATAGAAATATGGTAATGGAAGAAATAATTGGATTAAATAGTAATTAATTTTTAAACTACCATATTAGAGACATCTTGATGTCAAACATAAAATTTATTTCGTGAATGTGGATAACAATATTTGTAAAATTTTGGTTGGAAAATATTTAGATATTAATGGAAACACTAAACATGGGTTGAATGCACGATTGGAGTTATTATCATTGTGAATATGTTTGGAGTCATCATCCACTCCTGATGGAAAGTGAACATTCTAACCCAAGAATTCCATACATTATATGAGAAATAGAAAATTATCTTCGTTATTTCTCTAAAATATATTAATGTGCCATAGGGTTATGCTTAAAATGTATATAATTTTGAGTATTTAAAGTATTTTTAGTTGAAATGTATGAAATCTCATGATTGTCACGATATGAAATAATAGCTCCTATCTATTTCATTACATGGAATATTTACCATCCATGTCATAATAACAATCATGAAGGTGTGTTTTTTTTCAATTCAATTTGTTATATTGTGATTTTTATGAATTATTTGAAAATTTGGTAAAACAAATAAATTTCTATACTTTTCCATTTGAAATGAATTTTCATCCTTTTTTGATATCATAGTGAATTTAATGGTTCATTTTGTGTGAGAAATAAATCTTTGTGGAACTATATATCTATGTTGGGTGAATAATTTTGAAACATATATGAATATATTAAAGGGGTATATTAATAATCCATTTCATCTTGAAGCCTCTGATGTTGAGAAGTATATTTTTGAAGAGGTTATATAGTTTTCAATAGAAAAATTTTCTGTAGTAGAGCACATCGGTTTTCCTCCACCACTCCATGTAAGAGTTAATTATGGGGGTGATGGGATCCATTGATTGAAATTCAAATTTTTGACAGGTAAAGAAATAAATATGGTACATTTATACATCTTCCATATAATATATTAGGCTAAACCATATATAAGCTTGAATATTAATGTGTTAAAACAATGTTATTAAAAGAATAAAGATATTTATATTTTAAATTAGCATAAAAAATATCCATGGATTAAATAAATCATTCTTGTTAGATTAGATTCATTATAGTCAATGATATGATTTGTGGGTGGTCTATGTTTAAATTTGATAACATGGGTTAGGTATGAAATTAATGGCTCTAAATTTCTAATGAATGATCAAGACAAAAAAAGTGATGTACAGAATAATAGTGTGTTGGAATTTGTAGAAGAATTTCATTTTTTGAAGGATAAGAACAAAAACACAATTTATTCATCATGTTATTGTAATGGAGTCATTGAAGAAATATGAGAGGTTGGATACATTAAATTTCACTTTCTAGAGCTTAACTGGAAATGGTTTATCGTTAACAACAATGTCAGACATGATGAATTAAGAATGAAACATGTTAATATGAATAAATTGGAATACATGGATGATCATTTTATATTGGAAAAAAATTAAATCAAAATTATCTATGTTTCTCAATCAGTCTGATATGCAATGGTCTATTATTTTAAATTGAAAAAATAGTTTTTTGGTGATGATAAACTTAATTATGTTATTGATTTATGTGGCATGCCTACTTTTATGGAACGATTGATAGATAATAATTATAAAAATGTTTTAGAAATGGTTTTTACTATACAGAATAATTATGATGATGGAATTTGGGAAAACAATCTTTTTGTACATTTATAATATTACATGTAACATTTGTTTTTTTCTCATTTATGTTTTAAAATTTCATAAAATATTATATATTTTATTTTAATTTTCTTTACTGAATCCATTAGTATTTATAATATGTTAAAAAAATTATATTACATGATTTAGGATTACTTTTTCATGTTTGTAATTAATTTACTTATCTACTATTTATAAAATATATTATATTTTGTAAAAAAATGAATTATTATGTGTGATCATTTTTAGTATTAATATCACTGCTTTATTTTTTATCATTAATTTATATGAAATTTCATCTCCCATTACTATTGTTAGAATTTTTTAACAATAAAAAATATGAGTAAAAATTTGTGAAGTTTATTTTTTTTACTTTTTTGTTTGATAATTTTTTCATTTTTTATTAACATGAGTATTAAAAAATATGAATTTTTATATTTTTGTACATATTTTTTGTTGATTTGATTTATTTAATAATGAAGGATTTTTCAATTTATCTACCGCATATTTCTAGAGATTATCACACTCATACATTTGAAGAGTAATGTGAACATGCTCATATTAAGGATCCCCATACGTATTTACATGAGACATCTACTCCCATAGGGAAAAAGAAGAGTTCATGGGTTTTAAATGTGAATGCACGTGTTTAAAAATAATTATCAGTTCCCATATCCATTAGTAGAGGAAACTGGTATAATTTGATGAAAATGATATTCCAAGTTGTCCAAATTCAAAATAAACATGATTTTTACAACAGTTATGTGTAAAATAAATGTTTTTATTTTGATTTAATATTGGATAAGTGTTGAAAAATTGACACTATATCACTTTTGTGAGACCATTTTAGTGTGCTAGACTATTATTATTTTACATATCGTAAATTTTTTATAGTAATATATGTTTCCAACATTTTATCTAATGACATATGATATACAAGACATTGAAGAAATCATTGGGAAATTTTTATAATTGGATTCTAGGATATATATGGATTTCAAATCAACCCCCACATGAGATTCCTTTTTTGGGCAAAGGAAACATCAAAATCCATGTAATATATATCCATTTATATATGATGATACATGGAACAATTTGTTGAAAGTAGAAGGCATGAATCGCTATTGGTAAGTTTAATGTTTCCTTTGAGAATTTTTTTCATATTAATGACCTTATAATAGATTTATTAATGATTTCATTATTCTTAATTTATATCAATCGAGGAGATCTCATCATGAAATCCAATATTTAAATTTATACCCTTCCACTTTATCTTATGGAGTTTATATGTTCTTGGAAGAACAAATGATGGCTAAAAATTTTCAAAAACCAAGAGTTGAATCTCTATGCTCAGTAGAGGGTTCCACTCAATCCCACAAGCTAGAACTGAAAAATAAAAGAGGGATCGATCGATTAAAAACGGGAAATATCTTACGAAATATTCGATAGTTTTATTTGAGAGGATTGTATGATGTTTACCTTATATGTGTATTTATGTCAATTCAATTCATTGTATATTTTTTTATTAAAAATTTATCAAATAATTCATATAAGATTATTTTTAAGAGAAGATAACATAGGGGTTCTTTTTAGTAGAGGGTAGATTAAATATTTAGGCAACATATTTGGGAAATTGTAAACAATAGGGTCGTGTACGTAGATTCACAACAGGTGTATTAGTGAAAAAAATTCCCACATTCTTCAGATTCATCAATAGAGGGTGTTTATAAAAAAAATATAATCATTGGATGGTCATGGTTAGAATATTCATTTAATGATGGAGGATATGTTCAAAGCATTAGTATAGTTGATATTTGTAGAAATGCATGGAGAATTTTAGATTGATCCCCCATCCTCTGCTAGTAGATCCCACTCCTCCACCTCCACATGCAGAACCGACAGTTTATCATACTTCTATACACACTCCTCCACAGCATCCCCTTTATTTCAAGTTATATATTGATTATACACACCATTATATTGTTTCATATGCGATGATATTTTATATTATAGATACCTTACATCATCAACAGTTAGATATATTACATCCTAAGATAATTTTGCATGATATTTTATATATATTAGATATAGTACCCATCCCTACAGATGATGTGAGTATAGTTGAAAAAAGATTTATACACTTTTTTGTTTTTGGCCTTCTAGACATCTCATACATATTTCAATAGAGGTTTATGTATATTCTATATGTTATTTCATTTTTTATTAATTTTTGTAAAAAAAATTACAATTTAATATATTTATCTTTTTTATTACATTGATATTTTAAAAGTAATGAAATATTAAATAGACAAAAAAATTGACTTAAAATATGGAATCTATAAATCTTGATTGATTATAGGATATTCAAATTTTTTGTTGAGTCATTATTAGATTATAATGGAAGTTTGTGTCTAGGGGAATGCAATTAATGTGGTGATTTTTAAAAATTGTATCATGGAGCTTATAAATTCAGATCATTTGGTCATCATGATGATGCTTGTTATTTCCATGTATGTCTTAACATAAATATTTTCATGTTGTTAATTTACTGAAAATTTATACATATGTTTGTTTTGTATTAGGTATATTTATTAAATGTGTAAGGGTAATAAAAAGAAATATTTATATAGATTTACGGATGAACAATTAATTTCTATTATAGAAAGAACATTGAGTGAATCAGAAAAAAAAATTATATTTCTAAAGGGTTTTAAAGGGATGGAATTATTCTGTGGTGGATATTTCCTTATCTACAAGATTATGAAACATATATCTCAAAAATTATTTTATATATTTTAACAAAATAACCATTAATAATATATTTTATTTTTTATCAATGGATATTGGATTGTAGTTGTTTATGTTCAAGGTAGTAGACACTTAACTGCTTATGATCTAGCCATGGAGAAGTGCAGATAAATTTTCAGGATGTATTGGACATATATGTTTTAATTTCATAATACTTGTATTTATTAAAATAAATTTTAAATTTATTTTCTTCATATATCTTCTAATAGTTGATGGAATTTTGTTCTAAATGCCACAAATAAAAAGACCACCAAGATAAAATTTGTAAAATTAAATGTTAATTTCCTTATATAATTTGTACATCTGGATATATTAGTCAATAATATTATTCATAATTCAAAAAACATATTTAAATAGAATATTCATAAAAAAGTAGGGCTGAATTATTTTTTATATTATATATTATGATTTATGTATGAAATAACATCAAATGGGATAGTTAAAAGTTCCAACATGTTATATTTCTTTGAAACATTTGCCTAATTTTTAAACATTTTATTCATAATACATGTTAAATTATTTCCTTTTAATTTTTATCTTTTTGATAACCCTCAAACATATTGTGAAAAAGATTTTAGACACTTAAATATCGAATGGAAAAACATTTTTATATGTTTTGTTTTAATTTTTTTGGATTTAAGTTGTATTTGTAAATGTGTATGGATATTCATATCATTGTTACATATTGGTTTTGATTTTAGTTAGTTTTTACTCTGTGTTGTATCTTTTAAAGTTGAAATTGTAAATATTTGTGGTTTATAAAATCGTTTTTACGTGTTTTTTTATTTTATTTTTATTTTACTTTATATTGTATTTCTGAAAAATGTAATTATAAATGAGTTTGGATGGTTGTTTTTATGCTCCTATAAGTTCACTATTTCGGTTGGTTTTTTTTGGTTTTCATTACTACAGTGGAGATGAGTTTTGAATGATAAATTATTAAATAAAATTGGTATTTCACTCTAGGTTTTTTATAATTGATGTAAAAAACATTCTTTATTGATTTTTCAGGTCATTTATATAAAAACTAGCATGAAAAATCCCTTAATAACGATAGTTTCTATATTGATTTTGTTATTCCCAATGTGAAAAATTTCTTATTCACAATATTTATATTATACACAATGTATAAATCCCATTATGAGTGTTTTTCTTGTTATTAGTATTATAAATGACATGAAAAAACCAATACTAAAATTCATTTAAAATTTCATTTCTTTTCAAATGATGTTCAAAATATATTTACAAAGTCTTCTAAAATTTCATTTCCTTATAACTGATGTTAAGAACCAGTAAAATCCGTCATTAAAAACACTTTCTATGCTAATGGAGAATTTGTAGAGGGGAATTTTTTATTATGTATCATGGTGTCTTGTTATTCAGTATGTAATGGCCAAAAGACAACATCCTAGAGGATTCATGCAACCTATGCCTCCTCCTACCTAGAAATAAGAAAAATTAAAATGGTTATTATCATTTTATAATCAAGGAATATATGTAAGAAGGATTTAATATGGGTATTTATTAATCAACCTACCAAATTAGCAGATTTACACCCAATAAAGGGGGATTTTCCACTGGATTTCCTTAAAAGACTCTATATTAATGATTTTGTAAGACTTAATGGAGCTCTTATTTCAATTCTTTGTTATCATGATCTATGATTTACATTGATATTATGGATAAGTATTCTAAAGTATTTAGACCCTGATCGTTATTTGAGTATAACTTATAACCCTCAAAATGACGAGAAATTCAAATGGACTAATCAAATATTAGAATACATGTTGAGATCATGCTCACTTGGCATTCAAGGTACGTGGGATCATTATTTAACTTTGGTAGAGTTTTCTTATAATAATTGTTTCCATTATAGTATTCAAATTGTAACATACAACTCATTGTATATAAATAGATGTTGTATACTAATTTCTTTGGATGAATTTGTAGAGAGAAATCTAGTAGTCCTAAAGATTGTGGATGAAATAATGGAAAAGTTAAATTATATTCCAAAAAATATCAAATAATTTCAATGTATGCAATAGATTTATGTTGTTAATTTGTGAAAGGATTGGAATTTCAATTGGTAGATCATGTTTTATTGAAATGACATCTATATAAGTATGTTATAAAATTTTGAAATAAAGGATAACTAAAACCCATATACATCGACCTTTTTAAAATCATAGAGAGATTTGGAGCTGTGGATTATCAATTGGAAATTCCACCTATCATTTCTAGAGTATATAATGTGTTCCACACCTTTTTGTTAATTAAGTACAATCTAGGGCCAACGCATTTCCTCAATATTGAAATAATATAATTGGAACAAAATTTTTCATACTCTAAAAATACTCTCTATAATTTGGACACTAGGGAATAATTTTTATAGAATTAAATTACTTGGCTGGTAAAGGTACTTTGATAAATCATAAAAATGATGAAGAAACATAGGATATATATGAATTTATAATTAATAACTTTGAAAAACATTTTATGAGGTGACATTATAGAAATTCCAATAAATGATTTTTTTTGAAGGAGGAGAGAATGTTTCACCTATAGATTTATGGTATTAACTTTTTAAAATTTAATATATTGGAAAATTTATGATTCATGAAACACTAAATTTAAAACTATTATATAATATTAATGATTATTTGAAATATTTTTAATGACATAAACAAGGGATTTACACATTTCTATTGAGTGGTAGAGGGCCCCAAGAATTAATAGATTTTATCGTATACTAGAAATATTATTTGACACGTCATACTTATGTTCTAGATGCACATTTTTACCATGGGATGGTCTCTTTATGGATGGGGGATAATGGGAACTAGTCTTTGTACCACTGGGTTCTAGCTGGTGCTGAAAATATCATTCAAATAATAATTTAACTATCCCTAAAACTGCAATCGATTTATTGTCATCCAACTGAGGTGTAGATTTATCTAGACGCAGTAAGATATGGTGCAGTCACATCTATTCTTCCTTATTGGTTAACACAACCAGTTGTGGCAGTGGGGCTAACAGAGAAGGGTGGGAGGAATGTGTCTATTGAGCTTGGTACAGTACCTATTTTTTAAGTCTAGGTAACATGTGTAGCTCTGTTTGAAACAATAACCTTAGAATATGGTCACCTTGTAAGCCTTTGACCATTCCTTCGTCAATGTCTTCAAAATGAATCCATATGATTTTTTGGCATTCCTCATGATCTGGGAGTGTGAAGTGATCTATCAACTCAACAGTGCTCGCTGAGGAAATCTTTTACTGATCATTAGATGGGTCTTCCAATGAGGGGATAACCCTAGGGTTGATTACCAAATATGAAGGTATTAAAGTACCAAGATTACATTATGGATTTAAAATTGGTGAGGGATATTGATTTACCTTGTTTCTTTCATGCCTGCTCTTCTGAGATAAAGAAGAGAGTGATGTACATGCATAATCAGCAGTCAAATATTGATAGGAGAACTCATGTGTATTTTTCCATCATAAAAAAATACGGATGATCCCATGAGTGTGGTATACTACTCTACTAGAAAACTATTTTTCTTACTTCTAGTCCCATGGTTGAAAATGTGTTTCCATTCACATTCATAGTCATTATTAGTCTCGGTGGATAGATGTTAGACATGTTTTGGGACATTCCCAAATTCGACTAAACTATTATTCATTTTTTCCTTGATCCAATCCTTTAACACATATCATTTTTGACGGTATGTACAAGTATCTTATGGGATGTAAAATTGTCAGGGACATCATTTCGATCAGCTTTATGTGGCCTCATTCACACTACAATATTTAGATTCCATTATTACATAGAACTAATGAAATAACTATAAAATTGTGTATAATTAAAATAATAAGTCGAGTACCTCTTATATAGGAATGCAACTCTATGATCCTTTATTAATGAGGAGATTCATCTTGTAGAGGGGTTCAATTCACAATCTCTCATCTATTTGGATATTCTTGGTGAGGTGGTACATTCCGATTTAACACTGGGTGAGGCTGATTTTGATGAGTTGGCTGCACTCTGTGAGGCTCTTCTAAAAAAAGGGTCAATATCTCCAATGGTTCAATAGCCTCTACCTATACTATAGTAGTAATTTCTACATTAAAATCCCTTCTTATGGGGGCATGAGGAGGGAATGGAGGAAATTTTTTACTCTATTGTAAGGATTCCTCTAAACATTAGGACTTGTTAAAGAAATATTATAATTCACCTAGGATGTTTTGAGTGATGATATTATGCACAATCTCATTATTTTTATTTCCCACATAAATCATTATAAAATTCTAATAATGAGATGCATGTCATGTGAATGCATGACTCCCTTCTAATGAAAAATTCTGTAACACACTCATTTGGTTGTTTTTTCACATAAAGAGAAAAAAAGTTCTCATCTTGTGCATGGTGGAGATAAACTATTATATAAATTGTCTACATAACTCTTCAGATCCAGTTATATACCCAATGGAAAAATTGATGTACCATAAGAATTTTGGTTCATCTAATATTTGGAGGAAAATTGGATCTTGGAAGCCTCATGCTACTTGGGGGTTCCCAACATGGATTCATACCATGAGATGAAGTGGGCCAAATTTTTCATCGGACCACCCATATAATTGAATGGGGAAGATCTAGAGTTCCTTACATCTGGATGTTCATTAAATAATCTATTTATTCCGATTACATCTTCTCATGAGGTGGGATCAACACCTCTCATGTTTCCAGGTCTTCAGGGTGAGCAGTGAGAGTGGCTATCAAATTCACTTGGTAGGGATCCATGGAAGGATGAGGAATCCTAACCACAAATGTATTTGTAAGCTCTTTGACTAGGATAGAAGGATCAACAGATCATGGATAAGATTAATCTGGGTCCTAAGGAAGATAATTACACTAGTCAAGAATATTTATATCTCAATCTCTTTCCATACACTCCCACATCTTCTCTATTTAGATACACAAGATTTCCAAGCTCCACTAGGGAAAATATTACAAGGAGGACCTGATGCTTCCCTGGTGGAGGGGGGTCATGACCCTATTAGGCATAACAATAATCCAAGTCCCACTCGGCAAGGAACTCAGGGATGAGCCTCTTTTTCTCTCTGGCCAATTGAAGTAAAGAGGAAACATTGATATTAGAAATTGTATTCTACATAATATTATAATGATCAGAGGTATTGAGATTTCACATTACCTTTTTTATGTTCTGATGGGTGAGAAATGATGAAGAGATATCCCTATTTCCATATTTCCACCTTTGTAGTTGAGTGATGACAAATGTACTAGGGTTTGTTTGATAATATGATACCCTAGGGGATGGGTTTTTCTCCTCACACTCTACATTAGATCCCGTATCATTCTAGTTTTCTTATATATGACCATGTTTACCATAACATTACCCAAAGTAAAATCTTAAATATCAATGGGTAGGATAGGTTTTCATAGGATAGAGCAGAAGTGGAGAGCAGTGTATTATCCCCCACCCTATATATGTACATGAAAAGACACATCTTCCATGATCATTTGGGGAACAATGAGGCTATTAATGAATATCTATTTGAGGGTCTAGTAGTAGTCGGGTGACACATGTTTCCAATACCCCGGTAGTGATTCCAACTCATCATTTTGACACTATTGATCAATGTTGTGGGAGTTGTCTAGTCATTCCAGATAAACCAACTGACAGTCATAGAGGCAATGATGTATCACCAAGATGGTCTAACAAGAGCATGTGGCATGACCCAATGTGAGGGTTTTGAATATAGGAGACTCATTTAGCCAAAAAAACCCAAAAAATGTATTTTTATCTAGAATCTCCCACATTCTCTATTTCTGAGAGGATGGACCTTGTTTTTATTCACCTCAAGTTTCATTAGGTGCTGGATAATAAATTGAATGTAGAAATGATGTATATTATTGTGTTGGTAGGATGGTTAGTGGAGGAGTCTCTATATAATTCGATGATTTTTTTCATACTATAACATCTCTTGGGAGTGGAACCAACTTTATCGCCACGTCATTATAAAACTGGGTGTTCACCACTACCATAAGTGGGAGGGTGGACGAGTTCATTAGTGGATCAACTAGATTCTCATTAGCTAACACATGTGGAAATATTTATCTGTGATCTTTCATAGATTTAGAGAGGGAAACATAATATTAAAAAGATATCTATGGTTTAAGACTATAAAATGTTACCAAACATTACTCTACCTTCATATACATGTAGAGGGATTTTATGTTCCTATGTATTTCATTTTCTGGGATGGAAAACCTAAACTTTTAGGATCCTACCTCTTACAATGATATTGAAAACATGGGTGATGGATCCATCATTGAGTATAATAACCCTTATAATTTGAGTGGACGATAGGGTTGATAAAGACTTGGTACCTCCTAAAATTTTCAACTCAACAATGGTGGTTCACCCCTCTACCCCAAGATTGTTCTTCAGGTTAGGGAAATTTCTCAACATGGGGGGACCTCCATGATGGCCAACATTATTTTGGGGTGTAAATCCACTCTTATTCGTAGGATATGGATATATCCAACATATTAATATTTTCAGGGTAGGGAGAACCTTCGTGTTGAATGGTAAATGAGTAGGGAGGACATACACTCTAGTTGTTGGTGAATTGGAGAGGATCGCTGCTTTGGTTGGCGAGGAAATGGGTAGGCCCTACATAATGACCAGTAGTAATGGAATGGGGAGTACCTTCATTCTACTATGACTGATAAAGAGGGGGTCCTTCATAAAAATCGAAATGTGAATGTGGAAAACCTCTGTGTTGGGGAGAGAGAATATAGAGAAGATCATCATACTAACTACCGAAAACATAGAGAATGCCTCCTATTTGGAAGGTAAAAACATGGGTAGGGCCACCTTGTTTACTATTTAATGGGGGTGTGGACCTCTAATCTGATTTTCTGTGACACTGGAAGGACCTCCATGTTGTCCAGTGGTGATAGCGTAGGTGGAATTATATACCGATTATCAGTAAAGTCGGGAGGACATTTACTTTGATCAATGTGAAAGAAGGAAATATATTATTTTGATTTGGTAATGATATTAGAAGGACCATACCATTAATAGGATGTGAAATGGGGTGGAACTCCTTATTAGGAAACATACATATTGGTAGGACCTCCATTATTACTATCAATAAAGTAGGGTGGACCTCTACTTTTATATGTGGGAACTTAGGGAGACCCTCAAGGTTGATTGTGAGAGCATGGAGGACCTCTTCATTGGTTGGTGATAGGGTGGGGATGGCATACCCCCTGAATCTCATCATTTGGGGTTATACTATAATGAATATTGGTGGAATTATTAATTAACCGATTCAGTACATCTTACCTGTGAGGTATCTGAGGTATCAATCCCAATAGGGTGAACATGGATCCCTGCTCTTCTGTGACATGGATCGGGAAATATATTCTAGTGTTCGAAGAATACACTAGAGTCCTGGAAGAAAATTACCCTTTTTAATAATTATCAGGTGATTGTGTGTGACTTTGAATATGGGTGGTTTATACTGATTCTGTTTTTGCAAGTATACATTCTAATCGTACTTCTTTTTAAATGATTATTAAGTACTTCCATAGATGATATCTGAGGAGAAACCTCCTTGGTGTCCCTCGGGTAGTATTCATGGTCGCAGTGACTCATGCATCCCCCACCTCCTCAGTTAATGGCAGAAATTCATATGACCAATATGGGGAGACACTCCCTATATGATTCTCTATTATAATGGGTAGTGGGTTCTCTCTCTGTATCCGAGGGGGTGGGGGTGTTGATGAGGTGTTATAGCCTCTCATTCATAGAGTTCCATATCCCTTATGGGAATAACCCCACCATACTCATACCAATGTAAATGGGTTTACATCACCCCCCTTTAAATGATCACCAAGGGTGAAACAAGGTGTGGTTTCACTATAACTAGGGTTGTACCAGATTTCACAGAGGATATGGTGTTGTGTGGGATTAACACATGAACATTTCTCCTACCATAGCTCATACGAGAATTGGAAGAATGATTTATATTTTATGCGGTCCATCAAAGGAGGTGGATTCATCAATATGTATATGTGTATGTAAATAGATTTACAATTCCCCAGTTTCATCCAATCAAACTAAGATGGATGGGTATTTATGATGATAATTTCATCGATAAAGGAATTCACAATGTTTACTGTCCCAATTTTGAGGGAGTTCCATGCTGGTCCTACCATTTTCATGATAGGAAATGGAGGAAAATGATTGTATCCAGTGATATTCTAATATTATGAAGTCTCAAATGTTATTAGTCCTCGTATCAAGGAATATAGTTTCATGTCAGGTTCACCACTTTTTTTTGATACTTTCACCAGGGCCACTGCCTGCATGTTAATGTGTAATTGAGTCCTTTTTACCCTATATTCCCTCATTCCAAATGAAGGTATCGTTTATTACCTTCATCGGATTTGTCTGATCTTTAATCAAAAAATAAGGAAGGATTTAGGTTCCTCCATTGATGGATTCCTCATTAGAACTCATTTCCTATTCTAATTATACCTAATGGAGTTAATTCATGTTCATCAAACTCATTCAAATTTCAATATAATTGTGGATGCTTGTTAATTACACTACTTATGTATACATATTATTTCTATCAGGCAAGAGTAGTATACTTAAATCATGAGAGTAGTCACATTGGGAACCACTATATTGTATAGATTCTAGAGACATTGGTCATCTGTATTCCACCTCATGTGAGGAAATCTCATGAACGCATCTTAGGCATGGAACCTAGGGGATCCCAAGTTGATCAGAATGTATATAATTCCATAGATGTGTATATTCCTAGTATTATACCTCATGAATCCCATTTTTATGAGTTAAATGTAGTTTTAGGTTCATATCTACCACAATTTTTAACTCAGGGATCCTACACTTTATTAAAGGGTATGTGTTTGGGGCCATGTCAAAAGTTTAACATCCTTTGGAGATGGATAAAATATCATACTAAGAAGGATCGAGGAATGCGTTTAATATCTTCTGGATATATTGTTGACTAATAATGACACCCCATGAATTTGGATCAAGGAGGTCTGTCCCTGGGAGATAATATTTCACACTTGGATGTTTATGAATGGAATGATCAGAATGCCCTATGGAGGCAGATCTGGGGGTGGGTCCTATAGAGGGAAGATATCACAACATGACAGTTGATTGGAAAATACAATGGTGTGGATCCGTAAGGTACATATATATGAGGG
Source organism: Viscum album (assembly GCA_963277665.1). Taxonomy (NCBI): domain Eukaryota; kingdom Viridiplantae; phylum Streptophyta; class Magnoliopsida; order Santalales; family Viscaceae; genus Viscum; species Viscum album. Next base: position 1,655,164,340 of record OY728157.1, on the reverse strand, counting down.
GGCACCTTGTTTTACCGTCACTAGTGCAGAAAACGTTTTTTACGTCACCATTTTTTACGTCGGTTATATAAAACCGACGTCATAATATGTAAAACGAGGTTTTTTACGTCGGTTAAGAAATAACCGACGTAAAAACCTGTGTTCGGTACACATTTAACGTCGGTTATACAAATAACCGACGTTATTAATCTCGCGGCTTCGTTTTTTACGTCGGTTATTTTTATAACCGACGTAAAAAACGCGGTTTTCGAAGGCCCTTTCACGTCGGTTATTGAATAACCGACGTAACAAACGCGGTTTTTGAAGGCTTTTTGACGTCGGTTATAAAATAACCGACGTAAAAAAAGAATCCGCAGATGTTTTTGACGTCGGTTATTCCATAACCGACGTAAAAAAACGCGGATTTTGAGCCATTTTTTACGTCGGTTATTATATAACCGACGTAAACAATGAATCGGAGGAAGTTTTTTACGTCGGTTATTGAAATAACCGACGTTATAAATGTTTTTAAAACAATTATCACGTCGGTTATTGAATAACCGACGTGATAACTCAATTAAAAATTTACCCAGACCCGTGGATTGTCATTCGCGAGTTTACCTTCGACAGTCGCGACTCGTCTCTCTCGCGCGTAAACCCGAATCGGCTCGTCCATTTCGTTGGTTTAGATTCGTTTTGCGATCATCGTTTCTCATATTTAATCTCCTCGGATCAATCATCTAAACTCGCAGCACTCAGGTAATCCTCCCACTCGTTCGTTTTTTTTCGCGGATAGTAAATATATATGTGTTGTGATTTTTTTGTTGAAACTAGCTAAGATTCTTCGATTGCGAACCCTTTTAACTCGTTTTGGCACCATAATCTTATTTATCATCCCTAGATCTATTTGTTCGACTTGCAATATTGAGTAATTTTATGATTTCACTAATTTTTCATCGTTTTCTATAAATCCCCGAGAGGGTTGGGGCGTGTCCATTTGGATGGGTTGCCCTTTTACAGTTGTTACTACTTTATTCACACACAACCATGGCATAGGTGCATGGATTTGGGGTCGGGGGGTGTCCAGGGGGGTTTACAAGGGGGTGGGTGGGTGTGGGGGGCTGTCCAAGGGTGTGGGTGGGTGTTGGGGGGTGTCCAGGGGGGTGTCCAAGGGGGTAGGGGGTGGGGGGTGGTGTCCAGGAGGGGTGGGGGGGCTGTCCAGAGGGTTGGGGGGTGTCCAGGGGGGTGTCCAAGCAGGTCGGGGGTGGGGGGTTGTGTCCAGGAGGGGTGGGGGTGCTATCTAGAGGGGTCGGGGGCTGTCCAGAGGGGTCGGGGGGTGTCCAGGGTGGTGTCCAAGGGGATGGGTGGGTGTGGGGGGCTGTCCAAGGGGGTGGCGGCCTGTCCAGAGGGGTCGGTGGGGTGTCCAGGGGGGTGTCCAAGGGGGTGGATGGGTGTGGGGGGCTGTCCACGTGGGTGGAGGCCTCTCCAGAGGGTATTTGGGGTTGTCCGGGTGGGTGGGGGGGCTGTCCAGAGGGTTGGGGGATGTCCAGGGGGGTGTCCAAGGGGGTAGGGGGTGGGGGGTGGTGTCCAGGAGGGGCGGGGGGCTGTCCAGAGGGGTCGGGGGTGTCCAGGGGGGTTTACAAGGGGGTGGGTGGGTGTGGGGGGCTGTCCAAGGGCGTGGGTGGGTGTTGGGGGGTGTCCAGGGGGGTGTCCAAGGGGGTAGGGGGTGGGTGGTGGTGTTTAGGAGGGGTGGGGGGGCTGTCCAGAGGGTTGGGGGTGTCCAGGGGGGTGTCCAAGCAGGTCGGGGGTGGGGGGTTGTGTCCAGGAGGGGTGGGGTGTTTTCTAGAGGGGTCGGGGGGTGTCCAGGGTGGTGTCCAAGGGGATGGGTGGGTGTGGGGGGCTGTCCAAGGGGGTGGCGGTCTGTCCAGAGGGGTCGGTGGGGTGTCCAGGGGGGTGTCCAAGGGGGTGGATGGGTGTGGGGGGCTGTCCAAGGGGGTGGATGGGTGTGGGGGGCTGTCCAAGGGCGTGGGTGGGTGTTGGGGGGTGTCCAGGGGGGTGTCCAAGGGGTAGGGGGTGGGTGGTGGTGTTTAGGAGGGGTGGGGGGGCTGTCCAGAGGGTTGGGGGGTGTCCAGGGGGGTGTCCAAGCAGGTCGGGGGTGGGGGGTTGTGTCCAGGAGGGGTGGGGGTGCTTTCTAGAGGGGTTGGGGGGTGTCCAGGGTGGTGTCCAAGGGGATGGGTGGGTGTGGGGGGCTGTCCAAGGGGGTGGCGGCCTGTCCAGAGGGGTCGGTGGGGTGTCCAGGGGGGTGTCCAAGGGGGTGGATGGGTGTGGGGGGCTGTCCAAGGGGGTGGATGGGTGTGGGGGGCTGTCCAAGTGGGTGGCGGCCTCTCCAGAGGGTATTTGGGGTTGTCCGGGTGGGTGGGGGGGCTGCCCAGAGGGTTGGGGGATGTCTAGGGGGGTGTCCAAGGGGGTAGGGGGTGGGGGTGGTGTCCAGGAGGGGTGGGGGGCTGTCCAGAGGGGTCAGGGGGTGTCCAGGGGGGTTTACAAGGGGGTGGGTGGGTGTGGGGGGCTGTCCAAGGGTGTGGGTGGGCGTTGGGGGTGTCCAGGGGGGTGTCCAAGGGGGTAGGGGGTGGGGGTGGTGTTTAGGAGGGGTGGGGGGGGGCTGTCCAGAGGGTTGGGGGGTGTCCAGGGGGGTGTCCAAGCAGGTCGGGGGTGGGGGGTTGTGTCCAGGAGGGGTGGGGGGCTGTCCAGAGGGGTCGGGGGGTGTCCAGGGGGGTTTACACATCGATTTGTTTTATATTTCAAAATTGTTATATTCAAATTATGATTTTTTTCATATAAACATATATTTGTCTTATCTAAAAAATATATATATTTTTGCTATTTTTTATAGGTAATAATGAGTCGAAGTTGGATTACGGCACATCGAATGAGCAATGAATATGAGGAAGGTGTTGATGCCTTTTTGGAATTTGCTAAACGAAATGTTCCAAGTAGTGACATTTTTTTCTGTCCATGCCTGAAATGTCTGAATATGAAGAAGTTGAAAAGTAGAGAGATAAAAGATCATCTGATTTGTCATGGTTTCAATCCGAGTTACAACCCTTGGATTTGGCATGGCGAAACTGGACAGAATGTCACTGATGATAATGAATCGCAAGATGGTAACTCCGATGGAATTGATGAAATGATTCGCGATATTGTAGCAGAACAAATTGAGATAGAACCGAGAGTTGCACGTCTATATGGTGATGCCGAAAAACCATTATATCCTGGTTGTACAGATTTTACGGTTTTGTCGGCGGTGTTAAGATTGATTAACCTGAAGGCGAAACATGGATGGAGTGACAGAAGTTTTACAGAGCTGCTACAATTGATGAAAGACATTCTTCCAAAAGATAACGATCTTCCAGATTCACATTATAAGGCCAAAAAAATATTATGCCCGATGGGATTGGGATACAGGAAAATACATGCATGTCCGAATGACTGCATTATATATAGGAAGGAATATGAATTTCTGAAAGAGTGTCCCAAATGTGGGACATCACGGTATAAGGTGAAAGAAAAATCACAAGCTGATGTAGAGATTACAAAGCTCCCTTCAAAGGTATTTTGGTATCTTTCTATAATTCCTCGTTTCAAACGTTTATTTGCTAATTCACATGATGCAAAAAGGTTAAGATGGCATGCTGATGAGCGGGTATGTGATGGAAAAATACGTCATCCAGCTGATTGTCCACAATGGAAGAAAATTGATGCCCAGTACCCTACATTTGGAAATGAAATTAGAAATCTGAGACTAGGCTTGTGCACAGATGGAATGAATCCATACCGAACCCTCAGTAGCACACATAGTTCATGGCCTGTTTTATTGGTAATTTACAACCTCTCTCCTGAAGTTTGTATGAAGCGCAAATATGTCATGTTGAGTATCATGATCTCTGGTCCAAAGCAACCCGGCAATGATATTGATGTATACTTGTCACCGCTGATTGATGATTTGAAACTTTTATGGGCTGATGGTATTAGGGTGTATGATTCTTATAAAATGGAATATTTTCAACTGCATGCAGTGCTTCTATTCACTATAAATGACTTCCCAGCATATGGAAATTTGTCTGGATACAGTGTTAAAGGGCATAAATCATGTCCAATTTGCGAACAACAGACGTCATATTGTCAATTGCATCATGGGAGGAAAACAGTGTACATGGGTCATCGAAAGTTTTTGCCTATGGATCACCCTTATAGAAGACTAAAAAAGGCATTCAATGGCTCACAAGAATTTGATACTGCACCTCAACCTTTATCCCCAGAATTGTATTTTGAGAGGGTGAAAAACCTTGATGTGACATTGGGAAAGACACAGAAATCTGGTAATGATAGACATATTTGGAAGAAAAGGTCAATATTTTTTGAGCTACCATATTGGAGGTATCATGAAGTCAAACATAATATTGATGTCATGCACGTGGAGAAGAATATCTGTGATTCTTTGATCGGAACATTGCTAGATATTAAAGGAAAGACAAAAGATGGGTTGAATGCAAGGTTAGACCTACTGTCAATGGGAATACGTTTAGAGTTAGCTCCCACTCCTAAAGGAAGACGAACATTTCTTCCCCCGGCTTGTCATACATTATCGAAGAGGGAGAAAAGTAGCTTCTGTCAGTGTCTTCATGATATCAAAGTGCCTCAAGGTTATTCTTCAAATGTAAAAAATTTTGTCTCATTGAAAGACTTGAAGTTGATAGGTATGAAATCACATGATTGTCATGTCATGATGCAACAAATTCTACCAGTTGCACTGCGTGGAATATTGCCCATCCGTGTCAGAAAGACTATAATGAGGTTGTGTTATTTTTTCAATTCAATTTTCAACAAGGCGATTGATGTGAATGCTTTGAACATTTTGGAAAAGGATGCAATTATTATACTTTGTCATTTGGAAATGTATTTTCCTCCAACTTTTTTTGATATGATGGTGCATTTACTGATTCATCTGGTTCGAGAAATAAGGCTTTGTGGACCTGTATATCTTCGTTGGATGTATCCTTTTGAAAGGTATATGAAAATATTAAAGGGATATGTTAAAAATCCATATCGACCTGAAGCCTCCATTATTGAAAAGTATATTTCTGAGGAGGTAGCAGAGTTTTGTACGAGTTAGTTGGCTACGGCGCAACACATAGGTTTGCCTCCATCTCGCCATGAACGGGTTAATAATGAGGGAAAGGGGATTCGTGGCTTGAAAGTCAAATCACTGTCAGCTGAACATATGAAGAAGTTAGAATCATACATCTTGAATAACATAGCTGATGTTCAACCGTATATCACATTGCATATTAATGAGTTGAAACAATGTCATCCAAAGAAGAAAGAAATGTGGATTTTGAATGAGCACAACAAAACTTTTTTGCCATGGTTTAAAAAGACCTTGCTTGGTAGATCAGATGTATCAGAGACATTAAAATGGATAGTGGGTGGTCCATCTTTAAATGTGATAACATGGTCCGCTTATGACATTAATGGCTATACATTTCATACGAAAGCTCAGGACAACAGAAGTGCAGTTCAGAATAGTGGTGTATTGGTGTTTGCAGAAGCAATGCATTTTTCGAGTGCTAAGGACAGAAACCCAATTTCGGCATCAAGTGCATATTATGGAGTGATTGAAGACATATGGGAGGCTGATTACTTTAAAATTAAAGTTCCCGTTTTTAACTGTAAATGGTTTATCGGTAACAACAGTGTCAGACACGATGAATTTGGAATGACACTTGTTAATCTGAATAGATTGGAAGACACAGCTGATTCTTTTATAATGGCAACACATGCCAAACAAATTTTCTATGTAGTAGATCAATCAGATATGCAGTGGGCTGTTGTTTTACAAGGGAAAAACCAATATGTTGGTGAGGATGAATTTGATGAAGATGCTGATTTATGTGAGATCCCTACTTCGATGGAAAGATTAACAGAACATAATGATGAGTATGTTGAAGACATGGTTTGTGCCATTAGGAACGATCACGACGAAGGAATTTGGGAAAACAATCCAACTGTACATTCCTAAAATTACAGGTAACACAAGTATATATCTTGTTTACATTTAGTTTTTTCATATAATGTTAGATACTGTAAATTTTTTACTTATTAAAATATGTATCAAACCAAAACGATAAAACAATAAAAACCGTAAAGAGGAGAAGTCCTGCGCGCACCGGCAACCGGTCCTCTCTGTCTGTACCAGCGGCCGGCCGGTGGTGAGCCAGCGGCCGGCCGGTGGTACAGACAGAGACAGAGCCTCTCTGTCTGGATCACCAGCGGCCGGCCGGTGTTGAGCCAGCGGCCGGCCGGTGGTTCAAACAGAGAGGAAGGCTCTCTGTCTGGTCCACCGGCCGGTCGCTGGATCACCACCGGCCGCCCGGTGGACCAGACAGAGAGCCTTCCTCTCTGTCTGGATCACCAGCGGCCGGCCGGTGAGGAGCCAGCGGCCGGCCGGTGGTTTAGACAGAGGAAGGCTCTCTGTCTGGTCCACCGGCCAGCCGGTGGTGATCCAGCGGCCGGCCGGTGGTCCAGACAGAGGAAGGCTGTCTGCTCCACCGGCCGGCCGGTGGTGAGCCAGCGGCCGGCCGGTGGCATCAGTGAGTCCACTTTTCAGCTTTCTTATGCCAACTCCTTGGAAACATTTTGCCTGTGTTTACCATGTTTATCATTGTTTAACATGCTTATCATATTACCGATGTTTACTATTATGTAATTTAGTACACTTTTCTATTTGTGAACTAATGTTTGTTTTTTTTGATTTGAAGGAAAATGACAGATCAATCAGTTGATCAGCCACATGATTCTGGAGATGAGCATATTGGTCATACATCTGGGGAGGAACATTCACATGCTCCTATTACGAAAAAGAGTTCAAAGGTTGGTAAGCGTGGGTGCACACGTTTACCAAAATTATCACTTGCCCGTACGAAGGAGGAGAGGATAGTCGTGGAGTTTGATGAGGATGATCTTCCTAGAGGTCCAAATGCTAAAGATTTTAAGGGTTTTGTAGCAACTCAGGCTAAGAGCAAAGTAAGCATTCTTTATGATGATTGGAGAAGTGTGGATAAGGCGATAATTTCTCAGCTGTGGGAGACCATTTTGGTAAGATCTTTTGCTATTGTTTGACTGTTCTTTAAATGTTTCTAGTATATATAATATTTTTAACCTCTTTTTTATCAGATGACATTTGATATTCCTGACACTGGAGGAGTCAGGAAGAAATGCTTATCGTTGGCTGCTAGGAGATGGAGGGATTTCAAATCAACCCTCTCATCTGATTTCATTTATGGTCATAGGAGTCGTGAGAATCCATGTCGTATATATCCTTTTATAGATGAAGACACATGGAGACAATTTTTTGAAAGTAGAAGAAAAGAATCATTTTTGGTAAGGGCAATGTAAACTTTTATAAGCTTTCTTATATAAATGATCTTATTATTGTTTTGTTAATGATTACTTATTCTTAATTTACAGCAAACAAGGAAAGCTCATCAAGAGATCCAATCTAAAAATGTATACCCTCATAGTTTATCTCGGGGAGGGTATGCATTATTGGAAGAACAAATGATGGCAGAAAAATTTCAACAACTAAGAGCTGAGTCTTCAAGCTCTGGAGAGGTGGCCCCTCCATCCCCTCCATCTAGACATGAGAAATGGAAAAGAGCTCGGAAGGGCAAAAAAGGACAATATCTTTCGGAAGAATCGAGACTCGTAGTTGAGAGGATTGTAAGATATCTATTTTATTTATTTAAGTTTACTATTTTCGTCATATATTTCCAATCATTATAGAAAAGTTCAATTAATTATTACAGGACTCTCTTGAGGAGCAGAGTTCACAGGGGACATTTACACCATCTGGGAGGGAAGATATTTTATCTGTGGCATTGGGAAAGCCCGAACATCCTGGCCGTGTAAGAGGATATTCGGCAGGTGTATCGGTAAGAAAAGTGTTGCCACGTTCCTCAACTTCTAACGTTGAGGGAGTTTATAAAAAAAAATAGAATCGTTGGAGGCTGAAGTCCATAATATTAATGAGACAATGGAGGACAAGATTAGAGCATCGGTGCAGTTAATGTTTGCAGACTTGCAAAGACAATTTCAGGGTGCAGCTCCCACTCCACCTCTCCCAGTAGCTCCCACTCCCCCACCTCAGCCTGCGGACCCCATTTTTGATCCTCCTCCTCCGCCGCAGCTACCTACTTATTGTGAGTTGTATGTTGATGATCCTCAACATCATATAGTTGCATATGGGATGGTATATTGTATAGGAGATACAGTTCATCATCAACAGTTAGAGGTAGAGAATCAGAGGGTCACTGTACAGGATATTATAGATAGATCAGCTCGGATACCATTACCTACAGATGAGGTGACGACAGTTGGACATAGTATCGGCCATTTTTTACTTTGGCCATCCAGACTTCTTCGACTCATTACCATAGAGGTATGGATGTTATATCTTTTATTTTATATTTTTATTAATGTTTTATCATTTGAAAACTAATATATTTTTCAATTTATTTTTACAGGAATACTTCAAAGGTAAAGAAATACTGTATAGACAACAACAAAGACAGATAGCTATGACATCAGATGCAGATACTAGCAGTCTTGACAAATTGTCAAGATATTCAAATTTGTTGGCGGATCATTATGACTTTACAATGGAAGCTCATGTCTGTGGACGTGAACTATGTGTGGGGATTATGAAAAGTGATATCATGGAGTTTGTCACTGAAGATAAGATGGGCATCAACGTGGTGCAAATTTTTATCATGTAAGTCTTAACTCCTTTTCCTTGCGTTATATTTATTAAAAATGTATACTTATGTCTGCTTTGTATTAGGTATATGTATAAAATTTGTGAGAGGAATGAGCTGACAGATGTATATGGATTCATGGACCCACAATTGATTTCCCCTGAAGCATGTGCATTGGATGAGGAACAAAGAATGCTTTATATTGCTGATAGATTTGAAAAGAATGTAATCACACAGTGTTGGATGATGCCTTTTTGTGAGAGGTATGAAACACATCCCTCTCAAAGAGTTAATTATATTTTAACATAAAAAACCACTAACGTTAAATTTCCTTTTCTCAGGGATCATTGGATGTTAGGGGTTTTTTGCCCTAGGGAGAAAACACTTTATTGGATATGCTCTCTCCATGATGATGTGCGAGAAAGTTTTAAGAATATATTGGAAACGTAAGTTTCAATTTCACAATAGTTTTATATATTATAATGAATTTTAAATTTACCCCATTCGTATTATTTTCTAACAGGGCATGGGTCCACTTTCGAAAAAGCGCAAAGAAAAGGAATTACAAGATCAAATATGTACATGTGAAGGTAAATATCCATTTATAATTTGTACATTTTGATTTATTACATAAAAATAATATATTGAATTTACACTCATTCAAACAGAAATGTCATGAGCAACAAGGCATCATCGAATGCGGATATTACATGTTAAGATTTATGTATGAAATAATAACAACTGGGACAGTTCTGAGTTTTGACCTGGTAAGATTTCCTCTTTCTAATAATATTTCAATTTGATTTATTCATTATACACGTTGACTACTATCCTTTTCCTTTGTAGCTTTTTGATGACCCTCAACCCTTTACTGCTGAAGATATCAAACACTTACAAGTGGAGTGGTCAAATTATTTTACAGGTTCGATTGACTTTTAGTTGTTTATAATGTAAAATGTAATTTTGAATATTGTCAATGTAATTGTGTATTTCGTAGTCGTTTAGGTTGGATTTAGTTTTTTTTGAAGTTGACATTGTAAGTTTTGAATGTTATATAAGTGAATGTTTAATTTTTCTCTACTTCTTGTTTTGGTCTACTGTTGATGGTTTTTCTGGTCTGGATTTTGGTATGGGGGGAGAGGTTCCAAGGGGGTGGGTGGGTGTTTGGGGGGTGTCCAAGGGATATGGGAGGGGTGTCCAAGGTGTGTTTGGGGCTGTCCTAGGGGTCGGGGGGGGGGGGTGTAAATGAGGGTGGGGGTGTCCAAGGGGTGGGGGGTGTCCAAGGGATATGGGAGGGGTGTCCAAGGAGTCGGTTGGGTGTCCAAGTGGTGGGGGGGGGGTGCCCAAGGGATATAGGAGGGGTGTCCAAGGGGTGTTTGGGGCTGTCCAAGGGGATGGGGGGGTTTCCAAGGGGTAGGGGGGGTTTTCAAGGGGTAGGGGGGGTTTCCAAGGGGTAGGGGGGGTTTCCAAGGGGTCGGGGGGGTGTCCAGGGGGTGGGGGGCTGTCCAGTGGGTGGGGGGGTGTCCAAGGGGTGGGGGGGTGTCCAAGGGATATGGGAGGGGTGTCCAAGGGGTGTTTGGGGCTGTCCTAGTGTTCGGGGGGTGTAAATGAGGGTGGGGGGGCTGTCGAAGGGGTGGGGGGGTGTCCAAGGGGCAGGTTGGGTGTAAATGAGGGGGGGGGTGTCCAAGGGGTCTGGGAGGGCTGTCAAGGTGTGGGGGGGTGTCCAATGGGTGTTTGAGGCTGTACTAGGGGTCTTGGGGGTGTCCAAGGGGTGGAGGGTGTCCAAGGGATATGGGAGGGGTGTCCAAGGGTTGTGGTGGGGCTCCAATGTGGTGGGGGAGGGCTGGCCAGGTTGTTAGGTGGGTATAGATGAGGGTGGGGTTCAGTTGGGGCTTGGGGGAGGGCTGGCATGGTTATTTTTTTTGGTTTCTGGTTGCTTTTTGGTGAGAGCAGTGCAATTATTTAAAAAAAAAAAAAATTCTTTCACGTCGGTTATAAAATAACCGACGTGGTAAATAAATCGGTAGGGGTTTATCACGTCGGTTTTTTCTAGAACCGACGTGATAAACCTTTCCCGGGGATTTTATCACGTCGGTGCTTAGTATAACCGACGTGATAAAAGGCCTGGGAATCGATTTACCACGTCGGTTATTGAATAACCGACGTGCTAAAACGTTTCCCAGGCCTTTTTATCACGTCGGTTTCCTAAATAACCGACGTGGTAATAGGCCAGGGGAAGGGTTTATCACGTCGGTTATGACATAACCGACGTGATAAACGATATCCCAGGCCTTTTAGCACGTCGGTTTAGGGAATAACCGACGTGATAAAGCCCCCCGCGCATATTTATCACGTCGGTTATTATATGAACCGACGTGATAACCACCGTGAAGTTAGGGATATTACGTCGGTTTTAAATAACCGACGTAAAAAACGTTATTTATAACGTCGTCCGTATTAACGTCGCCTAAAAACCGACGTAAATAATAAAAAATAACCGACGTAAAAAACGTTTTCTGCACTAGTGCGTTGGTCATGATTGATCCTCATAGATGTTTCATATGTACCATGTTTAGAGGATAGGGATCAAAATACACCATGTTTTATGTTCGTGTGATTAAGGACAAATCCATGAATTTTAACGGCATATGGTAAGGACTCTCATGTCACAAAAGGAGATTAGATGAGGGATGTTTTGTGGAATAGACATGAAATCTTCCCTTTATAATGGTATTTCTTTTGGTTGGGGCTGGTTTTGGGATTATGCTTTGATCATCGAAAGAGGCATGGAAGAGATCTGGTCACATGGGTGAGGGGAATGATCCTACTAGGGATCTGGAATGGATAAAATTAAGTTGGATTTGGTTGTCTTTTTTCAAAATTAGGTAGGATTCCTACATATCCTAGTTAATTAGGAATCAAATCCCATGATGTTCATAAGGTTGGTCATTACACAAAGAAATAGGACCAATGGATTTTGTGGTTGGGGCTTACAAGTGAAAACGACTAAATCAAGTATGGTTGTTGGGGAGTACACTCATGAGGATTCACAAAGTACATTTAGGTCATTGAAATTTCATGATACCCACTAATCCAAAATCCCAAATAAGTCATTCTCAGTGTGAGAAACAAGAGCAAGTAGTAGATCTAAAAATCACACAACCTCCTTCATATGCTAGTGGATCGATGTTGGGGTGATTTTTAAGAGAAATAATGACATGTGTGGGGCTTAGGAGTAGAAGCTTCCCAATGATGATCTCATTCCATTTGAGGGGGATTACGCAATGATGCTGCCCAATATAAGATGATCACCCAATTGTAGGGGTAATGTTGAATCCCATAATGAAAGTACATGGGGAATATTGTGTTCATCCAACCTGGGTAAGGCTATAGTTTTTAATCATGTGTTAAGGGCGTTAGGACTCAGATTATTTATTTCATGCATCTCAGACATGGGGGACTCACTCTTCACCACTTGGGCTTACGTGATAACTGCTCATGTTCCTCTGGACGAGGCATGTAGTTTATAATGATGGGGTGTAATTATGGGAATGAATGGTCAATCATGAGGTCCATGTATTGGTACCAATAATGAGACGAATATCATGTCCTTATACCTATGAAGAGAAGAAAAATGATTGTGGGGGTCTCAGGCTACACTTGAAGGGGATTGGGCCAAGGGAATGAGGTGGCACTAGTTGAATAAGGACTCAAGGTATAGCTGAATAGATCCAGGATTGGTGTGGGGGCCCTCTGCACTCAACCATCTCAATTTTGTGTCAATAGAAGGGAGTCTTCATGGGGAGGCACAATAGAGGTGTTTCAAAAATATTAGGGCCTCTCATATAGGTTATTCATGAAACTCGTGTGCTTTGTGGAGGTCAGGGTCTTCACAAAGAAGTATGATTCATAAAACAATGTGACCTTACCTCAAGAATAAGTACTCTATTGGGAAATGAGAGATTAATGAATGAAAAATTCTTCTGGAAGCATCATATTCTTCGTAGGGCCTTTTTTCCTCTGAGAAGGGTGTAGGCCTTTGCGAAAAAAAATCTCCACCTAGGTAGGAGGCTTTTATGAAAACATGGTAGGGTTTTTTTAATACTATATACCTTTGAAGATCATCTGTTAGTTTAGATAAAGATACATAGGATGTTTTTAAAGTAGGAACAATTCATAATATGAAAGGTTGGGTAACCAACCCCAATAATAATAGAATGAGGGGGTATTTATTGGAAGAGAATTTCATGAAAATTAGAAGCGGTTAACTAATAATTTTTACTCTTTTTGAAGGGGAATGGATTTTTGGACTCTGAAAGACACCAACAACCATTTTTGTGTTCTCAACGCACTGTCAGGCTCATTGAGGAACACTGTCATGGCTTTGTGCATTCGTGAGGTGAACTTCTCAGCTAGGAGCTTCGTCAGCTCTAGCCATTTGGGAAGAGGCTAGGCTTCATGAAGCAGACTCTTAAGAGAATTTCGGTCTATTTTTTCATGTATTTTCACTGAAATAGCTGTGTCTACCTTGACTATTCCCATGGAAAAATATTTCAACCCTAATAGAGGCCCACCTACATGAAATCAAATTTTATAAAAAAATAGAAAAAAATATATCAGATGAAATTTTATTTATTAAATATATCCATTCTATTAAGAATATTTTCATAATAAATCACAAATTTTATTCAATTCACTAAAAGATATCCTTCTTCTATGAAAAATATAATAAATATACCAAATAATTATAAATAAGTGTATATATATACATATTAATTTCTTATTAATTTTGATTTTATTATTATCAAATTCAAAATTATATTATTTGTACATGTTCAGGGATGTAATTTTTTTTAACATTACTTATACACATTTATCATTTTGTTAAAATATTTTGTTTGACAAGGTAAACAATATGTGGTAAACATTATTTTATAAACGAGAAATTTTAGTAATTTTTTAATCCTTTGGAAAAAAATTCAAACCAATATATCGACATGTCATTAAAAAATCAATAGGTATTTTCAAATTAGATAAAATATTCTTTTTTATATTGATTTTAAATAAATCAATCACTTCCCCTATAATCCTTATGATCACAAAAAAACGCCAAATTTAATAATACATGTTAAATATAACCACATGAAATAAAATTTTGGAGCACAATATTAAAATTTCGTTGACCACTTTTCAATAGTTTATTTCCATAATAAGAAAATAATTTTAACAATTAACACATATTACTATGATTGATAATAGAATACCATGACTAGTTAATATACAATTTATTTCAACAATACTGTCTCAATCAATCCCAAATAGGGTTGTGTATTAGGGTATAAATCATTGTTCATTAAGGTACAATTGATCATATTCTTAAGTTGGATACAACACTCCAATCATATAAATCTAAATAAAAAATGATAATAACCATTTATTGAATGTAAATAAAACACAAATAGGATTTACCTGGTTCCTCACTAATTGATACATCCAAGGGGCATGCATCCACAATATGTTGATATAAAAAAATTCTTATCCTATCTTTTGTATACAAGATTTATAAAATGATTATATCCAATCACATGCTCCCCATGACCTTTATTTTTACACCGACTACATTAAGATATGTTTTACATGAAATAAGGAAAATGGTCACCTAATGGATTTTTCACAAATGTGATCAATTCCAACCAGAAAAGTTTATCTTTATTGAATTTCAATTTCCCTTATTAAAATTATATCTTTAATGGGGTTATTAATTTTATAAATCATTCTCTATATTCAATTTTATGTAATTAAATTCCTATAAATTATATATATACTTATCTGTAATTACCTCTAATAAAAAAAATATTTATATAAATTTGTACCCTTTTAATTTTTTCGCTTTTCCCTAGATTATTGGACTCTAAATCCCCTTATTACAGTCCTACTATGACCTCAAATGGTTTGAAAATGTAATCTAATTGAATAATATTTTTATTTTGATTATAATATGGAATCTAATAAAAAATAAAATAATGGTAGAGGTCATGCTGTGAAAACCCATCCACTTCAATAGATTTAGTTGATGAACCACCTTGATCCTAATTCTAAGAAAACTTTATATTCATAAAAATCTAGTTGAAATATATTATTTAAAATCCATAATATCCATACATTAATTTATAAATAATTATAAAAAATAAATAAATTATTTTGTGACATTATTTTTTATAATGTGATTATTTTTTCTATAATAACAACAAGACAATCAAAATCTCATTGCCTCTAATTAGGTGGTTTTCTGAACATTATCAATATAGAATAATGTATTTTTATGGCATTAAAACAATAATTATAATGTTTCTCCTTCAATATAAAAATTTAAAGTGGAAAAAAATTATCATAAGAACTGAATTTTGGATTGTCAGATTCCTCAATGGGATGAAATATGCCATTATAATGTCATGGTATACCATCACTTCAACTTACTCTTATACAACATTCTTCATAATATCTCTATCATGAATGTATTTTGGAAAAGTATTCAAAAATAATAATATTTTCACATTTTCATTTTCATACATAAATATTGAAAACCTAATTATATTAAAATTTTGATTAATGCCAAAAATAACAAAATATCAAAAATAATTCATTTTCTTTAAATTGTTATCCTTTTAGTAATTCTTGTTCTAATATTCACAAAATTGGATAGACTTGGTTCAAATATTCTCCCCCTTTGGGTTTATTTCAAATTTAATGTATCAAAAATAAAATTCAATACCCCCAACAATATAGAAATATAAAATTTTATAACAATAACTGTTAAATCACTCGATGCCTATGTGACCAATAAATGTTTTATAAAATAAGAGAAAAGATAGATTTTTATATAAACCATTAAATATAGTCTCAAATTATATCATATTATTATACATTGTAATGATATTAAACTCAAATAATATATATACATATATAATTATCATTTGGGACAATATTTCTGTATAATATGTACCACAATTGTACCTACCATTAACTCCACCTCAATTAAAGACCCCCACATAAGATCGTATTTTGGCACTCACTCAACCTATTAAATTGCCTCATTAATAATTTGAAAAATAAATCATTTTACCAACATAAATTTATCTAATGTTATTGAAATTATAATAGTTTAATTTCTTCCCTTATGATGTAATTGATGTCACTACATTCTCACCATGAACATCAAACTCAAGGGGTTGATTCATCTTATGTATTAATAAACCATTTTACTCATTATTGTAAATTGTGAGGGAATTTTCCAAACCTCTTTATAATGAAAAAGGATGTTGATTACATAGGAGTAACTAATTCCATTTAACCATTTTTTAGAAATAAATTGTATAAATTTAAACATTTTTTAATTTATTCCAACAAACATAGTAATTAAGACTTGTTTCCCCAAATTATATTATATAAATTAGTATTATATCTCAAAAAATTTGGTATATAAGAACTATATTAGATACCTTGTAAATTTAATTAAACTCATGTTATATTGGTGGATAATAAATTTCACCTTTATGTTCTCAAAATAATACTATAGTATTTGATTCATCGATAATAACTAATAAAAATATTCATAGATAAACATTACTTCAATTAAGTACGGCGATGAAATGTACACTCATTATTATTTCCTATCCATATGAATCACTTTATCCCAATGAAAAGAATATTCTCTACTTATAGAGTGGATTATTTAAAAATATACCGTAATAAATACTTATTTTAATAATATATAATAATCTCCTATTCATTAGATTATATAATATTAAAATAATAACAACTCAACATTGAAAGCTATAATTTTTTTACAACTAAAGTTTGTTATAAAACATGTATGTCATCTTGTATGATTAAAATTTTATCAATACACATTTAGATATATCATTCATTTTGACTCACTTGAATCTTGAGAAATTCTTTATCTTCTCTAATCAAAGTCATCTCATGAATTGATATCATAAATATTGTAAACTCCTTGATATATCACATTTTTTTCACCAAAACATATATCATTAATTTAGATGAGTATTATTAACAATTATTTCTAACTCTATTTCAAATGGATGTCATAATCAACCAAAAATATTTTTGGATTATAACTTCCTTGAGTATGTTTCAATCTACGAATTACATGATTATAGGGATTTTTGGTCTATACAAATAATTATAAAAATGAAAAACATTTTCCTCATCATCACAAATTCAAAAACCAAATGACTATTCCATGTACAGTTCCATACTTAACTCTCTATTCCAATATTTCATCGTTACAATCATTTAATACACCTTTAAACTTATTTAAATAGAAATTTATAATAAAATTATTCTTCATTGAAGTATATCCATTACTAATATTGTCCTCTCTATGTCCATATATTAAATTTTAGTGTATCCCGGGAACACCAATTTTTCTAAACTATAAATCAACATTCCATCTTTATCATATCATTTTTTGAACACCTTTTTCATTTTGAAGTAATTATTATCATATTTGTTTTCAATGAACTCTCATGTATGGTTTTTAAAAATTATTCAAACACCAAATTCATGATATTAACAAATATTTCATCATTTTTTACTTCTTTAGATGATAGTGGATCCAACGTATATAATATGGTGATGTCTAAAAAATTAAACATCAATTTAATTTTTTAGATATGGATTTTTTTCAATGATATTTTACACATAAATGTCAACTTATATTTTCTAATTAAAATTAATTTTTTTCTTTATTGAGGATACTCTATTCATATGAATCATCCTAAGAATCCTAATAATGTGTTTAATGTTAAAATCCTCTGAATTTTTTCCAATGTCTTCTTCTTTATAAAACACATCATTCAAATAAAAATTCCCTATTTTTTCTGACTTCATCTTTGAACATATTAACATTTTATCTCTCTTTAATTATGTTAATTGAAATATTGAATCATTGTTAATAATTATTCAATGTGTAATATCCTTTTAAAATTATTCAATTAGTAATATCTATATATGTTCCCTTATTTCCATCCTTGAAAATGATGTGTCATTTTATTCTAAAAACTATTAACTATTTATTTCTTTAATTCTTTCATATTCTGGTTTTAAAGGTGTTCTCATCTATCTAGGACATAATAATGAAATTTTTTACATATATAGACCCTCTTACTAAATAATTCCAAAAGTTTATCTACAATACTTTCTTATTATGGAACAACATTTTTATATTATTAATTATATTGTTATTCAATTTTCTGACATCTTGTTTTGTTTTAATCTAAAATATGAGATATTATTCTTGATTTTATGCTTCTCTACATAGTTAACCCTTCATAAACCTATTTAATATATAGGTTAAAAAATATGGGGAAGTGAATTTCTATAGGCACAATAAGAAATACGTTTCCCTATATTTGTACATGTACTATATTCATTACTATAGACAGGTAATGTTTCTAAAGTTTTTTCATTAATAATGGGATTTTGGGCTAGAATATTATTCTTCTAGGAAACAAGATCTTCAGTCCAACAAGTTGTATTCGGATTGAGTCCCTCTCAGCCATGGAGAAGCTCACAAGGACCACCAACAGTTTTGGTCTTCTATATTTGAATGTGGTGAGTCCATTAAGGGTGAAATAAAGATGGATTTGATCCCTATAAATTGCATACAAAAAGATAAACCAACAAATATATATAAGAAACAGATGTGTTGTGGTTGTGATGAGAAAGTAGTGATGGATTAACGGTTTATAGAAGGGGATATTAGAATTCAGTACATACACATCTATTCCATTAGGACTTTTAATTTTAGGTCCTTTTTATAACTACACATTCATTAATATAGAGGTTCACATATAAAACATATTGCAAAGAGATATTATCCCAAAAAATGTAATTTTAATTAGTGGATAAATAGTATTTCACCCCAATATGGTTTACTCGATTACATTATCTTATAACAGAATATTTATTAATCATACACATCCATTTTAATCTCACATTATAAAATTATGATCCACTATTTGAATTAATTCTTGGAATTCATCAACAAATTGTATTACACCATACTATAATCATCAATTAATAAGATAAAGTATATTTTAACTCATTATTTGGTATATTTCATTTTTATGATCACATCGGTGGGGATTATGTTCAAAATATTTTATATTCACCTAATAATTTTTTTGTAGAGATTAATAAAAATCTTCCCTCTCACTAATATATCAACAATAAATTCACATTTAAAATTCAAATTTATAATATCCCTATAATACTTTTTCTTTGATAAAAAAACCAAGATTTATTTATGTATTTGTCCAAATCTCTGATTCCCTATGTTATTATCCACTTCAAACATAATTATACACATATGGTAATATGATAAAATTTCACATTACTTCTCTAACCATTAATCAATGAATTTATAGACTTTCTATTGATATGAAATCCCTTGTATTTGAATGTCACTTATTTTTTGAAATAAAAATTTAACAAAACCCGATAGACTATGCGTAATTATTTTAATATTGGTAAATTTTTTATTTTTTAACTCATCTACAGAGTTATTTCTTTTCGCAAATCCTTTTATCTTCAATTATCCATAATTAGAAAAACAATTTATTCCTTCAACTCATAATTTTATATTCTTTAGAAAATCATGTGCCAATTCATGTTGGATTGACCCTACTATCAACAATCCATTTATTTATATTATTAATAATATCAATTTTTTATTTTCCTGGATATCCATCTATTTATAATTATTTTACTTCTAGTAAATACCTAGTTGAGTTAACATATCAGGTGTAATTTCTTCATTTCCATCATCCTAAATATTACAATAATATTCTCCGTATTATTATGGTAGGAATCTATATTTTAGAATAATAAATTTCCCAAATATTTTATAATATAAATTATTTATTCTATATAATATATTTTGACACATAAATTGCCTAAAATTCATGAAGTAGTGACCGAATTAATATTTAAAAAAAGTAAAAATGAAATTATATATACATGTGTGGTATATGTCTACATCCTTCTTTTTATGGCCATCAGGTTCTTATCCTTCTTGGATAACTTTTATCCAATTCATAATAGATCATGTTTTGACCATGATATCCACAAATAAGATAGTTCATAATGGAGACTATCCCATTACCATCGCACTACATGATTCAAACATATCACTTTCTCCATAGTTTTTGATAATAGGTTGATGGTCCAAAATTATCTCCAAACATATACTTCACATTATTATTCATAATTCTATCCCTAACATTTTATTTTTAATCATTAAATAAAATTGTTATTTTACATATATATTTAGGTCACTAATATTTCAATAATTTCTCCACAAAACTCCTTCTTCATTAATCCATATAAATTAACGAAAAAAATTAAATTTTCCCATATAATATCCGCTGTTCAAGAAATATTTTATTATTTTTTTTTGTTTTATTCTATGTAATAACCACCTATTCATCAAGAGATTCCATATTAATTACTCAAACCATGGTAAAAATATTATTTTCATTGATCCCTTAGTTCTGTTTTTCAATATTATATTTGAAATTATCAACTTCAAAGAGAAATTCATGATAAAATAATTTGTTAATATATAACCATCTTTAATTGATATATTTTGAGATTATTTTATCAATATAAACTGATTATTATTTCATTAGTCTCTCTATCACTCTATTATTCTTCCATAGTTCTGAAATATCATCAATATATCCATCAAGTTCTATATTGGGGTCAATAATATATTTTAGCTATTTTGCCCCTCAGTTCCATTTTGATTATTCTTGTTCATTTGCCTCATTTTATCATATATGTCTTATTTATTGTTTTTTTCCTTTATCAAAAATATATTATCGTTAAATTTATCATATCCCACTAAAATAACATCTTGAAAGTTATTACTAGATATAAATTTATATTTTTCTTTGGGGGGATTCCTTTTCAAGGTTTTAGTGTATTCACTCTTAGTGTCTCCATATTCCTTTCTTCCACACCTAATAGTAACATTCCTTGCATTCCAATAATACAAAAAAACTAAATATATTATTATTTTGAACAAATATTTTACTCACATGTATTTTATTTTCAGAAGTGATTGAAATTCATAAATAATATCCTCATCGATATCACCTCATTCCATTATATCTCAATTCTCAATGTTCATTAATTCCTTCCCATTGGATGAGTGTCTCTATTATTCTTATGGATTCACATTCCTTTCAAAATCCACCACATTTCTATATAAAACCCAAAGACATTTCTTTATAATATTTTCTCTATTATTCATCAAAACCATTTAATTATATTGTAGTAGAAATATTTATATGATTATATTCATGATAATAAAATCAAATATATTATTAATGAGTCTTTCAAAGTATTAAGCACCCTCAATGATTTTCATGAAGAAATATTATATGTTTTTAATGGAAATCATCCTCAAATCATCAAACATGTCATGTAGGACCTCTAACTATGATGGTTTCACCTTTTTATCACCTTTATTATAGATGGATAATTTATGAAATATTTATTATTAGGATATACAACTCATAATATTCATATAAATTTGAAATTAAAATTTTATAAGAATGCCAATTTTTTTATTTTCATTAACACTGAGTAATATCTCATTTCCTCAAATCAATTACAAATCAATAACATAGATCACATTTGTTACAAGAATGATGATATAATAAATATTGAGTATGGGTGACCATTGGTGAGAGGTCATCTTATTATATCAAATACCTTAATTATACCTAGAAAATGATGGACCTCTACTCAGGTTCATAGATTTCTCCGAGTTATGAATTATTTATCAAGGAATTTCTTAAATATAATCCAATCTCTTATACCACTTGTTACAACTAAATAATTATAGAAATACCCTAATAGGTGGTAAATTAGGTTGTGTATCCTTCTTCTTAGACATCTAATGGGGACTGTTTTTATATTTAAAACATGTCAATGGATATTTTAATCTCAAAATCAATAAAACAATATCCAATTAATTTAAATTCAATTAATTTTAGAGTTTATGTAGTCCACTACAATGGTCCAAATCCATATAGAATACAATAATTATTAATTGATGTACCAAAAACACTATCCATTGTCATTTTTACAGGATTTATGAAGTTATCACTACTTATCATAGACTCACTTCTTTTATTAATCACTCTACTTACTACATTAATGCCACAAATTGGAATATTCCTGCCTAGAATAGGTGATTATTTATTTTATTAGCCACATAATATATAAATCACAATGCCTAGAATACAAAATTATAGTAATCTCAAAAAACATGATATATATTTAATTATTTTATTTAATTATAAAAAAATTTATATCATAAAAATATATAAATCATTATTATTTTTTCATTTCTTATCCTTCAATCACATGTATCATTCTTCGGGTATTTTATGATAAATTTAGAAAAGGTATAATGGGGAGAGATTGGATGCACAATAAGTGGTGTTGTACAATATAAGACAACATTAAATAAATAATATTTTTAAAATAAATATTAAAATAATTCCATGAAAATAATAACATGAGTATAAAAGATACATGGATGTTATAAAATAGAAATAAAATGATCACATGGATAATAATAATAATAATACATCCCATAATGATGGAATTCATAATGTCATACATCAAAAACATATTATCAGGCCCCGGTGCCATGAAATCCTATATTAATGGGTATGTATACACCCAATACCCATCCTAGAATTTATTCATGATCTGACCCATTGGGTAAAGCACAGTCAATGGATGATTGAGTCACAACTACCACAAGCTCGCCTCTATAGGCTAGGGATGGTGAAAGTGTCAAAAGGAATAACTATAATATGATGAATTTTCCTAAATTAATTATACTCATGGACCTAACCATCTACATGATGAATTGAAAATGAATAATTATAAAATAAATTAAAAAATGTATTAAAAACATTGAATTTCATAAACTCTAGGGAATGCGTTGAATATAATAGTGATATATGAAAAATGAATGCGTAAAAAACATGGAAAACTAGAACAGATGTACCAACCTACAAAAAATTTGAAAATGAATGTTGAAATAGCCAAGATCTATATATTTAACCCCCAACAACCCTATATGGTCAAACACACTTCAGTATCCATGTTGCTATATAATATAATCCCCTGCCTATTTTCCATCTACATAAGACGTGACATGTATAGAAAAATACAGCGAATGGGTGTGTATATACATACGTAGTAAGAAACACTAAAACTAGAGGAGGAGAAATTGGAGAAATAATAGAAGTTAACCTATGATCCTAAATAAAGATGAAAATAAACCCCATCAAAAAATATATATCTCTATGTCCTCATAAAAGAAACCTAGATGAGAGAGAATATGGATCTTCATCTCACATCGCAGTGCAAGAATAAGCTTTATTAAAATTCTAAAAAAGTCAATCAATGATTCCTTGTATCTCATGAGGTTGTCTAAAGTAGTCAGGGGAAGGATTCACACCTCACCACTAATTCACAGCCTGGTGGGGCTCAATCATCATGTATTAACCAATGAACTGATATGGAAGGATGGTTCCACTAAATATGTGGGGGGGGGGCCTTTCCTTGGTATGATAGTACTATTCCACTCAATGGGTAGAGGAGTATAGTGTATCTTAGAACCATAGCCTCTCTTTGATGGTCATGATTGATCCCTACCTTCATCGATATCTTCCTAAAGAAGTAACACACTAGTAACATGTCAAATCATATCTCAAAATACACAATAAAGGCCACCATAATGATCTACATGGAATACACTCCTGATAGGCCACTCCTGACCCAAAAACAAAGTAAAAATGAAGGATATTTGATTGGTAGAATATTCCTAAAAGTACATAAAATATATGGGGTCCACATGGTGTGTGACCCGACTCCACTTCCTAAAAATGCCTTTGTTAGTAAACATCGTTTTTTTAATTTATTAATACAATGTTTTTATGTGGACTACATTGTGTTTCTCAAACACCCCTGTCTATACCATAATCTTCTAGTAAAGATCATGTCCATAATGATTTGACCATGTGTATGTCAGTGTACCAAGCCATGTACCCCTAGAGTACACGTCGGGATGCTTGCACTAGGTCACAAGGTGTGTGGGGTCCCCTAGAAAATGTGATCCTTATCATTACCAAAACCATATCCACTATATATTGGTGGGGATAGATGGTGTTTTTTAATAATTATATAGACCATGACGTTAGATTTTATAAAAAAACAATAGTTTCATCACACGTCACCAAATCTGGCTCTACCACCACAAAATCCACCAATTACCCATATGGAATCTTCCAAAAATAATGCAACCATCATCAATCATCAATTTCAAGTATCCAATAGCTAGAAATAGGGAATAAAAATTCTCATATGGGATCATAGCTCCTCCTACAAATATCCCATCATCATTACTGATGAGGATCCCAGATCCACATAGTGTAACCCATGTCCATGATGATCAATCATCAAATAATTTATTTCTTAATTTTATTCTCATCCACCATTAAATTGGGTCTATGATCTCTCTCTGACACACATAGAAATTTCAAACCATGGCCCTAGAGTCTAATGCTGAAGAATAAAAAGAAAATGTGGAAGAAACAAACAAGAAAAATGGTGAATCAATAGTTGGATTGGAATTCTTGGACAATGATTGTAGATTAGGAATATTTGTTGTAAAAAAACATGAAATAACAATAATGGTTTGATTGAAAAAATTCAAAATATATAATGACCTCATTTGAGGGTCAGAAAATTCCATAAATTAAATTTGATAATTTAATCCAAGCTTGATTAATTCATATTGGACTAAATCCAACCAATAATGTGACTTGACTTGATTACGGTTAATTTTGGTATATAATACAGTTTCTAATGAAGGAGAGGACCTAATGTGTTTCATGTGTATTGATTCATCATGGTTTAGTTTTCTTTTATAATATGATCTTGATCCACCAATGAGAAATGGTAGAATACACTTCTCAATGATCACATGGTTATGTGGATAACCCTAGAGATTCTCTATAACCACTAATTTATAATGGTAATTATATTTTTATGTATTACATGAAATAATTTAACTAATTAATTAATTAATCGACTTGATGTACCTGAAAATTGATACCTAATACAAACATACGGTGCTCACCAACTTTAGGTCACACCAAGGGTAAACATTACACTTTGTATTATATTTCTATTCCAAGACTCTATTTGGGATGTATTCTATTTTGTCAAAATAACTATACATGCATGATATAAAATATTTTAAATATTTTTATAAAATTATTTATGGGGTCTCTGGGAAGTGGAAACACATATCATCTTAGTCACTATCTCCAAATAAATTATTCATATATATCAAAGTCTTACATGGAAAAACTAGGGTGTCTATATTATTCCCTCCTTCAGTCATTTCATTCCCAGATATAACGAACAAATCAAAAAGTAATGGATACCTATCCCACATATTTCTCTCCTTCTCCCATGATCTCTCCAATATTCTCCCATACTTAAACAACACCCAAACCCAGGGAATGGTCCTTCCATACAGGATCATATCCTACTAATCATGGATTTCCAATATGTACTCCCTAAGGAAGGTTCCATAATCAATGTATATAATTCCATGGTAAATAACATGCATACAATCACACACATATCAACTCAGTTTTGACACATTGATGTCATCAATCAACCACCCTAATCATGGGGTTAAGGGGAGGTGTTAAGAAATCTCACCAACCCTATGAATGATCTCAAACATCACAAAAAATCATGGGGATATAATTACTCCATAGATAAATCTCTACAATCACCATTAGGGGGAGAAAATCTAGAAAACATGGTATCCATTATCAAACTCCAAGGGCCTACGACATTGATCAACCTACAATTTCTACCTTCTGTGACCAATACATATCTACTCACTAATAACCAAGACCTTCTACATCATCACCTACATTGATTCTGGCGTGATAATAGATTCCTTATTAATCTCAATCCACCACAAGGGTGACCATCAGGGTCTCCCATATAGTGCCTTAAAATAAGTCATGATGACTGTAGATTGTTATCTATTACTCTAAGAAACCACTTCCAATGTTATGTGATCCTCCTAGCTCCAGATAAATTCTAACTCCCAATTCAAAAACATATCATCCATCACCTGGATAGTGTCTTCAATCTACCCATCTATATGGGGGGAAACATATACTCATTCTTGAATGGTTATTGAATTTCTTATTTAAGACTCTCCATAACAATTATGTAAATCATTCATCACAGTTAGTGAAAATTTTTAAGGTCACCCTATGAAGACATATAATACCTTGTATGTAAAAAACCCACAAACTCTCTTCTAAAATATACTAAATTATATAAATAATGTGATACTAAATGGTGATTTAGAAAAATATCACCCATATGGTGTCATTTCTTCACAATATTCACATAATACATGTCCCAAAGTTCATAGATATGTCGCTTCATTTCCAATTTGTGACCACAATATGAAGAAACAATCAAACCAAAACTTGGAGCACAATATTCACATACTATAATGTGAGACACAAGGTGACAAACATAACAATGCTTCCCCACATGTAATCCCACCAAAAGTACCACTAAAGGTCCCTATACATCCTACCCATATATGGATTTACATAAAAGAGAGAAATGTGAAACTCTATCATCACCTCCTCTCAGATTGTAACTAGAACCATCATCTATCTATGGAAAAAGATGACATGATTCCGTCATTCAGAAAATCCATCTATAGAGTCTAATAAAGAAATTTGGTCAAAAATTACCTCACAATCAATGTATCCTAGCTGATACTCCCTCACAATATGGAGAAGATAAAGATTCAATACCAATTACTTAAGATATGTTTCACCCCTCTCTATCACCATCATCAGATTCAAGGAGGAAAGCTACTTAAAGTCCTCCTCTACCATGTGAGAATGGTACATTATGATATGGTAATATTCCAACACATTTCCCTTCTAGGGAGTAGAGACTATCTCAAAGTCATAGTAAAGTAGGAACGCCAACCAATTTCACTAACTCATGTTTAGGTATCTCCTCATTAAGAAAAAACTTTTACTTTGATGGTTTGATTAAACAATAATGATGTCTACTAGAAGATGGTTCCACTACATCTATAGAGTGAAGACAGCTGCTACCAACTCTAGATCCTGAGTCACATAGCTCTTTTCAAGGGGTCTTAATTTCCTCAACCCATATATGATCTCTTCATGACTCTACATCAGTGTTGATCCTAGAATCATAATACACACTATACCTAATTCCTTATTCTAGTATTATCAAAATATGATCAATCTTCATCATTATCCTCAACTCCCTAAAGGCTCTCTAGAACTATACATCCTAGATATAATATTTCAATTTCCATGTCAGGGGGATCAAAGGGGTTATAATACTTTATAAATCCTCCACGAACCTACTATAATACCCCACTTGGATAAGAAAATGACTCACCGAGGAAAATATATTGGGTTTCTCCCAATAATGCACTACATAGATCATAACCTAGTATACATCTAATCCATGCATTGAAATTACTATTGCAAAAAAGTGCTACTTGTCGATCCAAAACGGGCACATTGAGAGCACACTATAAATCTGGTCCTCCCAAAGTAAGTATGGAACCAAACTCAAGTGCTCTGCATGCTTTTCCTCTTATGTAGACTATATGAGTATGTCTTCAATGAAAACAAAAAAAATTGGTCCATGTATTGATAGAAAATTTAATTTGAGGTTTTATTTTCATTGTTGAATGACATCACTAAGAAATCATAGTTTCCATAGAGATATTGGAATTTCTTATTTGGAGAATCATCCTTGAGAACCCTTATGTGGTGATAGTTGGACCTAAGACCAATCTTATAGAACTATATAAAACCTTAAAACTAGTCAATGGGATCATAAAACATTACCAAGGGGTAATTTCTCTTTATTGTGGATTGATTGATGAAATGATAATCAATATATAGTTTTCATCTCTCATTTTCTTTTTTCATGAACAACAATAGAGATTCCCATGGGGACACACTAGGTATAATAATTCCCTTCCTTAAAAGGCCCTCTAACTAAACCATTGGATCCCAATCCTCGGTATGGGACATCTGATATTCCATAGATGATATTAGAGTAGTCCTATGGTGTAAGTCGATGAAATACTTCATCTCTCACCTCAAAGGTAGTCTCAAAATTTCCTCAGGAAATATTTCCATATAATACTCCATCACTAATGGAACACAGATGCCTGGAGAGCCCATACTACCAATGGATAAACTCAAGATATGATTGTTGATGGGTTGTGGCTTCCTAGTCAAAAGTCATGCTCACTCCTCTATTATATCATTATCACCCACAAGGGATAATATCATTGCATCAATAGGAAATAATATGAATCATCTATGGTGATTGTCAACATGAGCCCAACCCATGGAAAACTATCCCATTACTAATATTATCTTGTATGGTCTCATTGTGATCACCAAGAGGTCCTACAATAAACTCCCTCTTCTAATAAAAATTTATCACTATTGGTAGATAAATGATATCAAATAATTATTACCGGCAATAACATCAAGATAAAGATGTTGGGCTACATTCTCAACAAGTAGGCCCATCATTCAAACAATGATTAAGGACATAAAGTAATGACTTGAACATATAAATATTATTATAGAAAAATGATAATAATCAAAATAACCTTTACATTTAATCATCTCATGATCTACTAAGGCATAATCATTCATAGCATACAACTTTCCACGAACCAACCTATAGCTTCCTAAGCCTAGCTTGGGCCTCATAATGGTAGTGGTGGTGGAAGGTGATCGTAATGTCATTTATAACTATAGAATCCCCATATGGAAGACCCACATATTCTACCATCTCTTCCATCTTAGGGGACAGCCTATCCATTCATAGGTGATCCATGATCATAATTCTACACCTTCTGTGGTGGTCTATCTGCTATTTTTCTACCCTCCAAAACATTTCATGTTTGTAGAACAGTTTCCCTATGACCACACCCATCACATGCATAACATATTCCCTATTTAGGCTCTTTTAGTCCCATGTGTGATCCCTGATCAACATGACCACATACCTTAGTCTAACCATAATAAGATCTCCTATTCCAGGTCCCTATCAACCAGTACCAGATAAGTGTTCAAAATTACATAGGCCACCCAATACCAGCTATATCTACATATAATTCCTCTTATAGGATGATCTCTATCTCTAGCTCCATTTTTAATACACTGAAAAATGATGGTATGAATAGTGATACAACACTATAATGGATGTATTTGCAAAGACACTGGCCAAACTTACACAACCTGATGTAACCATTCTGTAACATATCGAGGGAGTACATTGTAAGGTCAGTGAACCTCATATCATACTCAACAATCAGAATCTCTCCCTATTGAAAATCTCAAATCATTTAAATCGGGACTGAGTGTACACATGAGGGGTATTACTACCCATTAAACAAATGATGGAAGTAGAAACATTAGAGTCCGAACTCTTCATGTGTCAATCCTACTAGGCACCACCCGTTCTCAACTAATTTATGGAAAATATTGGATTTCAGGGCAACAATATGACCAGTCAGTTCTGTGAAATCCTAAAAACATAGACAAAAAAATCAGAACAATTCTTCACTACCTATAAATCATGCTTACAACAGAACCATATTATCCTCTCGTAATATAAATTACATGGTGTGTTAGTCATGTTCACATCCCCATCTAGGTCAGATGTTATAATAGGCTACTCGACAGGTTAGGGTATTTTTACCTATCCACATATAAGAGTGATCTTGAAAGATGGACCCTAAACTAAGGCATCATCCTTCATCAAATATTCATCATGATATTGAATAGGGAACCTATATATTTGTCTTCATATATACATCTTGATCATTAACAAAGAAATTTTATGGTCAGATAAGATTATATATATATATATATATGCGAAGATAAATCCATAAGGACAGTTAATGGAATCAGTCATATATGATTCATATACTAATATTCCATGGAATTTTTATCTTAATATAATGAGTTGAAAAGCATCTATTCAAATTCTGGGTGTATAGATACATAAACCAACACACCAAAACTGGGACCCTTGATTTAATGATGCACTCAAGGAACATTAATACCATTTCCCTAAATTTACAACCAAACCTCATATGGGGATAAATCCAAACACTATCCCATGTTAAAACCACATTTGATACAAATATGTCATGAAAACCCTCACTGGGGTTGGCCTGACTGGAAAATGATAGAGACACATGTACCTATAGCCTGACACTATAGGGAAATGGTTGGTGACAAGTGCTAAAAGGAATAAATAAAATTGGATTTATGTTCCTAAGTTACTTTTACAGACATACCAAACCATAATTATGAATAATATCGAAGTAATTATAATTAAATATTATAACATCAAGAGTAAAAAAATTCATATATTATTTTCTAGGGAATACAGTGAGTGAGATAGTAAAATATAAAATGTAAAAGGAAAAAATACACGCCCAACTAGAATTGATTTCCAAACCAAATATTAAATGTAAAACCAATGATGAGATATATTACATTCACATATTTATTCCCCAACCACCATATATATTTAAATGAACTCGTGTCTCCATATGATCCTCTGAATTTACATCCAAATTTTCAATCATTTTTATAATACATGACATGTCTGGGAAATATCCCATGCTGGGTTGAGTATATACACAATAAGACTTCTCAAATACTGGAGGGTGTGATAGGATACATTTCAGATGTAATTTTCTAATTCCAAAGAAAGAGGTAATTTGTACAATCAATAAAGATATATATATATATATATATATCCTTATAAAAACCCATATGTCTAAGAAAGGGGAACTCCTCCCTATATCCTAATTTAAGGAATTTTCTGCCTACCATTTTAAAAGGGTGAATAAATGATTCCTAGTATCTAATGTGTGTATATGAGGAAGTAATAAGAAGGTTTCATGCCTCTCCAGCACTCCACATCCTGATGGGGAAATATATCGAAATTGAGGACTTTGAACTAATAGCCCATGAGGGATCGACTGAATAGGTAGAGTAATTGTGTCTTCGTATGACAGTATGTTTCCTATCAAAAGGTATTGAACCCATTCCATGGAATGAATAGAGGATCCCACTCAATAGGTAGAGAGAACATTCCCTGATATAATTTAATAGAGGGCTATGGGTGAATTTCCAAAACCTGATTCTCTCTAATGGTCCTTCAAGATCACTTTCATCACAAATAAACACTTCGGAATATCACACATCATATATCAAAAGCTTATATGAAATCCATAATCATAGTCAACATGAATAAAAAATCATCATAGGCAAACCATTGGACAATATGTGAGTCGGGACAACGGATATGTGAGAGGTATAAGATTATCAAGAAATCCATTTCCTATAAGGGGACAACAGGGTGTATAGCTCCCTCCATTACCTAACCGTGTCCTCTACATCAAATTGATTTCAATCCATATCCAAATAAATGGAATATAAGGGGACTAAATGATCGGTTTTGGCTATCCAGGGCAAGCTTGTGTTCCCCTGGCCATGCTCGTGTCCTTTAGGTTATGTTTGTGTGTCTGGTCATATACCTGGTTGTGTATCCCTCGTGTACATGATATGGAATCCGCATCAGGTCACATAGAATGCAGGGGTCCCACATGGTGTGTGATCGTTAACTTCCCAAAAACCCCTAATCATTATATATGGGTGGGGACACATGGCGTGCATTTATCAAACTACATACTATGTAGTGACATTTTTTCAAATGGAAATAGTAGTTTATTCTTGTGACTCTAGATTAGACTCTACTATCACCAAATATTCTTGTTGACCACATGTGATATTCCGAAAATGAAATAATTTTCATCAAAACTGGATTTATATGCTCTGTTGTTCAGAAATATAGTGTCCAAAATTCTCATATTATGTTGCAGCACCTCTTGCATGCCTCCCATCATCATTACCACATCAGACCCAAATCCATGGAGTATTACCCACATCTGAACATGAAATTTCCATAAATCATTGATCTGGTAATTGTGTGCACATCCACCATGAACCCAAGGGTCTCATTTCAATCGAACCTTTATGAAAATATAAAATTGTGGCCCTATAGTCGAACTCTAAAGAACCTGAAGAAAGGGTGGTGGAAAGGTAGAAAAAAAGAGGAGCATCACAAATCTGCCAATTTTTATTCACCCAAATGAATATATTTGGAATATTTGGGGTAATAAACCATGGAATAATAGGAATTATTTTATTTTTACATTTCAAATTATAAATCAGGCTCATGAAAATGTTGGAAAATTAAAAAAATAAAATAATATAATTAAATATGCTATTGATTTATTCAAAAAAAAGTAAATGCAAAAAGCAAAATTTCCTACCTAAATTTGTATTGATTATTGGTGAAGAATTTATTTTCAAACAATGGAAAGGACCTATAGTGTTTATTGTGCCTCGATTCACCATGATATAATAGTATTTCATCATCTGATCTTGATCAGTAAATTAAAAATGGTGGAATCACCAACTCCACTATCCCTAGGTTTTGAGATTTATTATGGAGGTTTTCCATTACCACATATATATAGTGAATTGGGTTTTTAGGAATAAATTTAATTAATAATTAAATTAATTGATAGATGCACATACTATACCCACCATGAGCATCTATTTCTGAACATTTTATTCCCAAAATATTTATGTTTTACCTAGGGTAAACCCCATGATTGGTATTCAACCTTGGTATCCAATTTTTTATTTAAGGCTCTATTTAAGAAATATTCCATAATTTTGAAAAAATTGTGCATTAATGATATAGAATATTTTTAATATTTTTATTATTATTTATGGGATCTTTGGGACTCATAATCACATGATTTCTATATTCCAATATATATAATATTTCCTAATATATTTCAAACTTTTACAAGGAAAAAAGTGTCTTTACATTTTGTTTCATGAGACCTTTTAATACCTCATGATGTTATATAGTTCTGGGTCCCACCCATCACATGTTATGCCTAAATAATTCATCATATGGAATTAATAAATGGATAAGTAAGATAATAAATAATATTTTGGAGGGAACCATATAAATACACATGGATAAATAATAAATAATTATCAATAATTGTATAATTTTTATACCAATTGTTAGTATTTCTCTAATCGGATGAATTGTATAACATTTTATAAAAACACACATTATTTTGAATTATGAAATATATGTTGTCCGCACATTATAATGTAAATGTTATAATGTCATGTAAATAATTTAATAAATATATAAAATACTATGTAAGATTTAGAATAAATCAATGTGATGAATAATATATGCCTGAAAGAAAAAATGAAAATATTAATGTAAATACTGATGGTGACAGAGAATAGAATCGTATGAAATGAAAAAAATCATTTTATAGACCTAATAAAAAATCAATATAATGTAAAACCATTTGATGAGGTAATGTGATGCCCAAACTATTATAAAGTATGAATCTATTAGGATTATTTCAAAACCATGTGTATTTCCTTAGTTTTGGGTTGTTAAAGTGGATTATGGATTCACAAAGGTCTATTTGGATATTCATGTACTTCTATCGATACTTATTTCCTCAAAACATAATGAAATATGTACATGGTGGTCTAGTACATGATACTCTACAACCCACAGTTTAAGGGGTTGTTCTGGAAGCAGCACTAACCAACTAATTCGTGTGTAGTACGTACTTACAGACTGCTGTGTACACGGTGGATGATGGGAGTGTACATTGTGGGTATTTTGGGAGTTTTTTTTTAAATTTTATTATATTTAATTAAAAAATGAAACTCAGATTTTTATAATACTCTCCCAATAAATTATTTTAAACAAGATTCACATCCCTTCACTTCATCCTCTCTCAATATTTTTCTTTTAATAAGTTAGATCTATTCCATTATTATCAAATTTAATGGTAAACATTTATATTAGAACACAAAAAGTAAGTATAGAGATCCTATTCCATCTATATTATGATTTTTATGGTCCATAATTAATTTATTATCATTCCCCAATTTTTTATTTTACCCCATGATCTAAAATATCATATAATATAGGTCAATTCACCTAATAAAATCACTAAAGAAGACTCCAACTGTTACAAGGTATGTGTTTAATAAACATTTCGTCCATATTATATTTATTTATTATGTATTGTTATATTTATATTTCTAGTGGGAAAATTTTTAGTATCTGATAGTAAACAATGTGAGGTATCCTAGAATCTAATAAATGACATAATAATTAATAGACCATTGACTTATATCTGATATTATAATCATAATTGATTGGTCCCTTGACTATTAAATTTTTAACATGGTAAAAAATGAAACAACTAAAAGGTGTCCTTAATTGTGTTGTGGAATATGGTCTCCTGACACATTACCTTGGATAATATATTATGAAGAGAGGTATAAATGTAAAAGGATAACATTTCATAAGATGGAATATGAATGGGAACATGAAAATGGGGTTTTGTATGAGTTTACATCCTAATGTAAACTATATAATGACGTGGAGAGAGATTTTAAAGCATGTTTTCCCTTTAGTTTTATATATCCTTATTATTATCGCATTGTGTTATTATTATGAAAAAATTACTTACCCTATGTGGATTTTTATATTCGAATTATTATATAGTAATGAAACATGATATGAGGGTAGTCTTAATGATAACCCATGAATGTGTTTAATATAGCATTGTAAGTAATGTCACATAATAATGTGTATAGTATATTAATTACTATAGGACCACGAAGAGTATATGTTTGAAATGGGGTTCAGTGTGTTGAAATAGAAAGTCTGTATTATGTAGAATTTGGTTGAGTGTAATTTCAATCAAGTCAATTCAATGTACATTTGTATATCATTGAATTTACCACTAACCTCAACATGATAGATGGCATACAGTTATGTGTGATTCTAATATAATCATTGTGGTAATGTTTATGGGAGTTCTATATATATGGGTGAGAATACTACAAGACTTTTATATTAATATTACGTGGGATGGGGAAACACTAGCCCTATACATTGGTGAGATACTGGTTAGGGTTACTCTCATCCATGGATGTGTCAGTGATTTTATTTTTGGGTAATGTCAATATTGTCGAAAACTATTACTAAAATGGGTGTATTTAAAAATATTAATATTGATACTTGTTAAATGATTTTAGGGGTTGGATATCATAATTACACATACTATTGTTATGTAACTTGTTCAGATACAAAACTCACACTGGATAAAGTAGGTATAGTTGATATCAGGTGTCACAATAATTCTAAGTGTTGTGATAGGTATTCATTACTGATTTTCCACTATTATTATCTTAATTTAAAATCATTACAAACTTATATATTCTATATTTGGATAGGGATATCATTGGTGGTGTCCAATTTAATTTTATTAACATATTTTATGTTAATTTTTGTGCATTAGTAGATTTCAAATTTTGTTTCTCATGTAAGGGAATGGGTCCTAAAGTATATGGTTGATCAAGATATATGGTGTTGTATTTTATAGATGATATGTATCTAATATTTGGAATTAATTTTGGTAGATTTAATATTTATATTAGTAATTTTGGAACATGTTCAATATAACTTTATAATGGGATATCTTGGTTATATCTCTCTGAATTTTTCGATATTGAAATATATAATTTTCAATATATAATCTCTATGTCGATTTACTTATGGTTGAATCATGGTTTTAATATTCATATTATTAATTATATATTGTGGTGAATAATTCATATTTTTATTTTTTTGGGATTTATGGTTATTTTTTCCTAAGGGGTAATATTATTCCTTTATTGTATTTCTATATAAAAATATATCATTGGTTGAGATCCATAA
Organism: Viscum album; assembly: GCA_963277665.1. Taxonomy (NCBI): domain Eukaryota; kingdom Viridiplantae; phylum Streptophyta; class Magnoliopsida; order Santalales; family Viscaceae; genus Viscum; species Viscum album. The sequence goes on along the minus strand of OY728157.1, from coordinate 1,655,128,437 downwards.
AATCTTGATTTTTTATGGACCTTAATTATTATAAATTAAATTTTCATTGATATCATGAATTTAAGTAAGTAAAAAAATTTCCATTCACATATAACCAACTTGGCATACAATACATAAAACAATTAAATGGGGTATATTACATGAAACACTGACTTGGCTTATGTTACAAGCGACACTGAGTTTCTACAAAATAGAACATTTTATGAAAATTATTTAAATTAAATAATTATAACCTATCTAATAAACATAGTAATTTTAATTTTAATTGATACATTAAATTTTTTTATAATGATTATATATTAATAAAAAAATTTAACAATTAAATACATAAGTTTTGGTAATGTATTATATATTTAAAAATATTATTTTCTAAATTGAACATCTTTTATATTCCTATATGAAAAAAAATGTAAAAACATTTATAAATTCAATTTGTTAATATTAAATTATTTATTTCATTTATAATTTTAAAATTATCTTATAGATGATTTTTTGTGATTTTTATGGGAAATATCATTTTTGGATGAATAGTGAAAAATAAAAAATTTTAATTCAAAACTACGTTTTCGTATAATTTATTTTTAAGGATAGATTATATATTAAATTGTTTAAAATTTTTAATTAGATTCTATTATTTTAAATTAATTCATTTTTGGTCATTGGAATCAATTCTACATTGAAATTGGGTATAGAAACATAGAAATCTTTTTGGATGTTTTTACTTTAAAAACACACATTGTCATCCTGTCTGCATGATTAAATTAAAATAAATTTCAACCACATCATTGTTTGGAATTTAGAAAAATATATTCCATATTATGAATCATAATAATTTATATTTTTTATTATGGGAAAATTGTTTTTACCAAACATATTAGTGAAGGTTATTAAAAAAATTACAATGATTAAGAGAGAAATTAGGATAACAAAGTACTAAACCTTAAATATAAGACCCAAAATGAAATATAAACTATTAAAAGAGCCACTTTATAAAAAAAATTGACCTATAATCACATTTATCTAATTTTGTTAATTATTAGATTAACAATACCTAGAAAAAATTTCGATGGGATTTCATTTCCCAAAACATTCAAGAGTGTCAATCCTACTCCACTATAAAAAGTCCTCCTCTCTTCCCACATCCTCACACCTCTAAATCCACTTTGGCTCAAATAATATCTTCTAAAAAACATCCTCAACGTGCCTCCCTTCAACCTTGATTCCCCACCTTTTTAATAAAATCAATCTAAGGACACTCTTTGGTTAAATCCAGAAGGTGTTACCCAAAGAAAAGGTAACATCCTTCCTGAAGCTCCTTTATTTTATTTTCGTTCTCCACCATCATAACTATACTTATTCCATTAAAATAAAATAAATACCATATGATAAATATACTTATATGTTAATATTGTTATTTTTTGACCTAAAATTACACAAACTTCAATCTAATGGGAAACTAACATATTATTTAGGTCTATAGTGAACTACCACCTCCTGAAATGTTGATTGTTCTTTTTTTTTTCATTACCGCATATCATGGTAAGAATTATGATATAAAATATGTTTATATATAATATATAAAAAATTTATTATGTATTTCTAATTATTTATATATTTTACAAGACATTTCTTTATACCTCCCATTTTGTGTAAATATGATAACGTTGTTTGAGGAAGTGTGGACTACCGCCCCCTCAAAGTGATATGATTACTTCACACACTACATGGAATATGTTAAAGATGTATTTAGAGACGTTATATGATATATATGACAAAATAAATCTTATTTAATGATATTTTATACATATATGTCAACTTATTTCTTATTTTCAATGAGATAATAAAACAAAAATAACATTCCTTTGTATGTACGACCTACCATCTCCATGAATGATTTATTCCATTTAATAATTATATATTATATAGATTATTATAATAAAAATATAATTAATATATATTATTTAAATATAATGTTGTAGTTTATTGGAATCCTTATATATGTATGTTGACCAATGATGTAACAGATTAAGACACGTGTGATGAACAAATCAGATATTCCTCAAAGTGAAGCCTTAACATATAATTAACAACAAGGGGATAACAAAAAGTCATAATAAAAACATATATGGTACTATATATAAGAATATTGTTATGTTATATATTTTTAATAAACTTATATTATTTATATTGCATGTTTTTATGAGTACTATAATATTCAATAAATAAGGTAAGCTGATTTCATCTCAATTTTTATATCTATGAGATACATGTAATAATCACCACTCTTTTCTTTTGTGTGGTATATATAACACCCATGAATGCATTTTAGGATTATTATTGTTACATTAATGGGGTTTTATATATCCATGGTAATATTTTTCTTTCGTGGGGATTATGTTTCAATATTTACCAAATCGGTAAGAAAGTTTTGTCTCAATTATCTTTCCTTGAGACACATATTTTCTTATCCACCTAAATTATTTTTTGAGGTATTTTATACTCCCATTTTATATGTTATATCATGAATATATTTATAATCTTGTTTTTTTATGCTTAATTGTATTCCATTATCTTATATAGATGGTATTATTCTATGTTACTTTTTCGTAATAGTTTATTAAAACCATCTCATCGATTATCTGAATTTTTTTTGATTATTCTAAAATTTATTAAATGATGTGATACATATCTAAAGAACACTCTTGATATTTATTCTACTATTTTTATTCAATATATATCCATGTATTTTTAAAATTTACCACTCATTTTTACTTAATATTATTGTGAAAATGGTTTTGAATAAAACCTTACCGTATTTCGCTCTTCGATAATAAATATTTTTTTTTTCTAAAATAATGATTTCAAAAATGTATTCAAAAAAAATTCAACGAAAAATGATTTTTAAATTTTTTTATGGTTTTAAAATATTTCAATAAATTTTTTCAAAACATTTTTCTAATAAGAATATTTTCAAAAATGTATTGTGTTTTAAAACGAATTTTTCAATGTAGAGAAGGCATTTTAATCAAGAAATGTTTTTAAAAGATTCTTCAAAATTATTTCCCACCAAAGGTGAAATCCATTTGTGTTACCCATGACTTGTCTTCGGAATGATTCAATGTCACCAGTCATATTATTTCCTTGAATGGATTATGCATTCATGGTATTATTTTTAGGAAACATATTTATCATTCATGCATTATATGCTTTTGAAACACTCTTATTTTCCAAGGTTTTTATTTTTTAAATATTACAAAACAAGCATCTTTTTCTATTGGCAATGATATAATTACACGTTTGTGATACCATTTTCATTTCATGGGTCATGATTTTATTTTTGATGATATTTTCTCAAATGTATTTATTATTTCATTATGAGATGGGTGGGCCTATATCTCTTTCCAATGCATTGGGTAATGATTTATATCTCATAAGATATATTAATTTGGTCATGGGAGTGAACCTTTACATCTAATATGTCCATCATAGTGAACCATGTCTATAAATATAGAATGGGGAGTGAACTCATACTACTACTATAGTCATAGGATTTAACCATGACTACCATGATTGTATAGGGAGTGAATCCATACTGCTATGATGGCATTCACTGTGATTGCATGACTACTATAGAAATCATTTTTTCATGATTATGTTTCTCTAATAATTCTATATATTATTCTTGTGTTATTCTTTCATAGATTATGTTCTTCATATATTTATGATTCTTTCTTTATGAACATCCAAGATTTATTCCATGATTCAGGTTTATAATATTATGATATGCAAGGTATGATCCTTTAATGTCATGATCACATCCTCATACCCATATGCTTAGGTTTATTCTGAAAAGTTTCTCTTATTTACCCTTTCATAGAATTTGAGCATCTATTTTTATAATATTGTTCACTTATGTACCAGTGTTTATGTTTCCATGTTTCCAAATGAACAAGAATAATACAGTATTTGAGCATATATTTGTATAATGTTTTAGGAATTCTAAAAAAGTTATGTAATGTTAATTTATTAAAAGATCTGTTCGCTATAGTTGGTATCCAAGAAAAGGGTTAGTTAATCTTTGGATGATATAATGAAAAAAACATAGGGATAGCTCGAATAAATGTGTAAGAATAAGTCTATGGATAACGAATAGTTTTTGAAAATGTCTTAGAAATTTTTTAAAGGATATAGTAAATAGTTTCCCAATAAATCATCATTATTTTGATATTACATGTGGATGTTGATCTAGAATAGATGTAACTTGGAGTAACAACTCTAACAATGTGTGTCAGGCCTGACTCGACATAACGTGGTATAAAACAACTGGCCTTGCTACATAGCTAGTTTGATACTCCTAGGTGATATTTTTTTGGGAATTCATGAACTCTTCTGGAACCATCATGAAATATTTTAATAGATTTTGGCAATAAATAACCTAAGATAAACCTAATGTATCATATATTATGAAATATTTTATAATTTAGACATCTAATAAGTAACTTTTCCTAATTATGTGTTTCCTTATTATGATATTTGTTTCATACACTATGTTTTGGGTTTTAGTAAATGGTTGTAACCCAATGGAATATTGTTAATGGTGATTACAATGGATAGTGAAATTATTATCCTCCTGAGATACAAAATTCTATAGGGGAAGGAATGAAAAATCTCATTTCTATTCTCACCAAAATATCTCAAGATATGAAGGATGGTGGACTTCTAAATAAGATAAGCAGATAAAAAAATTATGTTGAGTCCTTCATAAAGAAACGTCCACCATCATTCAATGGTTATTCTAATTCACATGTTTTTGAACAATTGATTAGTACTTAAAAAAATATATTCTTTATTCTCTATTTTTCAGATCATGAGTAAGTCATTCTCGGTATTTATATGTTATACGAAGGAGAAAACAAGTGGTTGATGTTAATCCAGAATACAAGGAAATAACATGAGATTGAATCTATGTATTGTGATAAGTTCAAGAGATTATTTTTCAATAAGAACATTATTCATATTCTTCATAAAAAATTGAGATAGAGTTACTTGAGTTTATGAAAAATGATGATGAATAGGTTTGTACCTGTGTGGAAAATATCAGAAGTCTTGTGAGCTAATCTTCTGGAATTATCATCCCACCAAAAAGAAATGTCAATATTTTCTTTAGTTTCTTAAAGTTATGTCATATAAGTGTGTTTTTCGTAAGACAATTTAGTATCTATGAAGATATTTTTCACTCTTCAATAATGTCTGAAAATGAAATTGGAGTCACGTATCAATCTCATGGTTTTGACAAGAAAAATCTGATAGAATTTAAAGGAAAATATAAATACCATTAATACAATATTATGAGATTTCCATTATTATATATGTGTGGTATAAATCATATCTTAAATTTCCTTAAAGTTTCTAATTAATGTTTTAATTATGGAAGGGAAGTAAATAATGATTTTGATTACTGAAGTGATGAGAAAAAGGTAGGTCATGGTACAAATGGAGAAAAATGTTGCACAGAATGAACCACAAATGATTCAATGCTAAAATTTTAAGAAGATTTAACATTATGCTAACCACTACCCAAAACTAATGGTCTGGTGATGATGAATGATTTTATCTTCCTTTTAATCCAAGGGAAAAGGGGAAATATCATGATTTATCTATTTCTGATGAGTTGTATGATAATGATGTGGTGAACGGTACACATAACATCATCTCTACAACTGCTAATGTCTTATTTGATTATTGATCTACAAACTCTTCCTTATCTGAAGAAATTTATAAGGGTGTTATGCTTCCACCAAATTGATTATATGTGGAATTAATATTGAAACCTCATAGTAGTATGATGATTTCATCCCATGTCTATGATTCCTCTCTAATTGAAATTTGTAGGAATGTGCTTCTTAGAAATATTGTCATCATTCCTTTGGTTAAATTTATTTCATCTTAGGAATGGATTGAAATTCCATGCATAAATGCCACATAAATTTTCAATGAAGGGGAGTTATATTTAATATTTACAACCCTCTTATGATCATCCATCAATAAAATTATATGAATGAAATTACTATATAGATTACAACTAGTTTATGGATCATAATTCACATTTATATGGGTCATTTTTCTTAAAAGGTTGGGGAAAAAATCTATATTGATGATATGCCTATTTTTAGAGAATTTTTGGATTTCTATACAAAAATAGTTTCCATGAATTCCACCAAAATGATTTGTTGAGATCTCAATAGAACTCATACATGGTTCTACACAAATTTAAAGACTACTTGTAGAGAGGCCCTAGTTAAGTTGAAGTAATATAAGAAGAAAATCTCTGAAAAACATGATAAGGGATCCAATGGACAAAGTATGTCAACAAGGGGTTTAACAATTGTTTTTCTAAAAATGAACAATGGATCAAAGCTACTCGGAAATGATTATCAGGAGTTGAGCAAGATAAAATTCAAGAACAAGTATCATCTTCTATGTATTGATTACTTTTTTGATAAATTGTACTGACATCAATAAATTTCCAATGTTGACCTTTATTATGGATATCATCAATTGATTTCCATGAATTAGGATCTTCCTATGATGACATTTAATACAAGGTATATACAATATTAATATTTTTTGATATATTTCTTTTCTTACTAATTACCCTACATTATTATTATTCTTAAATAATAGACACTTTAAAGATTACCTCGATCATTTTGTGGTTGTCATTATAGATGATATTATTATCTACAAAAATAAAAACAAGGATCATGAAGATCACTTAATAAATATACTAGATACCGTATTGAAGGAAAAATTATATGAAAAATTTACAAATTGTAATTTATTATGTAGAATACTTCTTGTTTTAGTCACATAATATCAACAGATGGTATCGCAGTAGATCCTTCAATGATGGAGGCTATTAAATGTTGGTATAGACCAACCATAGTCACTAATATCTATATTGTTTTTAGATTAGATGTATATTATGGATTTTTTTTATGATAGTATAACATGGCTATCTAATCCTCCAACAAATTTTAATCATATGGGTGTCAAGATACTCTGGATAGATGAATGTGAGGAAAATTTCAGGGAACTAAATGGAATGTTAGTCAGAGTATACATGCGTATGTTACTCTATAGTGGAGAAGGGTCTGTAATCTATATTGATGAATCCAACTAGATATTGGGATGTTTTATTATTAATAATAACATATTTATCGGTTATAGATCATTGAAGTTGAGTATTCATGAGAAAAACTACTCGAATCATGATTTGGATTTAGCATTAGTATCTTTTGAATTAATGATATGGATGTATTATCTTTATGCATAAAACTATGATATATATATATTGATTATAAAAACTAAAATTTATATTCACAATGAAAGATTGGATGATGATCTATAGAAGTTGTTTAGAGTTGATAAAGGATTGTGACTACTCAATTCAATACCACCATAGGAAAGTGAACAAGGTAGTTGATGAATGGAGTCGAAATGATCATTATAGATTATCCATGATAAGGATAACAAAAGATCAGATATTTAAGGATTTGAAAAGGATAGATCTAGAAATCCCAATGGAAGGGGAAAATATTATCTTTCTCAAATGAATGTTCAACCCTATATCCATGAGAAGATTAAAGAGGCTCTAGAAGGAATATATAGAGCTACAAAATAATGTTATAAATGTTCCTGAGTTTGACCTTGATCAGAATGGAATTATAAGGGTTTGGAACATTGTGTGTGTTCCTTCAATTCAAGATTTGATAAAGGATATATATGTGGAAGCACATATTTCTTCATTCACTATGAATCCTAGAAGTATGAATATTTATAGGTATTTTAAATAATACATATGGTGGGATGGAATTAAGAGATATATCATAATCTTTGTATCTCAATTCTTGGTATTCTCACATGATAAGGATGAAATACAAAATTCCAAAGGAATGTTGCTTCCGTTACCCATACCAGAATAAAAATGTGAAATAATCTCATTATTAGTCTACCAAAAACCTCAGAAGGATTTAATCCTATATGGGTGGTAGTTTATTGGATTACAAAGTACACACAATTCATCACTATCATACAATAATTCTCTATCGAACAACATTATAGTACATATGATAATGAAGTCATAAGTTTTCATTATGTACTAATTTTTTTTTACGTATCAGGATACGAGTTTTACCTTAGTTTTCTTTTGAGGCCTCTAGTAATAATACCATATGAGATTTTTTTAAGCACTTATTATCATCCTCCGAAATATGTTTAGTCTAAAAGTAAAATTCAAACCTTAAAGGATATGTTTAAATCTTGTTTTCTAGATTTCAATGGTGGTTGGGATCAACACTTTCCTCTTGTTGAGTTTTTTCACAAAAATATATTTCACACAAACATTTATATGGAACCTTATGAATCCATCCTTTGGATTAAATTTATATCATAAACATATTGGGGTGAGGTTGGATAAAGAAATCTATTGGGACTTGAGATTGCTAAATAAGTATTTGATAATGTTAGAGCCTTTTAGTGACATATCAATGTACCACAAATTTAGAAGAAAAATTATGTCGATAATTGATAGGGTGATTTAGAATTTGATGTTAGAGAGATGGAATTTCTATGATCACTCTCAAGAAGAAGGTTATGGGGTTTGGGAAGAAATGGAAACAGATCCCTAGGTTTATCATTCTCTTTGAGATTCTTGATCATGTCGAGATGGTAGCATTTCACTTCAAATATCCTCCAAATATATCTCATTTCCCTGATGTGTTCTTAGTATCTATCATGAGGAAGAAAATACCAAACCCTTCACATGTAATGAACTCATAGTTCATATAGTTAGAGTTAGGGATTTCTTAATGGGAACAACCAACTAAAAGTTTTGATCACACATATAAATTTCTTCTAAATAAGACCACTCAACTAGTCAATGTTTTGTTGAGAAATCACTAGTTAGAGGAAGCGATATGGGATGGTTTGGATATAATGAAGAAGAATTATATCCATTTATTCTTCACTCAAATGAATAATGTCAATAATGAAATTAATTTTCAGGGTGGTAGAATTTAACAAATTTATTTTTTATGGACATTTTTTTGAATAAATTATATTTCATTGATATCCTCCATTGCACTATGCCAAACTTTCCATTAACATAGAACCTACATTGATAACATTACATGAAACACAAGCATAGAATATGGTACATACAACATTGAATTGTCATACATAACAAGAAATTTTGACTTGAATTATGTCACTTTCAACTCCAACTTGGCATACATTACATGCAACGTCGACTTAGGCTATGTTACAGACATCTTTTAGTTTCTTTTAAGTTTCTTTTTTCATATTTATTTAAATGAAAAAAATGTACGTATCAATTTAGCATGATAATATTAATAGTAAAAACCATTTTTCTAATATTTTCTATAATGGTTTTATATAGATAACACATATTAATAGTGAATTATATAATTTTTTTGTAGAGTCCTTATATGTTGAAAAATATCAACATTTCAAATCACCTTCTTTTCATATCCTTATGTGAATAAAAATAAAATAAATTTTAGAGAAATTTATAAATTAGATTTTATAAATACTTTTATTTCTATAATTATTAATGTTGAAATTTTCATAGGGATAATTTTTGGAATGTTGTTGAGAAACCTCATTTTTTGATAAATAGTGAAAAATACCAAAATTTAATTATAAACAACCATTTTGCCTCATTATTTTATAAAGATAAATTATTTGTGAAGTTGGTTAAAATTTTAAATTATATATTATTTTTATAAATAAATTAAATTCAGGTCATTTTAATAAATTCCACTTCGAAATTGGACATAAGAACATAGTATACTTTGGGATAACATTACTTTAAAAAACCATATTGCCATCCCGTTTGTGGGATTGAATTTAAATTATTTTATTTCACCTATGTTATTTGAATTTTAAATAATGGATTAAATTTTTTTAATCATCATTATTTGTTATTTTTATTAATTTCCACATTGTTTTTGACCAAAAATATTATTGAAAGTGCATAAAATTATTTGCAATGATTAAGATACATATTAGGTTACCAAATTACCAAACCATAAATTTATGACCAAAATGACATAGAAACTTGTAAAAGATATATTTTATGGACATATTTAGACCCTATCCTCCCTTGGGTGTAATTGGGTCAATTATTGGATCCAATATACATTTTCAAAACGTGGGTGGAATTCATTTTCCCAAAATATACAAGAGTGCCACTCCACCTCCACCATAAACAATTCCTCATATCCTCCCAATTCTTCACACCTGTCAAGAAATGTTGAATAGAACATGATATTCCCAAATATCTACTCAAAATAACTCCCCTGATCCTATAAGACTCGCTTTTTGATGAAATAAATACAAGGAATCCATTTGGTGTAAACCAAAAGTAGTTGTCCAAAGAAGAGGTATCATCCTTTATCAAGTTTCTCTATCTCATATTCTTTCTCCACCACTAGAATCTACTTATTACAATATTATATAATAACACTAGTGTCAACATATAATGATATTTTATTGTTGTGATGGTTTTACCTATACTTACACACACTTCCACATAAGGGGTTACAAACATACTGTTATTTGTATGGTGAACTACTGCCTCGTGAACTGATGATTGTTCGTTATTTCATTACCACTTCTAATGAAGGTAATTCTAATGAAAAATGTATTTATATATAATATATATTATATTTATAATATCTTTAATCATATTAAATTATTTTACAACATATTTCTTTGTAATTCCCATTTTATGTAAATATAATAATCTCATATATTGAAGTGTGGACAACCACCCAATCAGAGCGATTTGATTCGTTCACACAGTGAATTTAATGTATTAATGATATTTTTAATGAAATTATGTGATATATATTAGTTAATAATAATAATTTAATGCTAATATTTACATATTTTTAATTTTATTTCTTTATTTCAATACGAAAATAAATCATAAACAATGTTCATCCGTACGTACAACCTACCATCTCATTGAATGATGTATTACATTTCATAAATATATATTAAATATATTTTATAATAAAAATATAATTAATTTAAATTAGATATTTATTTAATTTTTAACATTATTTAAATAATGATATATGTATAAGGACAGAATATATAAAAAATTAAGACACATGTGAAGAACAAAGTTGATATGACCCAAAGTGAATACTTTGCATAAAATCATTAACAAGCCTATAAAATAAGGTCATAATAAAAAAAATATATGTTATTATATATAAGAATATTATTATTTTATATATTTATAATAAACATAAATTTAATAGATATGATGTTTTTACAATTACAATGAGAGTAAATACATAAGTAAGGGAACTTTATCTCACTTTTTATATATATGAGATACATGCCATGCCCACCACTCTTCTATTTTCACAAGGTGTGTATACTTCCCATCAATGTATTCCATGATTATTATTATAACATTTATGGGTGTTTATGTATCCATTATATGGTATTTATTTCATGGGGTTTATGTTTCAATCATTACCAATTCAGTAAGACATATTTGTATTCATTTTCCTTCTTCGAGACACATGTTTTGTTATGACCCTACATTATTTTTTGTACTGTATAAAATTAAATTTTAAATTATTTATAATTATAATAGTTATTATAATTCTATTTTATTTTTCATTTAATATAATTTTTTTACATGTTGTGTTTTATTCCATGTTACAATATGGTAATAGTTTATTGAAACAATCTCATCATTTATTAGGATTTTTTATGATTATACTCCAATTGATGAGATATTATAATAAATCTCTCAAGAACACTCAAGTGTTTTCTTATCCAATTTTTATTAAATATATAAAAATTTATTATTACCATTGTTACACTTTTTTTACATAATATTATTAAAAAAATTCTAAATGAAACCTTCATGTATTTCACCCTTTAGTGGAAAACTTGTTTTATTATTAAACCCATGTTTTCTAAAAATAATTTCAATTAAAAGGAATATTGAAAATGTTATACTATATTATAATATTAATTTAAAAGTATTCATATGTATTTTCTAATAATATTATATTCAAAAATGTTATATCTTTTAAAAATACTTTTTTCCATGCATAAAGGATATTTTCCTTATGAAATGATTTTAAAAGAACATTCAAAATTATTTCCCATATAATATGACATTGGTTAGTGTTACTCATTAATTTATGGGAAAATTATTTAATTTTATCATCTATATTCTTTCTCATTATTTAGTATGCTTTTATGGAATAATTTTTTATGAAACATGTTTCTCATTCACAGGTTGTATTCTTTTGAAACCCAATTCTTTTAATGGGATATGCTTTTGAAATGATAATGAAACCTATATCATTTTTCAAAGGTTATGATGTGATAACCATTTCATTTCCTGGGTTCTGATGTGATTTTTTATGATTTTTTATCACATGTATGTTAGATTTAATTATGGTATAAGTGGGTCATATATGTCCCTCTAATGCACTGAGTAAAGATTTATATCTCATGAGGTAGACTAATATGGTCATGGAAGTGAACCTTGACTAATTAGAAGTCCATGGGAATTCTCCATGACTACCAAGATGGTATCAGGAGTCAAATAATACTACTAATATGGTTATGGTATTGAATCGTGACTACTGTTATGGTATGGGGAGTGCCCCCATACTACGAAGATGGACTAGGAAATAATTCCTTAACAACTATGGAAATTATTTTTACATGCTTATGTGTCGGCCATAATTCCATGTATTATTCCTATGTTATTCATTAATTTATTATATTATTTATTTCCTTATTATTCATATGTTATGAACTAGCATGATTTATTCCATTACTCATGTTTATAATCTAAGGATATACAAGGTATAATCTTCTAATGTCATGATGACATCCTCATTCCCCTATGCCCATGTTTATTCTTACATGTATCCATTTTTTTCTTATAATGAGAATATAAGATCACATCATGTCACATGCATGAATTATTTTAAAGAAACATTTCATGTAATTTATATTATTTCTTTGTTATGGGTGTATCCCATGCATTTTTGGACGAAATGGTGGGTTTTCAAGATTTCGCCCAAATTGTGATCCCGTTTCCAAATTTAAAAAAATTATTTTATAACTCCTTAGTTTTTCAATGTCATTCATCCATGTTAAATCCTAAATATCCTCCACTAGTATATTCAAACTACCATATCCATTTTGTCTCCTTACTAATCAATACTCATTGTGTAATTGGGTGATTTATTCAGGATATGGCCCAACCTGTGAGACCATTTCCTATTTAAAAAAAATATTTCATTTATATATCATTCAATTTTTTATTTTTATTTTGTGATTACACCTCTCAACCAATACCAAATCCCTAGAACCACCCTTATGTTTGTTTCCCCCTCTTTGGAGCTCATATTCATTGTAGATTAGGGAAATATTTCTCAGGATTTCTCAATTCATCCATATTTGAAAAGGTAATTTGTTTCATTCATAACTCTTTCGTTTTTACCCTTTTTTCCCCAATTTTAGTTTCCACATTACCTTGTTATTATAGTTAGAACTTAAATATCAGTTGTGGATTCATGGTGATTCACATTATGGAGTATTTGGGGTGATTTCATCAAGATCCCACATCTAAGTGGGTTTCTTTCCTTCCTCCTCCAATTTGATTAGGGTTGGTTCCATTTTCAATGATGTTCCTAATGTACAGAAATTAGGTATTTGAACATAGAGATTTATATTTGGTTTCTTGGTCTAATATTTTGGTTTTAGGATATATTTAAAACCCTTTGGGCGAGGCAGTGGTGCAGTAGAACATTCATACAATTAATTGGTGTTTTCGACAGTTGTGGTAGGTGGTTATATGTGTAAGACCTATAAGATAAGTTATCCTTCAATTATTTCTATTGTTATCATACTCCTCCTTAATTTTTATTGCTGAAATATTATTTTGGGGGGAATTTTTTGAACAATTGATATTTAAATATCATTTTTCTGTAAAAATGGGTGTTTTACATGTGTGATTGATATTGTACCACTTGGTTATGTTTTATAATTCTAGGGTGGGTACTATTAAAATGTTCTATTTCTACCAATTTTTTTTTTGTGAAATATTGGTGTGAATTTGGTTTACAAATATGGCTTTTATATGCATTTTAATTTCAATGTTTGGTTATATTCCTTAAAAATATTATGGATAGAGTAAAAGGTTTATTGAGTTTCATAAATGATGTAATGAATATGTATCTAAAATTTTTAGTGTTTATGACCTGAAATGGTGTTTTTATTTATAAAATTAATTTTGTAACATTTGAAAATAGTTTGAGAAAAAAAGGGAGAAATCCAGGTGTCTAGGTGGGCAGACATGTACTAGTATGCTAGTGATCCGGAGTGGGTTTTACCATGTTTGACTTAGAATGTTGAACATTGAAAACATAGAAAAACTATAATGATGATGATTTTGGACCTCTAATGTATGGGTATGTTCCCTATTATATGATCATTCATAAGAACATGTAATGTTATGGTTACTTTATACCGAGATACGAGGTACATGGGGGCCGAAAATAACTAGTTCCTAAGGTTGTTCTGATGATTATGGATCATTGAATCTTTCATATTGATTATTGGATTGTAGTTTGTTTTTCTAGAAAATTCAAGTGCTTACATGTTTTATTGAAATGTGTTTATCCTTTGAAATCATCCTATGGAAACTATTTACTATTATATGTTCCATTATTTAGAAATTATTACCACAATTTCTTATTTATAAAAACGCACATTATTTTTATCTTTTATATTTTACAATATGTAATATTTGGGTCATATCATATTGGGCTTATCCTCAAACACTACATACACTTTTAGGTGTATGTAGGCTTGTTCTTGTTCGACATGGTTAAAGGCAATGCCTTGGGTGATGGCAGTTCGGGATGTTAGTTTCCTTCCATGGTGTGGTGTTGTGGAGACAGCTCGTGGGTGTTGACCACTTGTCGTGTGCTATTCTATGGGATATTTTTATGCTACTTTTATATAATTTCAGAATTATTCTATCATTTTTAATACCTAGTTTTCTGTTTCTGAATTTTATTTATGGCTTGTTTGATTCGTAATTTTAAGATTCGATTTATTGATTGTTTTCGATAGTTTTATGTATCCTTACTTAGGTAAATCATTCCCAACCCAGTATTTATGATACCCAGGCCCTAGTTCTAGCCTATGGGGATAGGAAACTCCCTTCTTGAGTTGATACAGATAGGTTTGGGTGCCCGTTTTAATGGTGACCAGATTTAGTTCATAAAAAATGTTATCAGCGGAGGTTAATGATTTTGGGTTATATTATTATTTTGGGATGAGTCGTAAAATACATGAGCTAGGACTATCGGGGCTCAGTGTTTTGGTTGTGAGTAGGGTCTCTGGACCTCACCTCTTATAACTAACCTCGAGTCACCATGGGATGTTGGAATTGATTGTTTGGCTTCACTTACAGGTGCGCCATATGGGCTACAGACTACAAGTGGACATCAGGTGGGCATGAAGTAGTTGTTTATTTTATTGTTTTAATGTGTTTAGATATTTATATTTGATGTTATTGATGAAATATTTTAGAACTGTTGTTCTGATGTTTTATCTTGTGACTATTTCATTTTATAGAAACATGCCTCCCCCGAGAGCTCACACGCACCCACAGGAGGAAGCCGTAAAGTGTTCTCCCTCGCCACTTGATCAATGTATAGTAGAGGATATGGATCATATTTCCATGCTCTAGGATGAAGAAAGGATATTATTACAACTCATGTTAGATAATACAAGATAATTGTTAGGGAGGGAAAATACTAGTAGTTTCTTAAAAACAAGACTCTTACTTTCCGAGGTAGCACAGAACCCCAAAAATCAGAGGAGTAGCTTGAAAATATCAAGTGCATGTTTGAATTTCTTTGACACACATAAGGAGTTCTGGGTGAAATGTGCCACTTTCTTATTAGAGGGTCCCATCCGAATGTGGTGGGAATCAGTGCTTCAAGGTGGGAATCACGAGAAGATGATATGGAAGGACATCAATGTTATATTAAATGACTAGTATTTCCCTTATGTTTTCGCATATGCTCGATATCAAGAGATTATGGATATTTTTCAGTGGTATCATTCAGTGATGGGGTCTTCCAAATGTTTTTGTGAGTTGGTATGGTATACTCTGAAAATGGTCTCCAATGAGCAGATAAAGGGATAGAGGATCGAGAGGGGTTTGCGGACAAATATATATTCTCAGGTCATCTTATTCAACTGAAAATCTATGCTGAAGTGGATAATAGATATTTCATGGTTGAGATAGTCTGTAAGTGGAAGGATGGTTTCATTAGGAAAGTATAAGGATTGGGAAGTGGCAGTTCTTATGAGAAGAAAAGGAAGCGAGAGGAGTGGGGGAAAAAGGACGTGGCAGCTAAGGCAACCATCAAGGAAGTTTTCTTCGGTGTCTTCTGATGAAAGTTCCATCATGTTCCAATAGTGTGGGAGGCCAGGTCACATATTACTAGCAAAGAAATATCCTCTAAATCCTTTGTATCATTGTGTAAGTGTGGGACTATTTTAGTGCTTTTTAGGACGGCACATCCACTCCAGAGTGGGGAAAGAACATTAGATTTTAAGGGAGTGCCATATTAGTGAGAGCCATTGAGTGTGGGGGGGGGGGATGTCAATTTGTTGGTAGGGAAATTTCATCATCTAGGTATATCATGTTTAGGGAAGAGCCATAGTCTAGTGGCCAACATCTGGCAGAGGCTAGGCATGTTCATGAAGTGGATCAAGAACCAGCGAGATCAGAGGTAGGACAGTCGATAGTTCAAGGTACTATTTTTAATGAGTCTTTTATAGATACTTATATTTTTTATACCAATTCATTTTTATCATTTATATATCCCTATTTTTTTTGAATACATTGAATTTTCCAATAGAGATTTTTTCTTTTGTGATGGATTTAGTGATGCTGCTAGGATAAAGTAGGAGCAACGACTTAGGTTCTCGATGTGTGCGCTTTCTATGTCTTGGTTTTAGAAGGAGTGTGACCTATTATTCATAGATATAGATCTATTTTACATTATACTTGGCATAAATTTCCTGGTATAATTTTAATAGCTCATCGATTACTATAAGAAACGAGTCAGTTTCATAGAACTAGATGGTAGTCATCATGTTTTCCATGGGGACTGGGATCCTGGGTCAGGTCACTCAAGACCTCCACTCCCAGAGTTGGATATTCTTTTCTTCTAGTTATTGTCACTAGCTCTAGAGGATGATGGTCATTTATTTGACGGTGGAATACCTCGTGTATTTTATGAGATTTGGGAGGTATTCACAAATGATTTTTCAGGCTTACCTCTGCAGAGGGACATGAAGTTATCGATTGATTTGGTGTTGGGAACACAACCAATATCTCATCCATCATATTATCTGGCCCCCACATAGATGAGGTAATTAAAGATAAAGATTAATGATTTCGATTCCAATGTATTCATTCGCCCAAGTGTCTCTCCTTGGGTCTCTCCTTTGCTGTTTGCGAAGAAGGATGACGGATACCTCTTGATGTGTATTGATTACTAGAATCTAAACAAGGTAACCATCAAGAAAAAATATTTGTTTCCCCGAATATATTACATGTTTGATTAGTTGAAGGTGGAATAGTGGTTTTCTAAAATAGATTTTCATTCGGGTTACCATTAACTCACGGTGAAGGAGTTAGGTATCTTCAAGGAAACCTTCTGTTGTAGGTACGACCACTTTGAGTACTTGGACATGCCCTTTGGATTGAAAAATTAACTTGAAGACTTTATGGAACTATTGAATAGGATGTTCCACCCATATATCAACTCCTTCATTATGGTATTACTGGATGGCACCCTATTTTACTCTGGATATGAGGAAGAGCATGAGCATCATTTGTGAATAATGCTGGGCACTTTGCTAGAACACTGCATTTTTAAATGCAATCCAAGTGCACCTTTTGGATCAGATAGGTGATGTTTTTGGGGACTATGATCTCAAAGAAGGTGGATTTATAATATCCTGATAAAACCAATTTAGTGATGTCATGGGAGTAGTCAAAGATCGTGTTTGAGATCAGGATTTTCCTCGGCATGACAGGATATTACATGCAATTTGATTAGGACTTATCTCTACTTTCTTCTTTCATCACCACACTCACCGGTAAAGGGGTGAAGATTTAATGGGTCCCATAATGTTAGGAATCCTTCTAGGATATAATGTTTCGGTTGACTACCACCCTCGTACGGATTTTTTCAGAGGCTATAAAGGGTTATGTGGTGTATTATGATGCTTCCGATTGAGTCTTGGATGTGTTCTTATGCAGGGTGATAACATGGTGGCTTATGGTCCACTCAAAGAGTTTATTCAACAAGAACTACCCAGTGATGATCGTTAAAAGATATTTCACATATAATATATATTATTTCATTGTTTTAGGGGTTTCCCAGGCATTTTGGGAGGAAATGGTGGGTTTTCATGATTTGGGCTAAACTGTGAGACCATTTCCATATTAAAAAACCATTTTTTTTATTTTATATCTCCTTCGTATTTAATATTTATTAACTATTAAAGTTCATACATGGCCTCCCCTTAATTATTCACACCACCATATCTATTCATAGCCCTTAGGAATCCATATTCATCGTGAATTTGGGTGATTTATTCAGGTTTTTGGCCATCATGTGAGCCCATTTCCTGTTAAAAAAATATTTCCTTCAAATATCATTTAATTTTTAATTTTTCTCAGTTATTCCTCCTCTCAACTAAGACCAAAATCCCTTGTTACTCCCCCATGTTAGTTTCTCCTTCTTTGGTTCTAATATTCATTGTATATTAGGGAAAAATTTCATTGGCTTTCTCAAATCATCCAGATTTTGAATGGTAATTTGTTTCTTTTATAACTCCTTCATTTTTTATACTTTTTTCCCACATTTCAGTTCCCAGTTGACATATTTATCCTTATTTGGACCTCCATATCAGTTTTGGCTTCATGGAGATTCACCTATTGGTGTATTTGGGGAGATTTCATCAAAATGTGTCAGGTAAGTGGGTATCCTTCTCTCCTCCCATTTTCTTTGGGTTTCTTCCATTTTTAATGAAGTTCCTAATTCCCTGCAAGTAGTTATTCGAACTTTGGGTCTGATATTGGGTTTCTTGGTATACTATTGTTGTTTTAGGTTTGATTCAAAGCCATTTTGGTGCGGTGGTGGTGCGGTTGAACTTCCACCCACATATTTGGTGTTTTCGACACTTGTGGTAGGTGATTTCATGTGTAAGAACTACTAGATGAGTTATACAATCTTGATTTATATTTTTATCATACATTTAATTCAAATTTATTACTTTGAAAATTATTTTTTTGTGTAATTATTTTATATAATTTTTTTTAAATATAATTTCTGTGTGAAAATGTGTTTTTTACATGTGTGTTCGATGGTGTACCACTTGGGGTTGTTTTATATTTCATGGGAGGGTCTTATTAAAATGTTTTGTTTTTTGATAATTCTTATCATTTTTAAAATTGGTGATCATTTGGTTTTTAAATAGGTCTTTTAGATGGATTTTATGCGTAGATATTGATTATATTACATGAAAATGTTTTATGGATATTCTAAATGGTTTGTTGGGTTATGTAAATGGTTCAAAACATGTGTAAATAATATTTTGAGTTTTTATTTACATAAATGGTGTTCTTATATGAAAATTGAATTTGGTAACATGTGTAAATTTTTTGATCACAAAGGGGGAAACCCAGGTATCTTGGTGGGCGGACGTGTACTGGTATGATACTGATCCAGAGTGGTTTTGTTGATGTCTCGCTTAAGAAATTTTGGCATTATCAACACTAATAAAACTAGAATTATGGTTATTGGGGGACACTGGGTTATTGGTATGTCCCCTAATAGTGTCTCTTGTACAAGGATAGATATTGTTATGATTAATTCACACTGAGATACGAGGTAAATGGTGCCTGAAACAAACTATTTCCTAGGGTTGTTCAAAATATTAGTGATCATTGACACGTTAATATAGATCATTGGCCTGTGGTGTGGTTGGATCAAAAATTAATTTGTTTACATGTTTTATTGAAATGTTTCCATCCTTTGAAATCATCCATTTTAAATTGTTTTCTTTTAAAAGATTCATTGTTTAGAAATTTTTTACACTATTTATTATTTATTAAAACTTACATTCCTTGTACTGATTACTATATGAATTATTTAGGTGGTATCCCATTTGGATAAGTATCCCACCATACATGCACCTTTGGGGTTTATGTATACTTGATCATGTTTGACATAGGTAAGGGCATAGCCTTCAGTGTTGGTGGTTCAGGCTTTTAGTTTCCTTCCATAGTGTGGTGTTGTGGAGACGGCTCATGAGTGTTGGCCCCTTTTCGTGTGGTATTCCTTAGGATACGTTTCTTCGAATTTTATATATCTTTCTACCTATTGTGTCATGTTTAAGACCATTTTTTCAGTTTTGAAATTTATTTAAGCCTTGTTTGGTTGGTAATTTTCAGATTCGATTTGTTGATTGTTTTTTTTTGTTTTATGTATCCATACTCATATAAATCATTCACAAGACAATATTTATGATACACATGAACTTTTTCCCGCCCAAGGGGATAAAGAACACCCTCTGTGACTTACCTCATACCAGGTCATGTTCTGGTTCTAATGGTGACTATATTTGATTCATGACACCCCAAGTTATGTTTCTTTTCCCATGTTATGAAGATATGTGTTAATTAGGATTTTTTTCAAATAATGGATCTAGTCATGATTAACCTAGTAGGAGATAATTTTGGTCATTTATGAAATAATGTTTATGTTTCAAGGGTTACCAAAGAACTAGACTAATACGGTCTTTGGGCATCAGTTTTTTTTAAATTTTAAAGTATTTTGAAAACTTTATGTAATTTTAATGTATGAAAATAAAGGGTAACTATAGTATCCTTTAATATATAGGTATGAATTCAAAAATTACATAATATTCCCATTAAACCGCAATGGAGATAAACCATTATGGGGATATTATGAAATGGTATGAGAGCCTTGTGTCATTTTATCTTACTCTTTGAGATATCAAAGTGGAATATAATGAATTATTCTATATTGGAATGAAACTCCTTTATATTTGTATCTAACCTACATGTAGAGAATTTCGAGGTTACCACGGTCAATATTGTGTGATTTAATTTACTTTCATATTTTGGTGGATTTTTGGGAAATATTATACCCTTGGTTATTAATTTATTGTTTATTTATTTACACGTTTACTAAGGTGGATAAGGGAAATTATTATGTGTATCATTTTAGGTACATATGATTCATAATACATTGGTGAGGTCCATTATGGTTATTCAAATTTGTTAATAAAAATGGTTTATTTATTTCATTTGTTAATAGTACCTTTTAAAATGTTTCCCAATAAAACATACGGTTTCATCACAATTAACTTTACATGGTGATGATAATGGTTGGGAAAGGTATTCCTCTACTGTAGTTCAACTGAAATGACAAATTATTTTATTATTATTTCTATTTTATCAAATATGAGATTATTTGTTTCATGTTATATATTTTTGAAAAATATACTCCATTAGTTAAAAACACTATGTTGGAGATTATGTGGGAATTGAATAGTTAGAATCAACCTCTCTTCCTGAGTAAGGGTGGACCTAAGGATGTTATGTTCTAGGTAGATTTTATAAAGGCTATCTATCCCTATATAGTGGCACCACTACCTGGATTGTGAATGATGTTATATACCTGTTATGAGGATAATATAAATATTAATTTAATGTGCTAATATAGGTATACCATCATATATTCATATATTGGAATTATTATTTTATATATATCTATGATAATTTCTTCCATTAGACATTTTTTGTATAAAATTCCTACTTTTTTTATTTCACCAATATAGTGATGTTTAATATAGAATTTTCAGATTTTCTCATGTAGTATATATATTTTGATATATTTTTGGAATGGAATGAGGTAGGCAGGATGAGGCACATTAATGATTTTTTGAAAAATATGTCTCTGGTTTAGGTGAATTTTTTCCCAATGAATTAATTTCAATTAGGCCCTAATTGGTGACAAAAACATGAATAAGGGTAGGAGTCCGTGAAAATGGATTCATATTTTAGTAGAGGTAGAAGGTATTTATGAAATTAGAAGTGCATCTTTTTCTCCCTCAATGCAGTGATGATAGTTATGGTTTTAATAATGGTGGATAGTCACTTTCATATTAGGAAGGTTTTTCTATTATATGTTAACAAAAAATGCGTGATCCCAGTTCCATTGAAATCTAAGAGTGTTTTTATTTTTTGGATAGATGGGTCATATATGATTGTCTTATAAGAGTCATTAGATTAACTATAGAATATATATTCTATATATAATCAAATATCTACAACATTGAAAATAGTAACACAATAGAGTGTTAGTTGTGATTCCTTAATCCTTTCTCGATGATGAGGAGGACATAGTTCCTAGGGGGTTAAAGAGAAAGTGTTAGAAGATGAATGCCCTAATGGGAATTTCATCAATAGGGTCTTTGTATTTGGGAATAAGAAAAATTTAATAGATACCCTAGCCCTATACATATAACATTTCATGATTTTAGGCACAATTAAACATTAGAGTATAATCCAAGGATCGTGAAGTCTAGTGTATTTGAAGAGTAGGAACATAAACAAATTATATAGGACTAAAACACTATTCTTTATTTAATCTTCATAATGATATACTAACTTCCTCTGAGCCCTTACATCTGCATAGGGTACCCAGGGGATCACTAGAACCAAGGGATGAGCTAAATCCCAGTAAGGAATTAAACATTAGAATAAAGCTTTAGCACAAGGGTTAGAGATGATGACATAATGATATAAAATAGAATATATAATCATAAAATATAAACATGGGGTCAGATTAACTTGAATTCATAGTAATGTTGCTGTAACATAAATCATGACTTTAGAACATGTCAAGGCTCATTACACATAGAGGATCACAATTCAAGGCTGACCACCAAAACAGTTGCACTTAATAGCATGAGTCAAAGATTACAACCAAGACTGTAGCACATGACATCTCATGAGACTAAAAATTACCCAATTCCTTGGAGAGATATCTGGGCACACCCATATTTAGATTTTCATGAATATTTGTTCCACATAAATAATCATACCTAATCAATGATACATAAACATAAGGGATCCTAGGGGGATAAATGGGTATCACATTCATGTCACAAAGGATAATGAATGGATGTGTCATAAAATTGTCCATGAGATAAAGGAATAAAAACATATATGGTCAATAATAAGGTAAAATAGTCATATATCATGGTAAGTGATGTCCAACAAAAGTGAAAATATGTAAGTAGAGTATTTAATAAATTCCTAGCATAAAAGCATTTTAGTGCGGTTTTAAGGAAAATACTGAGGAGTATTTGAAATTATAAAATGAATAATCTTTTATATAAAACCAGAAGATAAACAAGAGGCATTTCTTAATAAAAAGAAATAATTTATAAAAACAATGGTTGATTAAAACAAATTTTAGATTTCACTTGAAATTGGGAAAAAATTTGGGAAGTTCTCTTAAAACGAGTTTTCTTATTGGGATGTATCGAGAATGGAATCACATAAAAGCATGTGTATTATAAAAAGAAAATGAAGGATGGATCATGAAACATTATTTTGGAACATATACATAGTATGTAAAAAATTTACATAAAAATAAAGGAAAAATTCACTTGGGTAAAAAGAAATATGGAGCAACCCGAAGGAATAAAGGCGGTTGGGGTAGAATCACTAAAACAATATCGGCATGGTATCAGGTGTACTTAAGAGGTCTTAATGAGAGAGAATGAAATTTATGATCATTTATAAATCATGAAGGATGTATGGGGATAATGAAAGATCATACCTAACAATTATTAATTGCACATAAAGGGGCATAACATAGAGGGGATTCTTTAATAAAAGTGAAATAGAGAGGACCCCTTACCTTAAGTCTGATGGTGTTCTCCTCTTGATACTAATGAACTAAATAATAAAATTAGGATCATTAATTAAAAATTATATATCCTATTTTTTATATAAATTATTTATTATAACCCTTTTGAGTCCATTCATAACCTTGTTTTTTGTCTATGAGGATCAATTTTATTGTTCGGCTTTATTTATTTCCATGGTTTTAATTATTGGTTCACTTATATTCATGTTCGGACAACCATATATCATGAAGGAAGTTGTTCTGAATTGAAGTTATATAATAATTTGTATCATAAAAAATATTACATTTTTATAAAATTCATTTGGTTATTTGGATTTAAGGTGATTCATTATATAAAACATTAATGTTAAACCTTGGATAAACATGGAAATTTTGTTAATAATTATCTTGTTTTGTATTGTTATTTTACATCAAGAGTGAAAAAAGGATTCCAGAACAAAATATAACATTAATTTAATATTTAATAGTCTTCCTAAACCATAAATACTATTTCGTGACCATAATAGAATATGGTAATAGAAATTGATAAACTATCGTCCTTGAATGTGGTAAATTAACACAACTCGGATGGTGTTTTCAATTCATTCATATTAAATAAGGGAAAAGGATAGATGATAATGAATTATCCCATTAGCATAAAAAATTCCATTTAATGTATGTTACTAGATTTATCATACCATTTGGGTGAAGGTAGGCATGTAATGAATGGAAAAGAAAAGAACATGAATGAAAATAAACGAATCGGAAAGAGGAATTTACCCCTTGAGTTCATCTCCATTGAGAACCTATTATGGGGAGATGATTAGGTCTTTTTCGGAGACCAAGGGATACTATAATTAGGTGAGTATCTTGGGGAGATATTTTTTCAAAATTTAAGGAAGGCACCATGCTTGAGAGTAGTGAAGTGAATAGGGGGGTGTGGATGGTGTCTATTGTGAAGGGGAGGAGGGTTTCCTTCATATTTAGTCATTGGTTTATTATTTTTTCGATAGGACAAGAAATATTAATTATTAATATGACAAAAAATAGTTATATATGCATATAAGTTTAAACCAATGGCCATTAAAATCATCTATTATTCGATCATGATTCATAAATTCAGGTTCTAGTATTTATTGTGAATTATCATATTTTACTATTCATCAAAAATTCATGTAATCTAGAAAAATCCAAAAAATTCACCCAATAAAGTTTTCGAAGTGTAGAATCCAAAACTGAACTCCACATTCCAATAATATTCTTCTAAATATGATTAATATAATTTTTAATTAAAATCATGATTTACTAGAAAAAAACAGATTTTAAAACTATAACTAATTTTATAATGATTTCAAAAATTACATAGGGCCTTATAATGTTATCTGAAAAGAAAAAGACATTGCATTTTTAATTAATTAACACATTTTAGGAAAATATATTTTCTTTTAAATTAATTAAATTATTGTGATTAATTATTTATGACGTACTAAAGTCGTAATATCACTTATAAGATGCCTACAATTTATTTATACATTTATGGGTGATGTTGCTCTTTTTTAGATGATATAGTATTAATAAGGGTCAATGACTATTCATAAGGGTAGGTTTCTATCCAAAAGAGTAGGTTAATATTAAACAAAAATTATTCTTGTTTCATTATACTTTAAACATCTTTCATATCACAACCATGTATGTCATATTTTTGAAATTCAAATTACAGAAGTGAAAATATTATGATTAAAGGTCACATGGTGCTTAGTAGTTCTTTGTTTTCTGATTTGATGTGATTATATGAAATATTTATAAAAAATTAATTCCATTTATAAAACATTGGGTCTAATGTTACCATGTTGCCTATTTGTACTTATGGTTCTACCACAATACATTTACTAGGTGAGTAGTCTTGCTACGTAGAACATTATCTCTATAAACCAAGATATTCACTACATTATACTTGTAAGAAGTATTATTCTCTAACTGTACCACCTCTGAAAATAGTACATGTGAAGGGACTAATATCTACTTCCTTAAGGGGGATACATGGAATACATCATCCACTTTGGCCATGGTTTGTGGAAGTGTTAGTCGATAGGCCACAACTCCAACACAATCAATAATCTTGATGGGGTAAATATAATTAGGACATAGATTTCATTTATTCCCAAACCACATGACTTTCTTTCATAGAGATATGTGTAGAAGTACCATGTATACAACATTGAACTGAAGGTCTCATTGATAATTGTCTATATAACACTCTTATCGACATTAGGGATGCCTTACTATACTAATGAATTGTTTTCACATTTTACACAATTTTTTCAACAATTTCAGGACTTAGCATCTTACACCCACTGAAATCATCTTAACATGCTGCTGTTCAGCACCTTTTCCCATAGATTGATTCTTATGGTTCTATTCAGAAGCTCGAGTGGAAACAGTTGTTGTAGGAGAATTCAACCAGTGGAAGATGTTGGTACAATCAACATTTGAATTCCATAGAACAATATCTCAATATATATTCTAGTGTTTGAATAGTCCAATCATATTGGCCATCACTTGGAGGATGATAGGAAATACTATTGTTTAGATCAGTTCATAGAGCATATTGGAGACTTCTCTAGAACATCAATTTGAATCTCTAATATCTATAAGATATAATATATAGTGGAACTCCATGAAGCCATACCACTACTTTGATTTATATCCATGAATTTTGATCCAATTTTATGTCATTTCAAATCACAATAATGTTTTTTCCCTTTGTAAGATAATCCACAATTACCCATATAGCATTGTTTCTTCTGGATGTCCTTGGAAGTCTAGTGACAATGTCCACGGTGATGTTCCCCCACTTCCTGGTTTGTATGGTTAGTGGTTCAATCATCCCCTTAAAATTATATCTTTTTGCCTTCACTTGTTGACATACAATACACATTGATGTATATTCAGAAATCTTCCTATTCATAATATCCACCCAAATTTCTCTTAAAGATCTTGATAAATCTTTTTTCTCCCTTGGTGGATAGAGATGGTTGATCTATGTGCATCATTCATAAGCTCCCTCTGTATATCCGGATCAGATGGTACACATAATCATGACCCAAATATTTCAACTGCATCCTCATCAATTATAAACTCAAAAGAATTTCCTATTTTTAATGGCTTCAACCCTTTTCATAATTTACGCATATTTTCTTTTATCATCCTATTTTTCTCCATGATGGATTGTTGTTCAGTCATTTGATAATGGATTTATGATGTTCCCCCCTTAATGATCCAAATGTACATCCTATATAAATATAAGATGAATGGGTCATTTTCAATTCTCATCATTGATAAAGATGAATGATCCTTTCTACTTAGAATATTTCCCATGTTGTTTGCCTTAACAGGATGAAAGTGGATTGAGTAGTCATAATCCGTGATGAGATCTATCCCTCTTCATTGGAACATATTTAGCTGTTTTATATGAGTATTTATTTGAGACTCTTGTAATCAGTATATATTTCACAACTCCCCTGATAGAGATAATTTCGCCATATTTTTAATGCAATGATCATAACCACCAACTATAGATCATCTATAGGATAGTTTTTCTTAACAATTTTCAGCTACCTTGAGGCTTAGGCTATCACATTATCATTTATTATTAGTATACACACTAAGACCAAATTTGAAGCCTCATTGTACACCATAAATATTTCTCCACGTGTTGGGAGTGTGAGTACTATCATAGTGATTAACCTCTTTTTCATCCCTATAAAATAGTCTTTAAATTCTTGATTCTAGACAAACATCACACCCTTCTATGTCATCTTGGTCACCGGGATTGAAAATATTGAAAATGTCTTCTCAAATTTTTATTAATATCATGATAGACCTAGAAATCTACGGATCTCCGTTATAGATGTTGGACTGTTCCACTCTTCAATTTCCTTTATCATTGAAGGGTCCAGGAATATCCCTTTTCTGGTGATAAGATGCCCCAAGAATGATACATCATTCATCCATAACTCACATTTATTGTACTTTCCATACATCCAATCCCTTCAAAATGTCCTTATCATTATATTAAATTACTCCTCATGTTCCTCCTTGATCTTGGAGTATATCATAATATAATCGATAAAGACTACCACAAATTTGTCCAAATAACCTCTAAAGACTATATTCATAAAATCCATGAAAATTTCTAGAGAATTAGTGAGTATGAAGGGCATCACTATGAACTCATAGTTTCCATACCTTTTTCTAAATGTAGTCATGGGAATATCTTCCTTCCTCACATTTAATTGGTTATATCCTAACAGAAGGTCCACATTAGAGAAATTTATAGCCCCATAAAGATGATCAAACATGTCATTTATCTATGTATTGGGATAAATATTTTTTATTGTGATTTTATTGAGCTCAGTATAATTAATGTAGAGGCTCATTGATACATCCTTCTTCTTAAAAAAGAGGACTGGAGCACCCCATAGTGATGCACTCAGGTGTATAAAACCCTTCTTCCAAATTCTTTTGTAGCTACTTTATCAGATCTTCCATCTCTACAGTGTCCATTCTATAATGTGTCTTTGATATAAGCAGAGATATGGGAATAAGTTATATTAAGAAATCAACATCTCAGTCAAGAGGAAGACCAGGAAACTCTTTAGGGAATACATCATTGTAATCTCTTGCGATTGAAATGTATTCTATCATCATTCTCTCCTTAGTCTCAACCATTTGTGCAATATATTTTCACAAAAAATGAATTAATATCCACACATGAGTCCCTGATTAAAAAGGATATTCATCTTCCTACTTACACATGTAATGAATTCAAGGATTCATTGGGATGTGAAGAGTGATCTACATTTCCCAAAAGTTGATGTTGGATTTATATAAATATAGTCAATCCATATCCATGATACCATCAAACTCCACTAATGGATGTATGATGAGATTTTATGGGAGGATCAGTCCACAAATGTTAAATGGGGAGGAGTTTTAAACCATGGACTCAATAATTTCCCCATTCATTGTTCTCACAGATAACTTATCATCAAAATTTTGAGGTGGTTCCTGAATAGTTCTAGTAAAATTGGGACATATGAAAGAATGTGTAGAACTAGAATGAAATAGTACATTCACTTTTCATGAATGAATAACTATCGTACCTAGAACCACATCATTTTCCAGCTCCACCTCAGTAGTAGTGATAGCATAATCTCATCCTTATTTCATGGGAATTTTTTGTTTAATGCCTCTAACAACCCTCATCTTATGAAAATTGTTCCCATAATGACCATGATCTTTGGAGTATCACTACACTGTAGGTTGAGTGTTGATCTGGACTTTCCATTCTTCTTCCACATTAGTGGGACTCTTCATATCTCATCTGTAGTTTTTAGCCAGATGTCCCAACATTCCACATTTGAATCAATTCCAGGTTCCCTTTAGACAGTTCTCAGGATTTTTCTTCTAACAATATTTATATGTGGGACTTTCGGGATTCATTTACATCATGGAATTTATTTTCCAAACCACCCACATTAGATTCCATTTTCCTCTTCTTTACCCTGGGACCATGATACCACTGAGAGTATCTTATCTCCATTTCATCCATGAGGAAAAATGGACAATATACTCATAACATTCAATGTCTAGAATCACCAAAACTTTTTTTAAACTCAGATTTAGTCCGCTAAAGATGCGACCTACCCATATTTCCGTGTTCAAGACAAATCCATAGGCTTACCTTTTGTAATTTTTTCTTCATACACCTGATGAACTCATATTCCTTCTCCAAGAGTACGAGTAAATCTCTTTCCATATTGATATAGAGGGTTCGGGTAGAATATTTATTAAAAAACATTATCTTGAATTCCTCCAAAACCATGGAATCAATTTCCTTATTAGGATTCATATTCATGATCAATGTCCACCACTGATCAGCTTCCCCATCAAAACAATAGACCAATTGTACAACTTTGTCTTCTTATGAGCATTGAAGGATAGATAATATATTTTAAATAGAGTTAATCCATTGTTCTATAAAGAGGGGATCAAAAGATACACTACACATGGGAGGCCTTTATTTCATAAAGGATTCAATGGAAACATTCTCTTTAATTAGAGGAGGAGGGTGTTACACATGATTCTAGTTATTATTCATAACTTGAACTAGCTAAGAAAGCACTATCATGAAGTTTTGATCACACATTCCCATCATAAAATGCATATAATTATGAAATCATCACATTCTATTTCACATTGATTGCTGGAGCGTATTCTTCTATTTCATGACATTAGCTTATAAAAATAACATAAAACTAGAGGGCTTTAATACATATCTATTGAGAATAAAATGGAATGTTTGAACATAAGAGGATAAAATTGTAAAGGAGAAGTATATAATAACATGTGATTCCCTGTATTTTAATCTAGGATATCCTTTATCTATTTCTGAACATATATTCTTATACTCTTTTTTTATTCCCTTAATAATGGTTTGCACTAGGCTCATGTATTTACCATATAATATACTCCTAGAGGGTAAAACCAAGAGTGCATCAAGGACCATTGTTGTGAACCAGTTCCAATTCGAGCCTAGCTCAAAGTGGTGTTTTCATGTTTTACCCCTAGATACATCTGTTCCAGAGCCACCCCTACCAATTTGTATCCATAAATGGATTAATTTCCTTGATAAACCACTTACTTTAAACTTACCAAAATTTAGGTGTGTTTTCTTATACTTAGTCTCATCCTTATGGTTCTTACTAATGTTCTCTACTCCTAATCTCCAAAAAAACTAGACCATCATCTGATACTAACTATAGTGACCCTAGACTTTTACATATAACATTAAATTATTTTATTCATAATTAAACATCAATGTACAAGACAAGGATCGTGAAGTCTAGTGTCTTTAAATACTAGGTATATAAAACATAAAACATGGGACTAAAAAACATCTTTATTTAATATTAATAAAGAAATCCAAACATACATTGTGCCCCTACATCTATATAGAATACCCTAGGGATCACAAGAACAAAGGGATGAGCTAAAATCCCAGTAATGGATTCAATATAATAACAAGGCTTTAACACAAGGGATGGAGATCATGAGATAATGATATAAAATGGAATATATAATCATAAAATATAAAAATGGGATCATATAAAATTGCAATCATAGTAATGTGTAAGCAACATAAGTCATTAATTTAGAATGATTCAATTATTTTTTCACATACATGATCACAAGTCAAGGTTAACCACCAAGACTGTTGCACATGGTACCACGAGTCAAAGCTAATTGCCAAGACTATTGCACGTAATGTCTCCTAAGACTAAACCGTACCCAATGCATTGGAGTGCTATATGGGCACACCAATCTTAAATTTTTCATTAATATTCCTTCCACATAAATAATCACACATAATCAATCATATATAAATCTAAGGGAACCGATAGAGAAAAATGGGTATCACATTCATCTCAAAAGGCATAATGAGTGGTTTTACCATAAGTGTCCATGAGAGAAAAGATTTAAATAACACATATAAATTAATAAGGTAAAAATATTCATATATCATGGTATGTGATGTCAAATATAAGTGACAACATATAAATAGAGTATTTAGTAAATTATTTTCATTAAAACATTTTATTGTGGTTTTATGGAAAAAAATAAAGAGAATTTAAAATCAAAAAGAGAATAATATTTTATATAAAACCAAAAGAAAAAAATAAGTTTTTCAAAATAAGAATACTTATTTTATAAAAACAATTATATCTTAAAACAAAAGGTAGATTACCCTTGAAAATATGTAAAAACTTGTGAAGTTCCCTTAAAACATGTCTTCATATTTGGAAGTATAGAGGAGGGAATCACTTAAAAGCATATATATCCAAAAAATATAATGATGGATGGATCTTGAAACCTGTGTTTGCAGAATATAAACAGTATGTATAGTTTTCACATAAAAATAAAATACAACTTCATTTGGCTAAATATAAATATATAGAAAATCGAAGGAATAAAGGTTGTTCGGATAGAATCTCTTCTGGAATATTAGTATGGTATCAGGTGTACCAAGAAGGTCTTAATAAGGGAGAAATGGATTTATAATCTTTTATAAATTGTGAAGGAAGTACGAGGAAGGTTATAAATAATTCTCCATCATTAGTAATTAAAAATAAAATGTCATAACATTTAGGGGATTCATGAATATAAGTGAAATAGAGAGGATCTTTACCATAATTCTGGTGGTGTTCTCCACTTGATATTAATGATGTGAATAATAAAATTAGGTTCATTAATTAATAATTCCATGACCAAAATAAATTTAAAATATATACTATAACCTTTTTGAGTTAAATATTTTCCTTTTGATTGGTTATGTGGTTCAATTTCATAGTTTGGTTTCATTTGTTTCCTTGGTTTTAATGGTCGGTTCACTTTTATTCATGTTCGGTCACACTAGTATGATGATGTTGGGTTTCCAGAATTGAATTTATATTAAATTAGAGATCAACCATAATATTACCTTGTTATAAAATTTATTTGTTTTTTTGGAATGATGTGGAATCTTTAAATATGACATTAATGTTAAATACTTTGAATAACTTGGGGATTTTTTTCATAATTAACATTTTTTGTATTATTATTTTACATAAAGTGTGAAAATAGATTCCAAAAAACACTTAAGATAAAATACATATTTAATAGTATTTTTAAACCATAAAAATGGTTTGATGACCAGAATAGAATGTGGTAATATAAATTAAAAAACTGTCATCCTTGAATCTGATAAATTAACATATCTCATACAATGTTTTAATTTCCTTCCTATAAAATATTGGGAAAGTAGAGATGATATTGAATTGTCCAATTAAAATAAAAAATTTATTAAATTCATGTTACTAGATTAATCATACCATTTTTATGAAGGGAGGTGAGGGAAAAAAAAGAATAGAAAATAACATGAATGAAAATAAAAGAATCCCAAAGAGGAACTTACCACTTGGGTTTATCTCATTTAAGAACATATTAATGGGAGATGAATTGGTATTTTTAGAGACCAAGTGATTATAGACATGTGAAATCTTGGGGAGAGATTTCGGTATAATTTAGGAAAGGCACAAGTCTTGAGATGAGTTAAGAAAAGAGGGGTGCGTGGGTGGTTTTTATTGTAGAGGGGTGGATTGTTTTCTTAATATTATAATCATTATTTTATTATTTTTTCATAAGAAAAGAAATAGTAATAATTAATGTCACCAAAAAAGGAATATGTACATTTGAGTTCCAACCAATGTCCATTTAAATCATCTATGACTCATGCATGATGTAGAATTCAGGTTTTATCATTAATTGTGATTTGTCGAATTTTAATATTCATCAAAAATTTGATTATTTTAGAAAAATTCCAAAATTTCACCCTTACCATTTTTTTATGTTTAGAATTAGAAAATGAACTCCATTTTTAAAACATAATTTTTAAAATATGCTTAATTTAATTTTATATTAAAATTATAATTTATATGAAAAATATAAATGTTAATACTATAACTGATTTGATTGTGCTTTCAAAAATTACATAGGGTAATATAAAATTTTATTAAAACCACAAGACATGAAATTGTTAATTTATGAACACATTTTGGGAAAATATATTTTATTTTAAATTAATTAATTTATTGTAGTTAATTATTTATGACTTAAAAAATACCAATACATTAACAATTGTTATATTTTTACTTATAAGATTCGTAAATTTTATTTATACCTTCATTGGTGAGGTTACTATTCTTTTAGATTATTTACTATTCATAACTGTCATAATACTATTTATTATGTTAGGTTACTATTCATAGGGGTAGGTTACTATTCACACAAAAAATTAAGTATCTTTCATTACACTACTAACATCTTACTGATTGCAACCATGTATATTGGATTTTCGAAATTCAAATCATAGAAGTGGCAATATTATGTTATAAGGTCACATAGTACATAGTAGTTAACTTTGTTGGGATTTCTTGTGATTATAAGACATAATTATATGAAAGTAAATCCATTTATAAAACAAAGGGTAGTTACAATTGTAAACTCATTAATTGAAGACTACTAATAATGACATCATTCTGTTGATAAAATGAATTAAAATTTTAGTTTCAATTATATTTTCTTCTATTTTAATTAACATGGGTGTAATATAGTAATTTATATCATCTCAATTTTCTAGTGTTTGATTATTTTCTATAGAATATTTATATGGGGTCATTTATATCAGAATATCCTTAGTGTTGAAATGAAAGGGTATTTATTGATTTTTTAGGAATTCCATAGTGATCAGGAATTATATAATTCTATATTATTTGATTATTTTAGAGATAAAAATGTTTTATGTTAACCTTGTTATATATTTTCTTACTCAATATTGCAAAATTAGTTACTATTATTGCTAACTTGTATAATTATTTTTTATTAGGGGTGATTGATAAACCCTAGTTTAAAAGGTCGATTATTAGGAAATCTATTAAATACTAACCATCAATGGTTATTGATGATGTCAACCTAGTTTTCCAAATTAGTTTGGAGGGATGATGATATATAGAAATTAGAAATTCCTCTTATTATTAACTAGATCTGGGAACAATATCTTGAGGACTTCTCACAGTTTTCTTTGAATAGAGTGGTCGAGTTGATAGGTGATCATATTCGACATTTTGATATCATATTCATTATTACATATAGGATGTGATGTAGAGATAATATAAATCTAAATTTTTAGCTTTAGTAACTAAAGGTGAAGTGGATTTCTCTCTCAATTACATCTCTATGGGTCCTCTTATGTAATTTTCCAAGAAGATATTTTTTCCCTTGTGGTTGGGAGGGGATTATGAATAGATTATTTAATTTAATTTCAAGAACATGAATACTATTCAACCTATAAATAACCACTATAAACAAATACGGGGTTAAAGATTCTCTCTTAAATTGACTTGAGTTTAGAAAATGTTTAGTTATAGGCGTGGCATTTAAATATTTTTTTGGTTATTTTAGGAGTAGGTATAGAAAACATGAATATCAAGGGATACAATTTTTATTGAAAATTTAATTGAAAATATTTATATCCCCAATGAATATGGTCTTATATCCTCATCTATTATTCTCATGTTTATATTTGTCAATGATATTTATTAAACTCTAAAATATGGGAAGACATTATATGGAATCTTAAGATCATATTGATTACAAAGAGGGAAAATCATATTCATACCAAAAAATTTATGTTTAATGTTTTGGATTGGTGAGGATATATTCATGGGGAATATGATATCAAGGGCTATATATTAGTGGATTCAACGAATTTTGAGTATATTATTATTGGGTAATGACCCAAGATCATTTTATAAATTCATATCCTCCTAGGATCATAAATATTATATATGATATTTGTTTATAATTTCTATTTACTAGAAGAAAAAATGATTTATATGACAATGAAACTGATAAATTTTTAGTTATCTAGTATTTGAGAGAGAATTATTGCTATGAAAAAGGTCAAGTTGACATCTATACTAATTCAGACCAAAATTATGTTGGATATAGATCATAAAAAATATCTTGATTCATCAAGGGTTGGCCTTGGATTCATGTTGATGCATTATGGGTGAGTAATCACATACGTTTCCATAAAGTTGAGGCTACATTAGTAGAATTACCTGACACATCATTTTTTGTTGGAATTAGTGTCTCACATCTAAAGATGTTCAAATCACTATTTATTGTCTGTCATCTGCATGGTATATGTAGACAATTAGATCTGAATGTATATATTTTCATAGAATGAATTTAATGTTCATTTGAGAATGAGGGTCATGTATCTTTTTTATTTTAAACTCAATATATCATATTCCCCAAGGAATAGAACATCATGGTAAATACACTATGTAGGATGTCTCTAGGACAAGTTGTAGTTGATTAGACCATTCACAGAGATGTTTCATGACATACTATTATTTCAAGGAAGATAAAACATTACACCCCTTAGTATTACCACATAATTCATTGATATATTGATGAAAGGTTAGCTATGAAACTCATACTATCATGATATGTGATACACTCTTTATGGTAGTGAGATACCAACGGATTGGTTTTATAGTTATTATAGGATCCCAATTGTTCGAAGACATGTTATATTTAGTAAAAGAATTAATTATGAAATGATTTATGATTTACATGAATAAATATTTTGTTTTCACCAATTCATTTCTATGATGTATCAAAAATATTTCATGTAATTTCATCCTCCTGATATGATGATGGAAAATATGGGGACATTCATTGAATTCTTAACCAGTCAGTGGATGATGGTCGGACATCTATAACCCTAATTCCTTCTATATCCACTACTCATTCTATATTATAAATGGTATTATATGAATACATATTTTTTTATGAGTATATCAAGGTTTCCATATATTAATGATGCTTTATGGATATTCTAAAACAATTGAAGAAATTAAAATACATTATAATAGTTAAAGAGACATATTATATTGTTGAGTTGGGCATTTTACAAGACTAATAGATATTTCATCTCTAAATAACATCTAGGATCAAAATATCTAATCATGATTCCTAATCCATTACATGATTATGCTTTTATATGATAAATTCACTTGATACTCTAGTTTATTAGGATATGGCATACCATAATTGGATATATGGGAAGTACAATTATACTACCATATTATCAGACTAAAAAAGGGGGAATGTTTACCTTATTTTTTGGCTCATGGGATAACCATATCTTACTTGTACTGTTAAGATATAATAATATTTATCATGAATCTAGTCAGGTAGAACATTTTGATGCATGTTATGATAGGTCATACCAATCACCCTATTGCCACTTAGTTGTATGGGTTCATTTATTTTTTTAATGATTATTATTTTTTAAACTAATTGAATGATTATTATTTGTTAAACTAGTTGATAAGTGGTTATGAATGGTCATACCAATCACCAGTAGGATTATCATCATGGTTATTTGTAATGTACTTCTTAAGATATAGAATTTTATGCATGACATGTTCTATGAATATTATCTATAGATAGACCATGTTGAATCATGTCCCATGATTAATGGCAACAACATCAACCAATAATATATTGCATCATTTCAGAATGAACCACTTTATATAGTTTATCAACATGATAATATCCTATATAGGAATATTGTTCTACTGATATACATGCACCGATAACCAGTCAATATATATGAGGATCCTTGTGTGAAGATATAAAATATATGTCTAATGTGGTTCATGAATTATGTTGATTATTCCATGTGATACGACTCTTGGATAAAATAAACTATGGTTGAGTGGTTTTAAAACCTAAAATATTCTAATGAAAGAATTTAGTTTAATTTTTTCCAACCCATATGAATTTTGATGATTTAGGGTATGTAGAGGTGATGATGGATTGTTAGGGTAAGTTTTTGGAATTTTTTACAATTTTCAAATATCAATCAGGATAATAGAAGGATATAGGTATACTATGCTCTATAAAAATATGCTCATTTGAACTTCTGTGAATGTTGTGGTAATGGAAGGTACAACAGCAACCCAGTGCCCCTAGAATGAGTACCCAGTGAGTATTTTGTACCCAATGGGTTCTAGATTGGTATCCCTAGGGTTACTTGGTAAATTATTTTAAATTGTTATTATTTTTAATCAAAAGAAAATAGTTATAAGAATAAAATACTCTCCATGTGATTTTTTATCCACTAGATTCACATCCAAATATCCTAAATCTCAAAATAATTTTCTATCCCAATACAGGATCTCTGTTATTTGTGGTATGCTCGAAGGGATTATCATTTCTTTATATCAATATGAGAATTTCTAGTGATCATCTTACACTATTATTTATTTCCACATTGGTTTACCATTTTTACTACATATTATATAATTTATTATTTATGACCGGTTCTTCAATTTCTTCCATGAGAGGTTATGTAATCTATTTAAATCACTTTAGAAATCTTATATGGTTATGAGGTAGTTGGTAACTACCATTAACAATCAATTAATAAACATAGTATGCATTTTTTTATTTTTCTCTATTTACCAAGACTGTGAAAATGATCCCAAATGAAACCACAAAAGTATTCATAGAATATAATAAATGTATTAAAATAGAACAAGACTGTTAGTCTCTCCCATTATGTGGTATTTGACAATGGGATTATTGATGACCACTCCCTCAACAAAAGTGTTATTATGATGGGAAAAGGTGAACTCATAACGAGTTTCATAAATGGTGTTATATCATTGGATAGAGTAATAGATTCCCTGGACTAATTCTTAAGGATTATTGGTATAATGAAAAAAGGATAGATATTTTATAGGATCAAATGAGAATAAAAAATTGGAAAAGGAGTTAGGAGTGATAGACTAACCTAATGTGAAGTTTATAATGGTTTTTTCTGAGTTTGGAACCCATTTTGACCCTTGTGGTTTATATATGTTTTTAGTATAATTTATTTTATATTAATTTTATATTAATTTTTTATTAATTTTATATCATAATAAGTTAATTTAACTTTATGCTATTCCATTTATTGGTTGCTATATGGTTATAAAAATTAGTATGTGATTCAATGTAAATCCAACCATGGAAAATGTAGACATTGAGGTTGTGTATAAAACTAGTTAAAAATGAGGTTGATATTAGAATGGACGTAATAAAACCTAGGGGATATGTCTTTTATCATTTTTTGTAATTTCAACCCTGTAATATGTTATAATATGGTTAGTTTTAATTTTTATCAGGGGTGTACTAATTA
The DNA here is from genome assembly GCA_963277665.1 of Viscum album. Lineage (NCBI taxonomy): Eukaryota > Viridiplantae > Streptophyta > Magnoliopsida > Santalales > Viscaceae > Viscum > Viscum album. The sequence goes on along the minus strand of OY728157.1, from coordinate 1,655,089,455 downwards.
GAAATTGGTAGGGTGTATTTTTGACATTGGTCATTCTGGGAATGGTTTTTAGTTATTGAGTGTAGTTTTGACTTCATAGTGATATTTTGAATGTTTTTTTGGTGTAATTATAACATCAATATTTTTTGGAATATTATGGATATATATGGTTGTACTACATCATTGGATATTATTTTGAGGTGGTAGGTTTTTAATGCAAATAACTATCTTTTTCAAGATACAGGTTAGGGGTATTTTCCATCCAATTATATTTTAGAAGAGTGAGTTTAGTGAATGGTCTACCATTCATTACATGGTTCTTGTGTTGTTTGTATTTACAAAAATTATTCTTCATAAATGTGGGAAAATACTAGGTTTATATCTCATTTTATATCAGGGTTTTCTTTTGTATTTTTTCAGAATTGACATAGGAACTAGTTGTCGTTGGTATGATTAACTTAGGATTCATGGCTAATTCCATGGAATAAATGGGTATTCCACATTATTTTATTCATTTCACATAATTATGAACTTATATATTATGGATTTGGTTAGAGACAACATTGGTGGAGGCCTATGCAGTTGTACTCACACCATGTATATCCATTTTGATTTCCATGAATATTTTATAGTTCTTGGAACATGTTAGGGTAAAGGACCAACTGATTACAGTTGAGATGGATATGTTGACATAGAGTTGGTATATGAGACAATAACTATACATAAGTCATGTTTTTTTATTTCCCCTTCATTTTTTATATTTTGAATAATTTTTTTATGATTATCCCACGGATGATATTTTTAATATCTATATGAATTGTGTGAAAAAATATTATTTTATTCATTATCATTCATTATTATTGTTATTTACATATAAAAATTGTATTTTATTGTCTTATTAATATGTTTTTAGGAATTATGGTTATCTATATCTAAGATATTGTATTTTTTCAAGGATTTATACCTATATAGACACATGAATATAGTATGTAGCCTTTGTTGTATGAGGAGACAAACTTTAGGTATTTAGAAAAATTATAGTGATGGTGGTGGTGAACTAGTCCATTAATATATTTTGTGATACTTTGGAGTTGAGTCTTATAAGAGAATAAAGTAAAAAAAGAAACATTACATTAAATGTAAAGTAACATTAAAGAGAACCCTTACCTCTATTTCTGAAATATATTGGATGATTTCATATCCTCATTAATGGTCCATTTATTATTTTTTATTACTTTATCTCAAAATAATTTATTATTTATTTCATCTCTTATAATCTAATTATAATAATGTATTTAGATTTATTAAATTCACATTTTCTATTTTGATTATTTTATTATTGATTTGTTCATCATTAAAAGTTTTCCTCAAGGAAATGATAACTTTATTAGTAAATTTTTTTATTGTAAAAAATATCTTAAAGCATAGTGGTATATTGTTCATTTCATTATATAGGTGATTTGTTTAAGTAGTTTCATAGATAGATACAATTATTAGAATCTTCAAATGTAAGATTATTTTAAATCATTAAAATTATGAAGGTCATTTATCATTTATGTCATTATTATCATGAATTTATTAAAATTAAAAATTTATAAACATTAAATAATTTTATTATTAACTTTATATTCAATATTGAAATACTTTTTGAAAAATTTAAATTTCAGACTTATATGAAGAATAAAATAGCATTCACTTACGAAGGATAAGACCACAATAGGTGAATGATGTTTCTAAAAACTATTTAAAATAATTGGAACAAAATATTAGTTATATAAAAACATTATTATATAATTAAATTAATATGTTTTTAATTTTTAAATAATTATCTAATTTATAGATGTTGTTATAGGAAAATATAAAAAAATATAGTGGTTCTTAAACCCATAATTTGATATAGAAATGACTTATAAAAGGGTTTAATGAGAGGTAATGGGTAATATAAAAGTAAAAATGAATCAAATTGACATTATTAACATGATAATAAAGTTATGGTAGTGAAATAATTGTACGTTTAAAAGAATTTATAAATAAATAATCTAAATTATGATATGGAAATTGATACATGGAAGTAGTGACCAAGTTCTGTGAGTACTATACTTTAGATTGGGTATAAGGCCATTAGGGGAGAGGATTTTAGTTTCACCAAGTGATAAAAAAAGATTATATAAGATTTTAGGGAGAGATTTATTGATATGGTTTTCAATGAAAGAATGTATGGAAGTGTGACTAAATGGGTGAAACTTTTATGTTTATATAGCCAATGTGGTGTTGTATATTTGAAGAAAATATAGATTTTATATTTAATAAAGTAAATATGAATATTGTTTATTAATATAACATATATTAATATGTTATTAAGAAATATTTTTTTAATTTTAATTTTAAAAAACCCAAAAAAGAATGGAATCATTGAAATATTTAATTCAATGTTACAAATCGAAGATATTTTTTTCGAATAAAATATTTTTTAGGCTTTGAAAAATGATTTGAATTTTAGAAAATTGTGAATAATATTTTTAAATAAATTCACATATCATTAATGTTTTTTATATTTTTAAAAACATTTATAATGTTTTTCCTATTTATATTTGGATTATAGCATAAAACGTTCATTATATATATAAAAGGATATTTTTTCACTATTATGCAACAAATTGAAAATAAAATATATAATATTGTATGAAATTCATGCTAATATTATTTTGAAATCTCAAATACAAAAATAAAATTTATTTTATTAATTTAAATTTCTATATATTATATAATAAATTAAGAAATAAAATAAACAAATAAATAGAAAAACAATTTTCTCCCATAAAAAGTTTTTCTTTTTGTTTGAGTGATTACATTTATATTTGTTTGTATTCATCAATAAAATAATGGCGGATAATTAATTCAATATAAATTATAAATACAATTTTTCTTTAGTATAATAAATGATTAAATAAATATAATTTCTTAAATTCGGTAATTATAATATTAAATTTTTGTTGTAAAATTTATTTTTAACTAAATAAGTTAAAGCATAGCTAATTAAAAATATTATATTATCTGTAATTTTAGTTTGATGATTGAGGAAATAATTTTATGATATTAAAATATTTTTATTAATCTATTCATTTATAGTAAATATTAATTATTAGTCTTTTAACTATGTTTAATGATCAATTAATATTTCAATAGTTAGTTATAATTTTAATTATTTTGTATATTTCAAACAGTTATATACTTTCTATACATTCTATTAAAACCTATTATTTCTAAAATTCATCATTAATGAAATCACCCATAATGTTTTTATATCATTCATTCAAAAAATGAAAAAAAAATTATAATTTATTATTTTTAAATTATTTTGTATGGAGGTAATATTTCCATAAAATCTCAAATATATTCATTAAAACATTCAATATATGATATTTATCTGTTTTTATTACACCATTGTACTATTTTTAAATCGTTTCAATTTATGTATCCATAATATGCAATGATTATGATGATGAAACAGAATAATTATTTTCTATTTAAGTGTTCCCTTCTATATATTAACATTATATCATTATACATGCATCAATATTATATATACACACAAGAATTTAAAAAATGAAACTATTTAATAGAAAATATGTAAAAATTTAATGTTTATATCATCCAAAAAATAAAAATAAATTATTTTTATATGTCTATATTTTATATGGAAATAATTTCTGAAAATATACATTTATATCCATGGATGTAACATTCTTACCAATTAATAAATTATTCTCTAAAAATATTATTTACTCCCATCAATGAAATATAGGTTATGATATCCCTAAAGTATGCATGACTCTATATATGATTTAAGATTAGAAAAGATCATTTACATCTAAGTTCACACTGGGTAACACATCACTTCCCTCAAAATATACATATGTTGTGTTTTTCATTACTCTGAAATATTTTTTTAAGTATGATTAATTTCTATGATTCCAGAGTTTTTGGATATAAACTATTTTCCACTTCATTTTAAAAATCTTATTTCCAATAATTTACTAATGGTGAATTGGAAAATCTGTGTAATGATAAAATCATATAAAATTAATGTAACCAATCAAATAAGTAAGAAAAATTTTCCATATTATTTTGTATCCAATGAAACATATTGATTAATTATGACATATTTACTTAAACCAAGGTTTCTTTGTATTTGATCCTGTCAAGATAATTGAATTTATCTTATCCTTATATACTAAAATATATTTTATCTTTGGAAAATTATTCTACTATATTTTATGTGAACATTTTTCAATGTAAAAAATTATTCCAACCATAATATTTAAAATTATTTTATTTATGTTAATTCTAGTTTTATTAACCCTATATATTTTTATTAAAATAATATTTCTAGTCTATGTATTAAATAAATACATATTTCTAAATGTATTAGGGGATGATTCTAGGTTCTCAAAAAAATGGGAAAAATATAAAATATTGTTCATATCCTATATTAAATAATATTCTAGAAAAGATAGAGTTAATATTTTAATTACCTGATATGAAATTACTTGATTCTTCAACTTCTTTATTTGTTATTGAAAAATTACAACATTTATAAAAAGGATAATTGTGAAGTTTGTTCTCTTGAATGTTACGTTATTGATTTGAATATTTTCGCATTTCTTTATAATTGATGAACTATGAATTATAAACATAATTTTTCCCTTTCACTCATGATAATGGTATCATTTGTCCCTATATATCAAAAAAACTCCCGACCCCTTTATATATGTCTTAAGATACATATTCTAATAATTATAATATGTTGTAAAATCTACCCTTATATGGTTTTTCTTCCCATGGTTATTTATGCATTATACTATACAAACCCATTATTTTCATTAATTTATCTCATAATAAAATACATGTAGAACACCTAATAAATTTTCATAGTGCTTACCATTGTCCTTGATAGTGAGGAAAATTATTGACAGTCTCTTTATGTTAAAATATTTGGATTTAGTCTATAAAATAATAATGGGGAAATTCATTCAAAATTACATACATAATTGAAAGTCTTCTTCACAAAATTTGTAATTATATACTCATAATAAATATTGTTTCTTATTAATTCTATCAAAAAAGTTTAAATTTTGTTTTAATATAATCTCATTAATCTTTAGAAAAGTATTTCTCAAGATGTGAAGAATTAGAATCAATCTATTATATTATTTTAATCTTTTTCTCTATATTATTGATTTTAATCGATGACCAACATTGTTTGAAATATCTATTGAGATGATATAAAATAAAAAAACACATCCCTTATTCAATACATACTAAATAATTCAACATCTTTATTAAATAATTAATTCTCTTCTTGATCACAAAATGATTTTTTCTTCCAACGAATGATAGTATTTTTTCCCCATGTAATGATCTAATTCTGTGCAAAATATTGAGGGGAAATAAGTTAATCAATAAGATATATGTTTTTTTATAACCTACATAAACTATAATAATATAGATATACTTTTCTCACTTTCAACTCATGCATTATTTGTTACTTCAGTATGTAAATAACATCAATAAATATGTGTATTGATATAGATTTCATATCTTTAATTAGGTTCCATTTATATATAATGAAATACACATATTATATCATGAATAAAACTATGAAATTTGATTCATGTAATATAATTCATAAGAATTTATTCCAAAATATTATAACATATTTTATCCATTATTGAAAAAATTTATAAATTCTTATGTTTTATCCCAAGTTATGTTCAGTAGCTTTGTTCTTCTAAATCTAGTTTTAATGTTTTCTACTAAGATGAGTTGGATTACAATATATCCACCCCAACTCCAATAGCCCAAATCCAGAGAATGTTTATTACATTAGCTTTCAAATATATATATCACAGTATATAAGATCAATAATTTATATATTCTTAGGATAATATATTAATAGTTTATATGCATATTACTTTAGAATATAAAGTATATTATAAAATTTTATAATGATATTTTATTCCTTCATTTCATATCTTTTGGTACATAGTAGATATATTCATGGATTTATAGGGAAATAGTTAAACAATATAGAGGGGTGAGCTCATATTTATAGTGAGGGGTAGGGAACAATGGAAGATAAAAACTATTAAATAAAAGTGTTGGCTTAAATAATAAATGTATTCAATAAAAATAATAGAATGGGTTTAAAATATCCATAAATGAGAAAAAATGGAATCAAAATAATCACATATATAAACCAATAAGTCTCATAACGATAGAATTCACATTTTTAGAAATCATAACCATATATTTAAGTCCATGTGATAAGATATCAAATATAAAAGGGTATAAATAAAACCAATACCCAAGATATATTGTATTATTAGACATACTGATACATTGTGGGGACATATAATTTTACATCTACCTGGTCATAAACTAATTCTAAAAAAATTCTTCATATGGAATGAATAAATGGATAAATAATACAAAACATAATTTTCTCTATATAGAATACTAAATAAAGAACTCTACTTAATCATTAATTATATATATTAGATAATGGAAATGGTATAGAGTATATGAACAATTTTCTCAAATATGATAATCATATAGCCTACAAGATTATATGAATTTTATTCTAAAATGTTTCAATTCTCTTCCAACTCAAGGTGTAAAAATATCCTAAATTATAATATTCTAATTAACCCTTAATTTCTCAAATGAAAAATTAAAAAACTAATATAATGATTATGAAACCCATAAAAATAATGATATAACTAAACTGATTTATTTTTAGTGTAAATATAAACAAAAATTAAACTTTTAAGCATGATGAAATTTTAGTATTTAATACATTCATAAAAATTAAAAATATATAATAATAATAAATATGTACATGGTAAAATAGTGAAAACTATTGTATCTGAATAAAATTCAAAGACCACTATAAAGGACATTAAAAATATACACTTATACTAAATGTGTATGAAATTTATTGAAACATGAACTAATTTATAAAAAATATTACAAATTTTGTATGTTATGTCATCATATCCCCAAAATCCATCAAATTAATCTCATTGTAAGGTTCTATATATTCCAATACGTGGACTCCCTTGATTAACTTGATCTAATCTAACTTTATATTCCAATCCATAGAATAATATAGTCAATAGGATTTTTAAAAAACCCAAATCTATCTTCCTATCCTTGGAATCCATTAATAAAAACAATAATAGTATGAAAACATAGATCGTTTAAAATTAGATCCTTACAAGAGGATTCAATAATGTAAATCACAAAAATGAAATACATTGACTATTAGAGGCACACATTACAACAAGATATTAGAAGTTTCAATACTACCTTGGAATTTTCTCTAGATTTATTATTTTCTGTTTTTTCTCTAAAACATGATGAAGAAATATTTCTATAAGAAATCATTCAATGGATGAATTCAATGATATTCATGATCAGTTATAACTAGATCAACTCTTCAATAATTCTTCATACAGTGATATCAAATCTAGATGTGAAATTAATTTCTCCAAATTTTCAATTTCTTGAATTTATACACCAGAATTTCATTTTAGAAATATATATTATACCAAAAAATATAAACAAAGCATCATGTTACATAGAATTTATGTCATCTGTATTTTTATTTAAAAAAACAGGAAGAAATGGATTCTTTGACTCACTATGGTATATAGTCAGGTGAAAATGATTATAAAGATATTGAAATGGTGGGTAACATATAAAATATATCACTGAGATAATAGAAATTGACATGAATTACAAATACAATTCTAATATACTGTTAGAGATTGATAGATAAAAAATCATATGAAATGAAAATCTTTGGGAATGAACCCTTATAAAAGATAAGCAATATTAAATAAAATAGTTTTAATGAGAAAAGTAATAAATCAAAAAAAATGAAAAATATTATTAAATACATTTAAATTTTTTTATACAAGTCATAGAAGAGAAGATAGTCAATAACGATAAATTACCTGAAAAGGGTTTGAACATAGAGGAAACGTATTACCTTAAGGCCTGTAATTCTTTGGGTTGTCCTCAAATGTTATAAATAGTCACTTAACATGTATTAGTTAAATTATTAATAAAAACAAACTATTTATTTCCTCTTTTATACTACATTAATTATCATGTTTAATTTATTGGAGAAATTAACTTTTTCCATTCCAATGGTTTTGAGGTTATTCTATTCATGATTCAAAATCTGATTCAATGTAATGGTAATGATCTATGGTTACCATTAAATTATTTTGTGATCTCTATTAGTGTAATTTTAAATTTTTTAACTTATTGAAAATATAATGGAGTATAATAGTCTATTAGGTTGTTACAATTATAATATTGTTCCTCAGTATACTTGTTTTACATGGTTAAAATGAATACAATCCTTTATTTTTAATTTCATTATTCTTATGAATATATTAACATTATGAATTCATGAATAATAAATAATTAAACTATTAACATTATATTCAATTCTAATAAATATGTATATTCCTAAACATCTTTAAATGTAGTTGTTGAAAAATATAACATCAATATTCACTTGGGTAGCGTAGAAGCACCATATGGGAACAATATTTTTTAAAATTAGTTTAAAAGATGAGGAAAACAAATAATTTTTTTAATTTTATAAGACCTCTATAGTATAATTATAATTAAATTACACGGTTTATTTTTATGATTGATTAAATTATATAAGGATTAAATAGATATTTCAAATAAAAAGATATGGGTTTATAAACACTTAAATTGATATTGAAATGACTTCTAAAAGGGGTTTAGGAGAAGGAATAGGAACTCTCTTAGAGAAAAATGATAAAGGATTTGTTAATAAAATGGGAATATAATCATTAACAAAAATTTGTATAACATCAAAATTGTTTAATATTAGAGAATCCTAATTAATATGTGGAAAGTGAGACTTGGGAATACTTAACCTTCTCAATGAGTATCATTTTAGGATAAAATTTCTGTTTTTAGGAGAGAGTAATTTTGCATAAAAAAAGTTGTAGAAGGTTATTTATTAGAATTTTTAGGAAGTTAATTTGGTCAATATTCAGCAATTTACGAAATCATGAAAGTGACATATAACTTATGGATACAGGTTGTTTATATAGTGGATGAGAGTGTTATATTTGAATAAAATGTTGACTACTTAATTATATAGGATCAAGACTATAGATAAATATTATTATTGTGACGTATATTACTGCTTTATTAACAAATACAATTTTTTTTATTCTAACACACTCAAAATTAAATTGATTTGAGGAAATATTTTACTAAAATAATGAATAAAATAAATTTTTTCTCAGAATAATATATAAATTCAGTTATCATCGTCATCTCATTAACTTTTATTATGTAGATTAATCACAAAATAAAATATCAAAGATATTGTAAGTATTGATTGATGATGGGATCCCCTAAAACTATATTATTATATTTTTCTGAAGGTATTTATTGTTAAAAAACATAACAAAAGCATTGTATGGGTAACCATTTTATGAAGGTGCATCCACCGCCTTGTTTTCATCACAACAAGTGTATCGAAACACAATATTTCAAACAATAAAATGTTGATATCCTATAATAAATTAATAAATGGACTAATAACCACCTCCCTAACAGACATAAAATTGATGAGAAGGGAAAACTCAATCTTTATATAAAAGTGGTATATATTATAAATCCTCTAGATTCTAAGGTCATTATATAATGATCTATCCTCTATAATGATTAAGTATCATTTCCCATTAAAATAATTTCACTCCATAATAATTTTCCCTTCATAATCTCTAAATAAACAACCTACTCTCATGTATCTATTATAATAGTCACCATTATAGTTATGTTTTAGAAAATATTTAGGGTTTATCTAGGACACCTAGTGACAATAGTATGTTGTAGTAGTCCTATTAAGGGAAGAAGTATATTTTTTAGGTAAAACAGATAGTTGTACTACCCATTATTTGAATAATGAATCCATTAATAAAGATATTCTCCCTCTCTTTTAAGTAAGACAGACTTCTCCAACCTACCAAATTATTTACCTCACTTTTATCTTTCCATAAAATCCAATCCCATGTAATGAATCAATTCCATGATAGCCTTTAAGGTGATGCTAAATAAAAAATGAACAATCTTTCACCATAAAGAACTGATCTTCTCTCTCCCCTTTACTCTGATCATATTACAAGAATTTGGATAATAAGTGAATTCATTTCAGCTTGATGCAGTTTTCGATGGAGATATCCTCATGTCCAAAACACAAGAATTCCAAAATGGACATGATATTAATGGAATTTCTGTAAAAAAATTTGGTCTAAGGATATGACCCATGGTAGTTATGAATGATATAATGGATTTGGAAACACACAAATGACCTAATATTAGTTGAATAAACAATCAGTTGTTCAGCTCATGGGTCATCATGAAATTAAAGATAAAGGATTTTTTTTCTACATTCAACACCACATCCAATAATCAATAAATAAAAACAAAATCATTAAATGTCATAAAATTATAGGTACAACCATCAAATAAAAGTTTATTACCATACCATTAATCTTCGTATATGGAAATCTCCACAGACTAATGAGACATAGTGAGAAATAAAGAATTTTACAAAAAGGGCCATGTAAGATAGTAAAATGATTTGAATTCATAGAGTATGTTCTCCATGTTGTAGTATCAATTTCAATATATTTGGATTTGTTAAATGTCTTTCATAAATAATTTTAAACCATAGCTTCTCATACATGTTTCACTAACATGAAATGCAGTCCCTCATTAATATTCATGATATTATTGCCTCCATCTTCAAAAATATAATTCTTCTCTCAACCCAATCACTCAATGAAAATGGGGTTCCTGATGAAAGTCTTATAAGAAACTATTAAAGGTATATTAATTATTTTTAACGATATCCTTTGAAACATGAATAACAGATAAATTATTCATTGCATTTGAGTAAATAAAAGTCCTAATAATATTAATTCCATATTTATGTAATAAAAAATGATTCAATTATAAATACAATCAAAAATTATATTAACTATATTCTAAAAAAAATGAATGTGTATCTTTCCTATCAAAAGTGGATCTCTAAGATATATCATAGAGAAATATCCTTTACTGAAACATAAACATCTTTCATGAAACTGAGGCTATGAAAATTTCTTTATAGGTTTCTGATTTAAGTATTTTATATTTATTATTGATAAATTTACTCATTAAATACATTTTATTTTTGATAAGTGTTTTTAAAATTCATTATTCATTTTTTCGTAATGATATTTTCATAAAACATTTGGTACATTGGAAAAACTGTATTATTCACTATTCACATAGAAAAAAAAATATTTTTTAAAACCTACTCTGAAAATTAAATCAAATATTTTTGGGAATGAAAAATACAAATTTAATTCATTTTAATCATATTCAAATTCTCAATTTTTGATTATTAAATTGTAAATGAAATCATGTAATATATAGAAAATAATTTTATCTTTAGTAAATACTAGTTCTTTTTAATGTATGATTACATTTATATTTAATGTTATTCATTAATTATTATATATTGGATAGTTTATTACATTTACATTTTTAATATTATTTTTAAAATATATAATATATATTTTTTGGAAACTAATTTTTTAAATTACATAATTCAGAAATTTATGTTTTCATAAAATATATATATTTTTAAATAAATAAATTCAAACATTATTAATTAAGTATATACACTTATACATACATTAAGATAAATGATTAATAAAAAGATTGTAATATTTATATGGGTTTTTTTATTTTTATTGTGTTATCAAAAATTGAGATATTTCTACTAGATCACAATAATACATATTTCCAAACACTACTAATGTTATTTATTTTCTTTTAATGTCCAAGTATACCATTGTTTAGTTTATATAGTTCATTAAACATTCATATGTAATGATTATGAAAAATAAATAAAATATTTATTCTCCCATTATGAGTTGTATTTTATTTATTTAATATAACCCATTATACAATAATAAATTTTTTTAGGAATACATGTATTTAATAATAAAAAGAAATTAAGTGTTGAATATGTTTACATTTAAGGACAATTTCATTAAAAATATTATTTTCAAATTTAAATATATTATTTAATCTAAAAGTTTATGAGAATGTACATTGAAATTTATGGATGATACATTTGAGAAATGGTATTCAAGAAATGGAAACCCAAAAGTTGATCATATGAATTTCTAAAAAAGTGATCAACACTAACAAGAATAGTGTATCTTTATTGTCCTTTAATTACCTAAAAAAATTTGGATCTTCAATATAGTCCCACGTAGTAGTATAACTTCTTATTATTTTGTATAATATAATTTTCTTATTTAATTGATTAATATACTTAGCCTAAAAAATAACAAATATCACTGGTATATTCTTAAAAATTTGTATCCTTCAAATTTTCAACATTTCAACATATGATCTCCCCATAAAACCATCTATAATCATCCATCTAAAACTATAATTGTCTAAAAAATTTCCTGTATTAATGCGTTAATTTTTTACATATGTTTCAATCCTTACTTAATTTAAGGTTTTTGGGCTATATGATGAGTTTTCAGAGGTACATAGATATATTTTGTGTAGTTTCTTGTTATATTTATTCTTCCCATAAAGGCATATGGAACTAAGTACTAGATGGAATGATACCATTTATCTACTGGATTTAAGTGGAGAGGGATGGCTCTGAAAGGGACCTCGACCACTCAAAATCACTAGAATGGGTTGGTAGTGATGTAATAGGTACCAAATTGTTATTGAATGATCTCATGACAAGTACTATGAGGTTTTATAAATTTTAATTAATAGAACATAATTTTATTGAAATTTTATAAAAATTTATTTTTCCTCATTTCTAACCTAGATCCAACTATAAACCCCTTCCATGTCTTCTCCCTCCATTCATATTTCTCTAAAGAAGGATCTCCTCTATATTAGATCAAATCCTCATTCTATATATTCTAGAGAATTATCATGTGTAATCCTGAATGTCCACTTCCATCTAATAAATGTTTCTCTCATTATTTTATTTTTTATCACCATTTAGTCCCAAATTAAGGGGGTTAAACCATGTATCGTTATTTTTTCATTGAGTGTCTAAGTTATCTTATATTCTATTGTATAAAATATCATATTATATTTTTGTATTATGTGCTTAATATTTTCTATTGAATTATATTACTTTTTCATGTGTCATATGAAATGCATTAAAAATATTCTTTGTAATAATTCCCTATAATTAATTAATAATATCATTCATGATTTCTAATTGTGAGAGTGAGATTTACCCAGGTTATAAGTGCCCATTTTTGTTCTATAGAATGATTCCATTATATATAAAAATCATGTAACCTATTTTAATGGTTGGAAAAGTTATACATATAATCCAAATATGATGGTTATACTATAGATGAGACATTAAACACAATGTGGGGTGTTATAGAATATTCATTTATGAGGTAATTCTATATCAATATATATAATAGGGATATACTAGCCTTAATGTAAAACATTGTGATGAGTTAGTGACCTTATAAGACTTGAAAATCGGATGTAGACTCATTTGAATGATTTTATATGCACGCTGGTGAATCGTTCAATGATTGTTTTGTTGAGATGATATTTCTCTTATAAGGCCCCAGCCTTAAACCTTACTTAATCTTGAGTTATTACAAGATTACACATTGAGGTTCTTTTTGGGTTTAGAGTTTTAGAGAATTAGATCATAAAACATGCATTACATTCCACATATAAACAAAGTGGTTACATAAAGATAGTATTCTTCATTCCCATCAATGGAAACACATTTAAAATAAAAAATGGATTATTTCTTGACACTTCCTTGACACTATCATCATATCATGTACCTTTCCCTTTACCTGTGAAAAAAATTTCAAAAAAACTTTGGATGAGCATAAAAAGCTCATTATGGTTTATAAAAACATGGAAAGGAAACATGGGTACATATATACATAAGAATGAAATAATACTTTACCCATAAAACATAGGCACTTTAACATACCTCATAAAATCATGAATAAATCATAGAAATCATAAGACATAAAGGTAACTTGAGGCATCCATAACATTATTACGTAGGGAGTAACCCTCTTGGTTACGTTTGGAATACCCATCACAGTATATTCCCTAAATCTCTTCGGAGAAAACTTAACGTTTCACTCCTTCGCGTTACCCAATGCATTGGAGAGCTATATCAGGATCACCCGCCCTTAGTTTATCACGGAACCACCCGTCTTCATAATAATGCCCAAGAACCATAACATAATCGTATCACATAAAACATGCATAAAGGAAACATAAAATTTCCACATTTCAGTCACAAGATATCAATACAACACAAAAAAACATTGTGAAAACCATTTTCAATACCAAAATAAAAGAAAAGTAAAACATGGTATTTATTTTTCTTTTAAAAAGAAGGTATGGCTTGTAGAGGATGCCAAAACTCAAATAACGGTCACGACGGTGGAGAAGTCATTGTCGCCGCATACGTACGACAAAAACATTCCCTTTTTTCGTTTAGTAAACGCTTCGTATAAAAAAGATTCCTTTTGAATAAACATAAAATACAAAGGGGTTTATACACCGTATAAAAGAAAGTTGTGTATAAAATAAAATATGCCTCAACGAAAGGAGATTGAGACGAAGTCCCATACCTCGTATCCGACTTGACCCGACCGTTCTTTAATCTCCTGAATAATAAACTTGAGTTAATCTCTACTTGCTTATGAACCTTTTTCAAGTTCATTATTCCTTTTATACCATGTTATGAACATCATGTAATCATTTATGTTAATAATTTTCATTTAGTCGGTATTTGGTTCTTAAGTCAAAAATAGACTTCTTACACTTACATGTTGTTAATTTGGTCAAAGGTTCATTATATCCAGAATTATATCAATTATTTGGATAACATATATATCATATATATTCATCATATACATGTATTTATAATATTACATCACATTTAGAGGTAAGAAATGAAATGCACCGTTCATGGAGACGGTAAGCCGTACGTACGCATGAATGGTACTTCCATTTCTATTTCGTATTTTCTGGAATGGAATCATATTGGTATACAATTATATTATAATTACAATATAATAACATATATAATATCATTAACTTTATCCTTTACACATCACATATATGATATTAATGAATCAAATCACTTTCAGGGGGCGGTAGTCCGCACTTCCTAAAATGAAGATATCATGTTTACCCATAATGGAAACCATAAAGGTATGCCCAAAATGAAAAAAACAGAAGCTTAAGGAAAACATAAAAATATTATATATCATATATAAAAATAGTGACATCATAATGGCCAACTTTGAAGGTGTTAAATGAGTATTGAACAATCATCGTTTCAGGAGGCAGAATTTCGCCATCCACAGAAACCGTATGTTCTTTAACCATTTGATGTAGTTGTGTGAGATTTTAGCTCAAATAAATCATATAACAACATCCTGGTATATTGAAGATACTGGTTTTGTTACAAAAGAAGTAAATAAAAATAGTTTAGGGGGTTGGAGAAACAAAATAAAACAAATGAACATGAGAGAATGAATTACCTTTAAAAGTGTAACTCTTTTTGATTTGAGCCTAAAGGCTTCCTTTGAAAGTATTCTTCCCAAAGGGAATCCTCTAGGATGAGGAGAGGGATTTGGAGTGAGTAAATGGGCAGGGGTTGGCCGAGCCAAAGGCTTGAGGAGTGTGTGAAATGAGGTAGAGGTGGGGGCCTTTTATAAGAGGATAAGAGGGGCACTTTTGGAAAGTAAAGAAATATTACATTATTTGGAAATGTGATTCGGTTTTAAAAGGTCCCACATTGATATAAGTCGTGGATAAGGTGATAAGGGTTCGAAATACACTCATCCAATTGGTTTTGGACATGTGTAGTTCGTAGATTTTACATTATCTTTCCATTTTATTTAAATCGTTAAATAATGAGGTCATCGCTGCATCATCATGATGTCATAAATAATTTAATTTATTTAATGTCTAAAAATTATAAAAAAAATACTATGATGTAGGAAATATTTTTATCTTTCCAATGACTATTTATAATTAAAAATATGATCTTTATAACCCCATGTAAAAATTATTTTCATAAGACATATTATGTTTGTGTCATTTTTACTTTAACATTTAATAAAAAGTTATTTATGTCATTTCCCAACCAATGTGTCTCCATGGGGTCCCCAAGTTGACCCATGGCTTTTCTTGGTCGGCTGTTACACATCCAATGAGGTTAGGACATGTTTCAAGTCCATTTCATATTATTAAAGCATTATTTATACCTTAAACTACCCTAATTACCACTAATCGCGATTAAGAACTTAATAAGTTACTATTCACCAAAAAATTATTTTAATCTCATTGAACCACATTTTACTTCTTAATGACAACCATGTATGTTGGATTTTTGAAATTCAAAACACAATGATGGCAAAATTTCATTTAAATGGAAAATCAGTTTTTATAAGTACCACTTAGTGGTTTCACTATTCATCAAAAATTGAAGTTTTTCAGAAAATTACCAAAAATTTACCATAAGCTATATTTGATATTCCGAATTCAAAAATTAAGTCTATTTTAAAAAATTCAAAACATATAAGTCACATTAATTAATTTAATAATTAATTCCCGCTGTCAGAGCAAATAGCGTGTTTTTATGAAACAATAAGTATCAAAAGATTGACACTAGTTTAAGTCCAATATCAAAGTGAAATTGATTCCAATGACCACCATTGGATTAAATGGTAAAAATATATTAATAATACACATTAAGACCAATTCAAAAGATATTCTAATCATATAAATAAATTAGATTAAAATGCAGTTTTAATGTAAAATGTAGTATTTTTCACTATTCATTAAAAATGAACATTGTCAGAAAAATATCGAAAATTCACACAAAGTAAATTTTGATGTCCCAATCATAAAGAATAAGTTTATTTTGACAAAAATAATTTATAAAATTTTCAAAAGATAGATTTAAAAAGGGTTTCCCATCATAAGGCAGTAAAACAATCTTTTAAGAATATTAGTGTATTCCATGCTTAAGATTGGATTATTTTCATTTTAAGCTTCTAAAAAACTATCTTAATCATTAATAGACATAGATAAAAATATCTATTATTCATTACTTACTTGGGATGTTACACCCTTCCCCTCTTTAGAAAATTGCGTCCCCGCAATTTATTTACTTATCAAATAAATGGGGGTACTTATCCCTCATTGCATTTTCAGATTCCCATGTTGCCTCTTCAATCATGTGGTTTTTCCACAAAACCTTTACCTGGTAAAACACCTTATTCCGTAACACTTGATCCCTGTGGTCAAGAATCTCGACTGGTTGTTCCTCATAAGATAGGTTCTCTTCCAGCTGAACTACCTCTGGACTCAAAACATGAGATGGATCTGGCATATACTTTCTCAACATCGAAACGTGAAAAACATTGTGTACCTGAGATAAACTCGGAGGTAAAGCCACTCGGTATGCAACTGATCCAACATTCTCCAGAATTTCATATGGTCCAATAAACCTTGGACTCAGCTTTCCTTTCTTACCAAATCTCATCACACTTTTCCAAGGAGAAATCTTGAGAAAAACAGGATCACCTACCTCAAAAGATAGGTCCTTCCCCCGGTTATCCGCATAACTCTTCTGCCTGCTCTGAGCTGTTCTCATGTGTTTCTGGATCAGCTGAACTTTTTCTACCATCTCTTCTATCAATTCTGGTCTCATCAACTTCCTTTCACCCACTTCATCCCAGAAAGCTGGAGTTCGACACCGCTTCCCATATAATGCCTGAAATGGTGCCATCTGTATACTAGAATGAAAACTGTTATCATATGAAAATTCAACCAAAGAAAGATGTTGGTCCTAACTTCCTTGATAATCCATAGATCAAGAACGTAGCATATCCTCCAAAGTCTGAATTGTTCGTTCTGACTGCCCATCTGATTGAGGATGAAAAGCTGTACTAAAATTTAATTCAGTACCCAACGACTTCTGAAGGCCTTTCCAAAAGTTAGAAGTAAACCTGGGATCACGATCCGATACAATGGAGAGAGGAACTCCATGTAACCTGACTATCTCTTTAAGATACAAACAGGAAATTTGATCAATAGAGAAAGTATCTCGTATAGCAAGGAAATGAGCAGATTTAGTCAAGAGATCAACAATAAACCAGATTGCATTATTACCTCGAGATGTCTTCGGTAATCCAATAACAAAGTCCATGGATATATTCTCCCATTTCCACTCCGGCACTGGTAAAGGCTGAAACATCCCTTTTGGTAACTTCCACTCTTATTTAACCTGTTGACATGTCAAACACTTCACAGTAAAATAAGCAATGTCTCTTTTCATTCCATCCCACCAGTAATACTCCCGCAGATCTCTATACATCACAGTACTTCCCGGATGAACTGAAAACAGAGAACTATGAGCTTCACATAACAACTCTCTCTTCAACTGTGAATTAAAAGGCACACACAATCTCTTCCCAAATCTCAAAACACAATCATTATCAATGTTGAATTCAGGAAACTTACCTTTCTGAACCAGCTCTACCTTTTTTTGCAACTCACTGTCTTGCTTCTGTGCTTACTTGATTCTATCTGATAGAGATGATCTCACTGATACCTGAAACAAAACAGAAGGACTTCCTACACCAACAACTTCTATGCCAAATTTCATCAAATCCTTGACAAAGGATCACGTTCCAAATGCAACATTGTTAATGAAGCATTACTTTTTCGACTCAAAGCATCATCCACTTTATTTGATTTTCCCGGATGGTAATGAATTGTACAATCATAATCCTTGATTAATTCTAGCCATCTCCTTTGTCTCGTGTTTAACTCTTTCTGAGTGAATATATACTTTAAACTTTTGTGATCGGTATATATTACACACTTTACTCCATACAAAAGATGCCTCTAAATTTTTAAAGCAAAAACAACAGCACCTAATTCCAAATCATGTGTAGGGTAATTTACCTCATGAGTTTTCAACTGTCGTGAAGCATAAGAAATTACCTGATCATTCTGCATTAGGACGCAACCAAGTCCTTTCAATGAAGCATCACTGTATATAACAAAATCACCATTCCTGGATGGTAGTGCCAAAACTGGAGCATTCACCAATCTTCTTTTCAATTCCTGAAAACAATCATCACATTCTTTTGTCCAGATAAACTTAACAACCTTCCGAGTTAGCTTAGTCATTGGACTAGATAACCATGAAAAAATTTAACAAACCTTCGGTAATAGCCCGCCAAACCAAGGAAGCTACGAATCTCGGTTACATTTGTGGGTCTTGGCCATTCTTCCACAACTTTTTTTTTCAGGATCAACAGTTATTACATCTTTAGAAAAAATGTGACCAACGAAAGAAATTTTTCGCAACCAAAACTCACACTTTCTGAATTTCCCATATAGTTTATTTTCTTTTAAGGTTTGCATGATAACCCTTAAATGTATTTCATGCTCCTCTTTACTTTTAGAAAACACCAAAATATCATCAATGAAAACCACCACAAGCTTATCCAAGAACTCATGGAAAATTATATTCATTAAGTCCATGAATACAGCAGGTGCATTGGTTAGCCCAAAAGGCATTACTACAAATTCATAATGGCCATATCTCGTATGGAACGCGGTCTTCAGAATGTCTGCTTCTTTTACTTTCAACTGATGGTACCCCGACCTTAAGTCAATCTTCGAAAAATACTGAGCTCTCTGGAGCTAATACAACTTCATTTGATGGCCCGACATCTGCTGAAATAGTTGCAAAGAATTTCACCACCCCTTTCTGCTTGTAGTCTAACTGCTTCCCATCAATCAAGCTCTTTGTTGGACACTCGTTTGTATAGTGACCCATCTCATTGCACTTATAACATTTCACTAACTGTAAATCAAATTTGTTCTTACCTTCACCTTGATCCTTTTCAGTGCAATCACGAGCCTTATGTCCCATCTTACCACATCGGTAGCACTTTCCAGAATTCAGAAGACATTCCCCAGCATGCCTTTTGCCACATTTATCACAAACTGGAAACTTAGTTTTCTTACCATCAGACTTTTTTGAAGAATTCTTACCATTATCCTGCCACCTCGGTCTCTTCTTTTGCTGGTTGTTATAGAACACTTGGTCATCGGCAAACTCCATTTCCACCTTCTCAGCACATCGAACAAGCTTTTCATAACTTTTAAACTCTCGAGAAGCTAATCCCTTCGATATTTTGGCTTTAATCTTGAGTAAAAACGATTGATTTTACTATCAAGGTCTCGGATAAAATTTGGAGCATACCTTGCCAATCGAGTGAACCTTTCTTCATAGGCAGCCACTGAGTCTTCCTCTTGCCTCAATTCCAAGAATTGCTTTTCCATCCTAAGTCGATCAGCCTTAGGAAAATACTTCTCACGAAACATAACTTTGAATTCATCCCAGTCGAGAGCATCAATCTCATCGGCATCCCTGATATTTTTAACCATAGACCACCACTGATCTGCTTCACCCTCCAAACGGTAAATATCAAGACTAACCGTTTGATTGTCTGAACACCCCATGACATAAAAAATCTTCTCCAGTGCTTTAATCCACCCTTCAGCTAGCACAGGGTCAGATGATCCTCTGAATTATGGTGGATGATGCCTCGTGAAATGTTCCACCACTGACATGTTCCTCTCTGGTTTATCTGGCTGATCTCGTGCATGGATACCACCACCTTTTATAGCCTGAGTCAACTACGCCATTACTGCAACAAACTGTTCAGTTCCAATTCTGACCGTTTCTGGATGCTGATTCGGAAGGTTATTTTCTTCTGTATGCCTTCCTAGCACTGCTTCCCTGTTTCCTCTGCGGAAAGCCATTCTGAACAAACATGTCTTAGATGAAGCAACATAGTAATCTTCAAATGCTGTATCATTTCAAAAAAATTATTTTTGGATAATCATTTAATAGAATTCTATCTCTTAAAGTTATCTAAACCTACCTTTGATACCAACTATAAGGCCCCAGCCTTAAACCTTACTTAATCTTGAGATATTAAAAGATTACACATTGAGGATCTTTTCGGGTTTAGAGTTTTAGATAATTAGATCATAAAACTTGCATTACATTCCACATATAAACAAAGTTGTTACATAAAGATAGTATTCTTCATTACCATCAATGGAAACACATTTAAAATAAAACATGGATTATTTCTTGACACTTCCTTGACACTATCATCATATCATGTACCTTTCCCTTGACCTGTGAAAAACATTTCAAAAAAACTTGGGATGAGCATAAAAAGCTCAGTATGGGTTATAAAAACATGGAAAGGAAACATGGGTACATATATACATCAGAATGAAATCATACTTTACCCATAAAACATAGGCACTTTAACATACCTCATAAAATCATGAATAAATCATAGAGATCATAAGACATAAAGGTAACTTGAGGCATCCATAACATTCTTACGTAGGGAGTAACCCTCTTGGTTACGTTTGGAATACCCATCACAGTATATTCCCTAAATCTCTTTGGAGAAACCTTAACGTTTCACTCCTTCACGTTACCCAATGCATTGGAGAGCTATATCGGCCTCACCCGCCCTTAGTTTATCACGGAACCACCCGTCTTCATAATAATTCCCAAGAACCATAACATAATCGTATCACATAAAACATGCATAAAGGAAAAATAACATTTCCACATTTCTATTACAAGATATCAATACAACACAAAAAAACATTGTGAAAACCATTTTCAATACCAAAATAAAAGAAAAGTAAAACATGGTATTTATTTTTCTTTTCAAAAGAAGGTATGGATTGTAGAGGAAGTCGAAACTCAAATAACGGTCACGACGGCGGAGAAGTCGTTGTCGCTGCATACGTACGACAAAAACATTCCCTTTTGTCTTTTAGTAAACGCTTCGTATAAAAAATATTCCTTTTGAATAAACATAAAAGTCAAAGGGGTTTTATACACCGTATAAAAGAAAGTTGTGTATAAAATAAAATATGCATCAACGAAAGGAGATTGAGACGAAGTCCCATACCTCGTATCCGACTTGACCCGACCGTTCTTTAATCTCCTGAATAATAAACTTGAGTTAATATCTACTTGCTTATGAACCTTTTTCAAGTTCATTATTCCTTTTATACCATGTTATGAACATCATGTAATCATTTAAGTTAATAATGTTCATTTTTTCGGTATTTGGTTCTTAAGTCAAAAATAGACTTCTTACACTTACATGTTGTTAATTTGGTCAAGTTTCATTATATCCAGAATCATATTAATGATTTGGATAACATATATATCATGTATATTCATCATATACATGTATTTATAATATTACATCACATTTAGAGGTAAGAAATGAAATGCACCGGTCATGGAGACGGTAAGCCGTACGTACGCATGAACGCTACTTCCATTTCTATTTCGTATTTTCTGGAATGGAATCATAATGATATATAAGTATATTATAATTCCATTATAATAACATATATAATATCATTAACTTTATCCTTTACACATCCCACATATGGTATTAACGAATCAAATCACTTTCAGGGGGCGGTAGTCCGCACTTCCTAAAATGAAGATATCGTGTTTACCCATAATGGAAACCATAAAGGTATGCCCAAAATGAAAAAAAAGAACCTTAAGGAAAACATAAACATATTATATATCATATATAAAAATAGTGACATCATAATGGCCACCTTTGAAGGTGTTAAATGAGTATTGAACAATCATCGTTTCGGGAGGCAGAATTTCGCCATCCACCGAAACCGTATGTTGTTTAACCATTTGATGTAGTTGTGTGAGAGTGTAGATCAAATAAATCTTATAACAACATACTAGTATATTGAAGATACTGGTGTTGTTACAAAATAAGTATATAAAAAGAGTTTAGGGGGTTGGAGAAACAAAATAAAACAAATGAACATGAGAGAATGAATTTCCTTTAAAAGTGTAACTCCTTTTGATTGGAGCATAAAGGCTTCCTTTGAAAGGATTCTGCCCAAATGTAATATCTCTAGGATGAGGATAGGGATTTGGAGAGAGTAAATGGGCAGGTTTTGGCCGAGCCAAAGGCTTGAGGGGTGTGTGAAATGAGGTAGAGGTGGGGGCCTTTTATAAGAGGATAGGAGGGGCACTTTTGGAATGTAAAGAAATATTACTTTATTTGAAAATGTGTTTCGGTTTTAAAAGGTCTCACATTGATATAAGTCGTGTATAAGGTGATAAGGGTTCGAAATCCACTCATCCAATTGGTTTTGGACATGTGTAGTTCATAGATTTTACATTATCGTTCCATTTTATTTAAATCGTTAAATAATGAGGTCATCGCTGCATCATCATGATGTCATAAATAATTTAATTTATTTAATGTCTAAAAATTATAAAAAAAATAATATGATGTAGGAAATCTTTTTATCTTTCCAATTACTATTTATAATCAAAAATCTGATCTTTATAACCCCATGTAAAAATTCTTTTCGTAAGACATATTATGGTTGTGCCATTTTTACTTTAACATTTAATAAAAAGTTATTTATATCATTTCCCAACCAAAGTGTCTCCATGGGGTCCCCAAGTTGACCCATAGATTTTATTGGTCGGCCATTACACATACAATGAGTTTAGGACATGTTTCAAGTCCGTTTCATATTATTAAAGCATTATTTATACCATAAACTACCCTAATTACCACTAATCGCGATTAAGAACATAATAAGTTACTATTCACCAAAAAATTATTTTAATCTCATTGAACCACATTTTACTTCTTAATGACAACCATGTATGTCGGATTTTTGAAATTCAAAACACAATGATGGAAAAATTTCATTTAAACGGAAAATCAGTTTTTATAAGTACCACTTAGTGGTTTCACTATTCATCAAATATTTGAAGTTTTTCAGAAAATTACCAAAAATTCACCCGAAGCTATATTTGATATTACGAATTCCAAAATGAAGTCTATTTTACAAAATTCAAAACATATAAGTCAAATTAATTAATTTAATAATTAATTCCCGCTGTCAGAGCAAATAGCGTGTTTTTATGAAACAATAAATATCAAAAGATTGACACTAGTTTAAGTCTAATTTCAAAGTGAAATTGATTCCAATGACCACCATTGGATTAAATGGTAAATATATATTCATATTAAAAATTAAGAACAATTCAAAAGATAATCTAATCATATAAATAAATTATATTAAAAAGCAGTTTTGATGTAAAATACAGTATTTTTTACTATTCATTAAAAAATGAACATTGTCAGAAAAATATCAAAAAATCACACAAAGTAAATTTTGATGTCCCAATAATAAATAATAAGATTATTTTGACAAACATAGTTTATAAAATTATCAAAAGATAGATTTAAAAAGGGATTCCCATCATAAGGCAGTAAAACAATCTTTTAAGAATATTAGTGTATTCCATGCTTATGATTGGATTTATTTTCATTTTAAGCCTATAAAACACTATCTTAATCATTAATAGACATAGATATAAATATCTATTATTCATTACTTACTTGGGATGTTACATCTCTGACCGGAAGTCATGTTACAATGGTATTTCATCAACCATTGGGGGTTATGAGATGGAGGTGTCTTGATTAATCATGGATAGAGGTGATGTAATTGTGTGGCATCATCATCCTATAGTAATTATCATGGTGATATGGAATCCAATTAGAAGATGAGTAATGATGAAACATATTCCAAATTGAGTCGGTGTGGTGATTATATGTCATCAACCTATAGAAGGTAATAAGGTGATATGTTTTTCAATAAGGATATTGTTTTGGGTGAAACATCGATCAACTAGAGAAGATTTTATGCAGAAATATATTTTCACTATGGGTATGTGTGATGGTGATAGAGTGTTATATATATATAGAAGTGATGGAAACATATCATTCACATTGGGATATGCATGATAGTGATGTGTGATTCACCAAGATGTTTTTTATGACAATGAATTTTTCATTAGGGGGTAAGGGTCTCGGGATAACTCGTTCACTATATTTTTTGGGATAAAGAATGATGGATTATTCATTATCAATGTGTGTTTAGATTATGTATATACCATCCATTATAGAACATATCATATAATGTATGGTTGTTTATGGGTTTCTTTAGTGAGAAATCAATTATTTAAAATGTCGATTTTAAAGTCTATTTTATTTAATTTCAAATCAATCATGAAAAAATATATTCTAGAGTTATTTATGGAAATGTTTAGTCATGGCCTATTAAGTTGTATTCACACCTTTGAATAGTATCTCAGTGCATGTAAAAAAATCATGGTTCATAGTAAAATTAAGTCAATGAGATTATTGATTGATGCTGGAATGGATTGAAATGTTTGGATATATTGTTAGGAAAGAAATCAGAACTAGTTTTTTCTGATATCTATTAATTTTTTTTAAAATTTATTAGACATTAATATATATATTTTATGCTGATAATATAAGGTGTTTAAATACATTAATATATATATATATATATAATTATTTATTTTTTACATGTTTTGAAGAGTTTAAATTGTGTGATGTTTTATGGTATCATAAAATGGATCATTAAAAGTGAGAAAAATAGATTAAGATAAGAAAAAAAGACACTTCGTGTCATGGGTTTAAATCGTGGCATAATAACATATTTTTAAAGATTTAGTAGAGCTGAATAACTAGAAAAAGTACACTATTTACACATCACGTGTTCCATTACACTACATGAGATTCAGGAGATTCCACCACCACTCCAGAAAATTAATGAAAGAATATATGATTAAAATATAAACAACACATTGTGTAGGGAATAAATAACCTGAAATAACAAGAACAATAAAGATATCTAGAATTAATTTTTGACGTGGATTACATGTCATGTAAAATTACATGTCATGATAGTTTTGGGAAATGGGAAAATAATGATGTTAGAAATCGATGATTTGAAAAAAATACTTGTATAAAAACTATACCTTGCCTTTATAATAGAATTATTTTCTATTCTAGGTGGAGTAATATACCACTAAAAGACAATGTATGCTCCATTAGAGCCATTCATCACTGAATCTATTTACTGTCATTGTTTACCACCTATCCCTCTATGGTATCTGATGCTACCCTTTCTAATCATTTCTCAATTGACAGAGTAGTTTTATTTTTGTTGATTTATGTGATTGTATAGTGGAATTTCTATTATGGATTATTTCTATTTATTATTTTGGTTTGGGATTGCTACAAACCCATTCATCAATTGGAATCTTCCCCATTTTTTGTTTTCATGAACATTGTATAAGATTTGAGATTGATTATTTCATATATAAAAAGTAATTTGAATATTTTGTATATGAAAATTATGAAATCTTGGTTAGATATATTTAAATAGGATTTTTGGTCACCAAGTTTTATGATTTAACCAAGTATATGACCATTACAATAGTACAATCACAAGATTACCATAGGGTACCCTGACAAAGGATCCGAGATAAACTAATTCTAAGACTACGTTTTAATAGACTAATAAAAAATTGACTACCAAGTTTACAAAATATAATATAATTTATCCTAGTATGCATCTCATCTTGATATCAACCCCAATCCTTGTAGTTATTTTATCTCTTTTAAATCATTAAATTTAATTTAAAATTACATTTTTTTCTTTAATTTTGAAAATATTTATCCTTCATTATGGTTCCACACTCAGACTCACAAAATACTATATTTTTAGTTATTATTATTGAGTTTTATTTTTTTGTGGCAATATAGGATTTAGCAATTCCCTAAAGGCTATCAAATTCTTCATGTCATTTATAGTGATGATTTCCTCTATGATTATATTAATAATGAATCTAGAAAACATTTTTCATTTTTATTCATAGTCCTCCTCTTAGTATTTTTGGGGTTCAGTTTTATGTAATAATTCATTACATAAATACCCCACTCACAGTAAAGAAATAGTGGATGATCTTACATTCAACCCATAGATGAAAATTAAATTAGGCCAGAAAATAGAGTAAAAGGAAGAGTCCAATCATGAATAGGACATCAGGGGTAGACAGGGTCGACATCAATAATTTGATCATGTGTTGGGATAGAGAGTAGGAGCACAGTTCCTATGAATAATCAATTTGGGAAATAACTAACCAAATATTAAAGACCCTCAAACATGGGGGTCAATACAAGTATTCACATTCCCCTAGTAACATCTAAACACTTTGAGATCAAGTTGGATTTTATCCAAATAACCATATACTTGCTCCAATTTGTAGGGTTACCTCATAAAGACCCCAACTCATTACCTTGGGAGTTTCCTATAAATCTATAGACCATTCCAATTTCAGAATATCATAAATGATTATGTCTAAAAATTCTATTGAATATTCTCCCTGATGAATAAGGAATATTAATGGATATAAATTCTAACTCCTTAATCAATCAACTCCTGGGAGGATCTAGAAATAAGATTTTGAACAATGTTTTTCTGACCCTCAGCGACATTGGATCTATAGGAAAGTATTTTAAATTTTTATAAATTTCATGAATAATATATATATATATTTCATGTGAGATATTTAATGGTTTGGTAATTATATTTCCTCATAATTTCATAAAATTATGGCTATAAATTTAAAAGTTATATGATTTACTTTCGTAGGGGAATATCTCTATAGTTGACAATACTTGAGGAGAATCGATTATGTGAAAGTCATATAGGGGAGCTATGATTTATTGGGAGATATGTCTATTAATAGTTGTCAATTGAAGATATATGAAGGGAGAGAACAAAGAGTAAACCTGGTAGTCAATAGTAGGGTTTCCATCGAAATGAATGTCATGTCAAAGAAACTCAATGCAATTTTGCATAACCAAAATCATTAAGCTATGTATTGTGAAGATTTAAAATTTTAAGATTATAATAATTAAAATTATGTGTAGGTAAGGGAGTAAAAATTACCATAACAACTGCAAAATCAAAATCAAAATCATGGAATATGGTTTCATCCAAGTCAATAATATTTTCAACCTCAACACCAAGGTCCATCACTGACTAGTCAATTACATTTACTAGAGGACACCTTTGAAACAATTATCACCATTATAGATGTTTCACAGAATGAGTTAATAACATACTCCAAGGATAAAGTAACTATTATCAGATAATTGAAAAATGACTCACAAAAAGAACAATATGTAGTGAGGTACTTTGAAAGTCATTTCGGTCATATTGCTAAGAAACTTAGATAATGTTCTAGAGGTATACATCCAGGATGCACAAATAATCATCCCCATGAACATTTTAAAAATTTATTAATTTTTAGTTAAAATAGGTCACATGGAATTGGTATATAATTTATATGAAATAATGAAGAAAACATGGTGGGATATATGTAAGAAAATTACATATAAGTTGAGAAACATAATGAAGAGGAAGAACCACAACCATACCAACCACTACTACCATATATGGATCAGTTCAAGAAGGTAAATAATTATGATACCAAAAATCTCTTGTAAATGTATTTATGAAAAACATATCAGCATACCATTTTCTAAGGTAATTGCAAACATTATTTCTATTAAACATTTCGGTGGAGTTTGTGTAAGACAAAATGAAGCTAGAAAATTTAGATACTATTCCATTGGAAGGGTAAATTTCACCAATATTGTGAAGAACACTACCAAAGAAAAAACATGATCCTTGTAGCCCTTAAATTACAATTACTATTGGTTCTAATACATTTGGATGTGATTTATGTTATTTTATTTCATAGTTAATATAATCTCATACACAACGTACAAGGGTCTGGTAATGGAAAACATAATACCACAAGAGTACATATTCAATTGGCAGAATAAATATTGAAAACTCCAAGAGGGATAAAAGATATTTTTTATCAATGTTCCAATGTATATCCTCTCTATGGATTTGTTATTGTATGATTTGGATGATGATAGGACACATTTAGTTCATGGGAGGTTGTTTTTAGCAACAGTAAGAGAATAAATCATTATTCAAAGAATTGAATGGTGTTTAAGAGTTGGTAGAAAATAAGTACGTTTTCACATTTTCCATGAAATGAATAACAATTATGTGATATAGGTACATGATTTTAGAGAAAAAAATAAAATATGTTGATTATATTAATAAATTTGAAGAAGTATAATAGGTATTAGTTGTTGTGAAAGAGTATAATCAAATTAAATGTACTGATAAAAATAAAGAAAAGCTAAGAGGACAAACATATGGAACTAGAATATAAATTGACTCCTCTATGTTTGAAAAATGATAACATGTATGGATGGTACATGACCATTGATTGTTTTCAACAGTATTGAAAAAAAGGTGGATTTAAAAGATGTAAATCAAGAAAGTTCTACCATCAAGAAGAGTTAACCTATTTGGAGAGAAATGGGACGGATGAAACTATGTAGACAATACACAATTGAGACCATTCAAGGACCCCAAAAAGGCACCATTTTTTCAATCATCTATTCCCTGAGATGTTCTAAAAGAGGTATGGTCAAGGAAATGTTTGGAAACCAAAGTGATTCTATGATGACACATGAGTTTTTAGAATTTTCTTAATTTTGTAGGATCATTCACTCTCCCACTATGAGTTTTAAATTTCATTTTTATTCCATGTTCTTTGACTTTTGAATATTTATTTTTCATAATAATCAATACCTTTCTACTAAATAATCAAAATAAAGTTTGAGAAGGAGCTACATAACAATTAAATATCATTAAAAACATAGATGTCATGAATCCTAGTGTAGTCCAAACATATGAAACCCTTTTAGATAATCGTTAAATGGGAATTAAAACATCAATTCATTGATTTTATATTTTATTCCCCACATTGAATTTTTTTTAGATTTTTTACTTCAAATTGCATTCCCATATATGATTATTGTTATACTAAATTTAACTGTGATTTATAAACTAAAAAAATTAGTTACCATGCCATAAATTTTAATTCTTTTCATTAAATTTTATTAAGGAAAATAGTAAATTGAATTAGTAGATATAGCCATATGGATTACTATTTCAAAAATCCTGATTTATGGGAGCATTTTAATTTTTATAAATGAACATTTTATAATATTTGGATTTCCTTGAATTTTTTATATTTTTGTTAGTATGTTTTATTTTTATTCATTTCCATGAGTGATTATCCCAACAATTCATATCATTCCCAATACATCCTCTGTGCTAATATTTTTCATTATTTTTATATTATATTTCATCAAAAACTCATTCTTTTATTATTATAGGACATTTTTGTATCATACTAAATAAATTACTAAACATGGTCATTTTTATTACGATTGAGGGATTATTTTGTTTAAATTAATATATGCACCCACATTAAATTAATAATTTATAGGAATATAGAGTCCAAGAATAGACATTTTAGGAAATTATCCATGTTACAAGCCAATTTTATTCATTCATGGCTTCCTCTAAATTCACTACATTATATTTTAAATAATAAGTGCTGATAAGGGATTTTCTATGGTTGATAGATGTATTTTTCATCAGAAAAACATTTTAGTGGATTATCTATTGTGATTTGGGTAGAGGCCAAGTATTTTAAAATGTAAATAAATTTCCACCTATCTTTATATATATGTATTTAAATAAATCTATTAAAAATTAATAAAAATGTGTTTTGTATTGGGAGGATAAAAATTGACCACTTTCTAAACCGATGACCTTTTTTTCACATGTGGTTAGGTGGTGGATGTGATATTTATCTTATGCATAGATTTTGAAAAATAAAAAAGAAAAGAATAGAAAAAAAGATCTAGAGAGGTTGATTCATTCATTTTGCTTATGTGTAACATGATCCGAATTTGACATTTTTTTGGGGGGGAAATACATGGAATCTTTAAAGGTATTTTTTTATTATGAATATCATTTTTTATAATGCATTAATGTTTATAGTAAAAAATATTTTTTAGCTTCACTTTTTATAAAATTAACCTACCATACCTGAAACCTTTTTGTAACTTGATCCTAAATAGTAAATCCCTCGTGAATAATTATTATTTTTATCTTAATGTGGTGGATATGTTAGATTCTTTTCAATCCAATGTTAAGTGAAATATTTTTAACTTATGTGATGAATTATAATTATAATTATACCCAGATGATGAGTGAAAAATTCAAGTGAGGTAAATTGAAAATGAAATCAATATTAATAATGGATTGAAAAATGAAAATGTATTATTGAGAATGATTCAATGTTTCAATGGGGAAAAGTAAAATACTTGATTGGATTTTTTATTTTAAATGTTTGGTTTTGATGAATTCTCTTATGTGATGGCTGAATATTTAATTTTCCATCTAATCAAAAAAAAATTGAAATTAAATTTGAGGCATGGTATTTTGATTTTACTTTGTATTATGTTGAGATTTCATCCTTGAGGACATATATGAATTCTTATGTCCAGATATGTGATATCAATATTACATGAATACATTTTAGTGTATATTATTACATAAGTTTCTATGTTTAATTGAATATTCTTTCCAATTTGTGAATAGTTTGACTTATTTTATATTTCATGGTTGGATACAATGAATCTATGAAAATGATTTAAAAGGGATGATAATTGAAGCTAAAAGAAACTTTGTGCAGTGATATTTGATCACGAAGAGACACTATATTTTTTAGGTACATAGGAGCTGAGGAATTAGGTAAAATACCATTTAAAAATCATGTATTACATTATGTGAGGTGAGATTCATGAGAAACCTCCACAACTCATGACAAGTAATTAAATAATACATGTTGTGTTAAACCATTACATGACCTGTAGGGAAAACCTGACATGAATGATTGTGACAAAAGAAGATAAAAAGAATTTTCTGATGGTGTGGATTACATTTAGTTTAAAATTAAATGTTGTGCTTTTTTTGGGTAAAAAGACAAATAAAGACATTTTAGGAAGAATGTATGATAAAAAAATATTTTAAAAATCTATTCTCTGTTACACAGAAGATGTATTCTACAACTTAGGTAGAGTGAAAAACCGCTACCAGAAGACACATACACCACTAGAGCCTAGTTTCAATAACGTTCTTCACCACCATTCTTCAATACATGTCCTTATTTGGTATCCATGCTATTTTTTCTCATCTTTCCTAGAATGAGTGAGTGGTTTTCTTTTTTTCATGTGACATGATTGTTTGGGGAAGTTTTTTTAGTGCTTATTTCTATTTTCAAATTCTTGTTTTAGATTTCTGTAACACCTTTTATCAATTCTAATCTTCTTAATTGTTTCATTTTCATGAACATTTCATGATATTTGAGGTGGTTTATTAAATTTTATTAGTTAATGAGACAATTATGTGTATGATCATTATGAAATCTTTGTTTATTATGTTTAAATAAGGTTTTGGGTCACCTAGTTTAGCAATTTCACCTTGGATATGCTAATTTCTTTGGTGCATTCACATGATTAGCATAGGGAACCATGAACACGGATCCCAGTTGGCCCAATTCATACAAAAAACATGAATAAAACCATAAAAAATTGAATCCCTAATTGAAATACAGGAAAACCACTAAACCTAGAATACCTATCTTCTAGTTATTAATCCCAGTCCTTGCTACTATTTTTCTGTCTTTCCAATCAATCAAACAATTAAAATTTCAATTTCATTAATTAATTTTTATCTCATGGATCGTCCATGTGGGTTTGACACTCATATTTTTCAAATGTTACATTTTTAGTTTAGTTTTCTTAGATTTATTATCTTATTAAATTTGTTTATCCCCTTCATATTTAATGACTCTATATAGATTTCAGTCATCATATAAAATAACATTATATGTGAAATATATTTTTGTGTGTGCTTATATAAAATTATAGTTGTTTATTAGAACAAAAAGTTTTGTATGATATTACCACTCTCTAACCCATTTTTTTAATCCAATTTAATGGTTGAGTGAGAACTATAAAAAATATTCCAAAGATCGTCTAACAAATAAAAACTAACCAAATAGTAAAAAGAACAACAAACTATATTTGATCAATGGTGTTGATTATGTCATGGACCACATAATTAAATATGATAATTTTTTTAAAAATTCAAGATATATTTCTAAGAATTGAGATAGATATTTTCCCCAATATAGATGGTGATAAAATAAATATTAGCTAGGAAAATATTGAAAGTGAAAAAACATTTTAAAATTTTAAAAAATAATATTTTAACTTGTAAAACTATACATTTAGTTATTTCATCATATATCCCTTGGGGAAATAATTTTATTTCAACAATTTAATTTTCCTAAATAGTCATATTGACAAAAATATCCACTACCTTATAATATTCATAATTTGATTCAATTCCAAATAAATAAACAATATATTATATTATTATAAAAAAAATTGGGGAAGAGTTATTTATATAGATTCATTGGGAATTTAAGTGTCATCTCTATTGTCTCTAGGAACATAATAGTTTCACATGATAACCTTGTCAACAGTGGATGAGGACAATTAGAATATTCCATATGTTGTCTAATTTTAATCCATAGAGTCATAGTGTATCTCACTTAATTGAATAGTTCATTCTTCCCTTTTCCATTCATGAGAAAATATACTATATGGAATGTTTAAATGTTTTTTATTTTATCCCTTAACATGTGAGGTATAATTAACCTTTTATCCATTATGTATTAAATCATTAGTCTTCCCCACCTAATCCATTTCAATTCCATGTTTTTTGTTTGTGGAAAAAAATTTCTCTAGTGTGGGTGGGTCTATTACATCATGGTCCCAATTATAATTATAATTTTCCCAAACCAAACTAATTTCCACAATTGATTTGTCTTTTTTTCTACAATGATTCAATAATATATTTTAAATTTCAGTATTACAGGAATTATAATGTAAATAATAATCATTTTAGTTTATTATTGATCTTATATCCATATTTATAGAATTGAGGACCATGAAAATATCATTCATTAGATCAAAAAGCCTTATAGACATGGTCCCAAGAGAATATTAGTTACCCTTTTCTTATAGGAATCTAAATTTCACTTTTCTAACTAGATAAAGGGATCACTGTAATTTGAAAAGCATGGACTTCATGACTTATAAGACACACATTAAATGTATGTATTTTAGATTTCAATAATATATATGACTATGTTAATGAATGAAGGTTTATATTTTTTTATCATATGTCCAAGCATCTTCATACATAGATTATGTGACAAATAAATAATAAAATTAAAATGAATATTATTCCTTCCCCTTAAAATCCAATAAAAAAAGTTAAAGAGATAAGAAAAAACTTTGATGTTTAGTGACCGATATTATCTCTCATTATAACAGTAGGTATATCCCCCCCCCCCCACATGTACCATTAGATCATGTCTAAAAAACAACATTATAATCATCTAACCTATATATTGTTCTTGGAACGACTATTTGATATCAAAATATGAAGCATCCATTGAAAAAAAATCCAATAGTTTGAGGTTCACTTATCCAATTAATACATATTTACATTAAGTTATCTTGATAACTAAAACAATAGAAAAAACCCTTGAAATGTATAAAAATTCTTACTTAAAGCAATACTCACGTTCAATTTTGATCCATAAGAAATATAATGGGGCCATTGAGATGTTGAACTCGAAAAAAAACGAGAATTAGTGGAGTGAAACATATCTTAGGTTCTATTGTTTTACTATAAGAAATTACTATAAAAACTTATTATAATATGAATAATATATGTATTTGAGAAGGGGGTGACAGTCTAGGGTGACATTCCCACATTTATGAACACACTAGATCATGGTCCATAAACAAAAAAAATGACCATCTATGTAGATATCTCATGAAACACCCTTGAAAAAACCCTTTCTAATCCTACATTGAAGGTGAGAGTAACCCCCAAATAATATGTTCAATAAGCCATAGGTTATTGATATTCACTAAGGGTATAAAACAATCTATTTGGAGGAAATAATCAAATCAAATATCATGAACAAAACAACTAAAAATCAACAAACAAAAAATGAATTCCATATATAAATATGCATAACCTGATGTTAGTTATATTTAAAATAAAAACAACTCCAAGAAAATACATGTAAGAAGATCCTAAAAACACAATCCATTTTATCTAAATAGTTTTCAGTCACTGTCAATCTATCCTACAAAGAAAAATAAAACTATAGAGGGCTGAAACCATGGGAGTACTATGTATGATCGTCCTTCAAAACAAATAAATATATGTGTGTGATAAATATGAAAGATAATAAAATATTTATTATAAAAATATATATATATAGACAAAATATATAATTAATAATAATAAAATGATGAATAATTTTTAAAATCTATATCACCCATCATTTACAACCACTTCCTCTATTATTCTAAATAACTCCATCATTTCAACAAACACCATTCCAAAAAAACTTCCTCAACCAATATCTTAGGAATATCATGATCTTCAAGACCATCAACAATATCAAAAATTAAAAATGGTCTTAGAAATCAGAAACTTCTCATATTTATCCATTCATAGTCCATACAAAATCGAACTGGTAGAAAGATCGTAGGAATTCCTCTCACCAACTAAACAAGAACATAAGAACTACGTGAAATCATCAATGAACCATTATAAATTCCCATTTTAAAACTAACCAAAATTCACATAACATATACCATGTCACATTTGATATGTGTTGGAATATACACCTAACATTCCCAACATCCCACATGGTCCTACATTTCAACTTGGAATTAGTCCAGGAAAACAGAAAACAAAA
Organism: Viscum album; assembly: GCA_963277665.1. NCBI lineage: Eukaryota > Viridiplantae > Streptophyta > Magnoliopsida > Santalales > Viscaceae > Viscum > Viscum album. The sequence goes on along the minus strand of OY728157.1, from coordinate 1,655,053,484 downwards.
ATATAACCAAATATAACATATTATTCATTCCATGTTCACATCGTTAATATAACATTAACATGATGTATATCAACCTCTTTCACACAACCTTCAATTTACATCTTTCGCCTATAACAGCATATCAATCCCCCCCACCTTTATAGTAGGCTATTATGAACATTTTTGGATTTTAACCTTGTGAAATAACTATACCATGCATGATCCCCACCAATTATCATTACAAATGCTACATAACAGAGTCAGCTAGCAGTTTTCATACTTATAAATTTATTCTGTTACATCCCAGTTGCATATGACCGTGTTTATCCATCACAACATATAATGATTCACCACATCAGCCTCCTTTTTCATATCATTTTCCCACACACATATATATTATTTTATCAAGAAACATATTAACCTCATATCCAACAAAAAAATTCCATATTTACACATAATAATAAATTAGAAAACCAAGAATCATTAAAAGAACCCACATATAAAACAACCAATTGTTTATATATCATTACCATTACCACCAATTACTATTTCCCAGACTCATTGTAGTTATTATAACATTCATTCGCCTATATAAATACATTCAACAATCCCCATAATCTTTTAATCTATTCATTCATCCTTTATCAAATTAATTTCTTCCCTAATAATTCATTTTATTTATTAAAACATTACTAATATCCCACTTACTGTTATTATATCTTTTCTGAAATTTTTAACTTATCATGTCAGTATCATTCACCCAATATTTCCACTTTTGAATTTGACAAGAAAAACACTTGTCAAAATGCACAATACTATTCACATTCTCGTTAACATATAAGGTTCAACATCATTTACGAAAATATTATTTTCAATTAACTTGACATATTCTTGAGAAAAAAAAGATGACAATAACATTTCGAATATAGTAGGTAATCAATAGAGAAAGAACAATAAAAATGGAAAATTAAATTGGGAAGTGAGGAATGAAAATACGTAAATATATTGATGAATTGAATATAAATGATTAATAAATATGAAAGTACAACTTTGGTAGTAGGTATGAAATACTACAAAGAAAATAGTAATATGAAATATTCATTTTCCTGTGGTACATAGTACAGAATATGTAGTGAGTCTCCTAACAGAATTAATAGTTGGTTTAAGTAGTGCTTTATAGGATGAAAATAGATTCATTAACCATAGTTTTCTAGACCTATAATTGTTCCCTTTAAACTCCACCCATCATTTTCATTGTGTGCAACTCCCCCTTCATTCCCCTCATAGCATTCGTGGTTCCTAAACATTATAGATAATCTGAACACTGTATAAGGAAAAAAAATGAACAGAGAGACCATCATATTAAATATGAAATACTTCAATAACCTCAATTTCTGGTATTAGTTTCTCTAGAGGTGACTTGGGTGATGTGCATTCCATTGAAAAAACGTCCATAATATCGACGTTCTTGGAGAGGGATGAAGAGTTTCAATTAATATGAAATGGGAAAATGAAAACCGGGAACCAAAACAGAATTTTTATTCCAATGAATAACCAAAATAATTATTTTGTACAATGTATTTATAATAGGCCAGGTCTTTTATTAAAAAATACATTTAGTTTCGATCCTAGTAGTCAATTTTCCATAAATTATCAATGAAACAACTTTCATAAAAGTAAAACAATCAATGCTATTTCAGAGCTAAAAATGAAAAATGTCCCTTCAAAAAAATCAAAAAAAAGCTTCGAATAGAAATTCAAATTCAACTCAATACAACAGTTGGAACATCCATACTTGTAAATATACCAATAGTCACTAGGTTCTTAATAGACATTGTGCGATATCATAGGTATTCATTCAGAAAAAGACCAAGAGCATAAATGAAAGATAGAAATGTATCCAAATAGAGTGGTCTGTTTTCAAGTTTGAATGCACACAAGAAACAGAGGATGCAAGTTAGAAGATTCTAGACTCCAAAACTCCTCACATGAACCTCAGTCACTACAACGAATAATAAAAATCAACGAATTATTGAAAGGGTTAGCTCATTGAATGTGTTATGTAACATTTGAAAAACAAATACAGGAAAAAATGAGGTTACACTTTAATACAACTCAGTTATAATTATTTTTCCACATCTTTATACTTGTTTTCAACCCAAACCTAGAGAACATGGGAAAAATAGAATTTTTATTCAATTTTATTTTATTTAGAGAACCAAAGACAAAAAATGATACATGCTAATAGTTTAACACATAGTTGAACAAAGAAATGATACATGATACAAGTTAACAACAATTGATACATCCTAATAGTTAGAAAAAAATATTGTATAGCTTGAATACTGGAAAAATTTCAGGTGCAATTGTATTTTATATGACATAGGATATACTAATAATATCGAATTAGAAAATCATACATACAATACATTTTAAACGAATTGTCTATACTCTATCAAATATAATATGTATTTCACTGCAATTGTAATTCTGAAAACAATAATGAAAATAATACGAATAGTGAATGTCTATAGTAACCTTGTGTTTCCAGCAGTAGATTTCAGTCGATTTTTTCAGTTTTTCCTGGTTATATATCCCCATTGTATGGTGTCTATTTCAGAAATTTGACTTGTCGTAGTGACGCAGTCTGGAGAGGTCTTGTAACTATGTTGCAGACCATCCTCACTATCAAAATAATGTGACAAATTGTTCTACATAGAGGATATTGTTAGAAGAAATAGAAGCTAGAAACTAAGGCAGTTGACCAACACTTCCAGAAAAAATATATGTTCATAATTCCATGTCAGTAATAGCCTACCGGGAATGTTGTGTGATTTTTCTACAGTGGACCAACACTTCTGGATGTTGGTTGACAGTAATTTCAATCCCTACAATAATTAATATTAGATGAGAAAAAAGAAGTAGGGAATATTGTTTAGTGTCCAGTTTATACTCATTAGAATGGAAAAATACTGAAGAAAAATTCTAATGTTTACCTATTTTCATATTTGAATGAGAAATGCAATGTTTTTTAATAATATTAACATTGTAAATAATACTGAAAAAATATTCATTTTATCCTCTAATGATTTAATGAATATACAAGATAATGATGAAAAAAAATCTACCTGAATAGATGAAATATTTGTAGTTGTAAGAAATCTAATTTCACTATTGCAATCGAATCCTAAACATCCAACACTTTCATTTTTCTTCAACACAAGTGTAAAATGATTATTACAATAATGTGTAATATGATTTATAGTAAATATAAATTAAAAAGGTAAAATTAGATCCTCTTATTGGTCAATGGTAATACATGGGAAGATTCACAATAATGATGATCCTATATAATATGTTTAAAAAGAATTGTTGTTTTTTTAATTTTATATGGTTATTAATGCAATTTATTTAATCGCAATATATAGTTACCTAAAAAGCATATAGAACGATCTATTTTATTCAACTAATTTCTTGATAAGTACCCTTAGAGGAGTCATTTTTCGTTTCTAGGTATTGTCTTATTATGTTGGCATAATCTCCCCATATGCTGTAGTTAATTTGTAAGCCTCTTTAAAAACATCCATAAACATTGTTGTTAATTATAAAATTTCAATCCAATGAATTTAGAAGAGAAACTTACTAACATATATTCCTCTAAAACAATTTGGATGTTTTGGTTGGAAGTCATAATTATAGGGTATAAAAGATAAATATGTCAACATTTTAAAATAAATTAAAAACCATTTGAAAAACATTAAAACATAATGATGGAACCCTCTACTGAAATAGTTTCATATATTACACGAAATGATCAAAATCAAGACTATGTAGTGGAACATGTACTTGTGTTAAAAACATGCAGTAAACATGTCTTGAATAATCATTGAATTTCAAAAAGTGTATTGGTTATGAAATGTACCTATTAAGTGTTTTTCGGGATCCTGTTTCTGAAGAATGTCATAAAAAGAAGTGAATTCAAAACTAAATATTGAATTAGTACCATTGTGAGTGTAAATATAAAAAGAATAGTTTTAAACAAAGAAAACTTTATGGTCCCTTGTTTGCAACTAACACCCAAAGTTATACTGCATTGATGACCCTATCATTCAAGGATATAACGAATATTACAATGAAGTGGTATTTTTTCAAATAAATTAGAGTGGAAAAGGTAAAAAATAGTAACTGGTTATGGTAAATGGTAATACTAACTCATGATGATTCACAACTATAATGATCAGATATAGTAAGGTTAAAAGGTATGTTTTAATGTGAATTTATTTCATTTAATAATGAAATTTATGAAATTATCTATCATTGACAGCCAGTTGGTTGTAGAATGAACGAATTTTGTTTCCACATTGTACTGAATCATCAACTTCAAAAGCATCCAAAACATTTTTCGGCACACTATAATGTTTAAAAATATGAATAAATATTGAAAAAACTAATGTAGAAGAGGTTTTTAGAAGTGAAAAATGCAATGATAAATGGTGGAATGGCATACCTAACCGTACTTTTCATAATGAAAGATGTTGGGTCTTGCATTGTGTCAATTATATTTTGTAGGACCAATTATTCTCTATGTTTGAAATGTCTACCCATGACCCATTATATTGGATACTTATTGGTAAACATCTTACACAAAAGATATCGGAGCCAACCAACAATGTGAAAAAATATGCATTTTTTTAAACTGTATAATTATTTTCAGTTTTTTTTATTACTACACATAATTATATCATTGACCATAATATTAAAAAACATAATATTTCATAATCATTTAATATTAATCATATTGAAAAATAATAATCATAGAAAACTGAATAAAAAATGGAAGAATATTGTTTAATGGAAGATGAAAATAAATAGAGAAAGGAGCATTACAGTACTTGTAAATGGTTCTAGGGAAGATTATACATGTGAAAATCCGCAGTACGGTTGATTCATAGCCCCATCTTTTTCACCCAGTTCCCTTATTCCAACCCCCTACTAGAGGTCCCTAAAAATACGAAATCAAACTCTTCATGATTTTATTTTTCGAGGGCATCTACTTATTTTAATACAATACTTGTTAGAATATTAGGTGGTGGAGGATCCAGATGCAGAGGAGATAGATGAAGATAAGCCAGACACTAAGGATCTAGACCTGGAGGATCTGTGCAGTGCGGTTGATTCAGAGCCCTATATTTTTTCTCCTAGTTCCCTTATTCGGGATCCCCGCTAAAGTTCCATAAAAACAGAAAATCAGACTCTTCATGATTTTAGTTTTTTCGGGCATCTACCTCTTTAAATTCAATACATGTTATCCACTCTAAATAATAAATCAATGAACCCATCCTAAATTTCTATTCAATGACTGTACATTTAAGAAAAAAATGATGTAAATCCATTAATATCAATTCATAATAGATATTTTATTGTAGAGACCTGAAACATGACGTACATAGATATTACATTACTTTTACAGAATACATAATACATAACAAAAAGAGACACATAAGGACCGTAATAGTTTAGTGTCTTTGGAAACTTTGAATGTAATCTTCTAATCGTGGTGAAAGATCGTCAACATCTCCCATAAATATCTACCACTTTATTTCCTCAACTAAAATCTTTCTTTTAATCCTGGGGGAAAATAAAACATAAAAAGGGTGAGCTCAAATGCTCAGTAAGGGTATTCATGAATAAAATAAGACATTCCATATACATTTGAACATAAAAACACGAACCTAATGTTTAAACATAAAAATCTTGAGCAACGAATTAAAACATGGAAGTACATAAGGCATAGATCATAATAGAACATAAATCATGATAACTATCATGGGAATAAAACATGTAATTGTGGTAACCATTAAGCACATGATATGATTTCCATAGTAGCCAAGGCATTGCTGCCAAGTCCATCTTAGTGGACGACGTCCCTTTCTGAATCAAGTTCACTCCTCGTTCCAGTCCCGTATTACTCAACTGGTTTAACTTGCTATTTCAGCCATGTCTATCTCATGAGATATAAATCATTACCCAATGCATTGGAGGGAGATATAGGTCCCACCCATCTCATAATGAAATCATTCTTACTTGTGCAATAAAATAAACATACATCATTCATAATAACCCAACGAATAAAATGGGTTTCATAAACATCATCCCATCATCACATAATCCATATAAAAGTAATGGATATCATTTCATAATAATAAAAGTTAAACCATGTAAATAATATAGACATTATACTTAAAACATTCACATATGAAATAATTTCATTTTAGATGGAAAATGGTTTTGATAAAACACTTGAAATGAATTCTTGAGGAAAATATCCTTTTTCTTTAAAATCATTTTCTTTTCACAAAATTCCATGATATTTTAAAAGATAATGGTTTTGTTGAAAATAATCATGCAATATTTTAGAGGAAGATTCTTGAAAATGAGGCGTTATGAAACCGTAAAAATCCGTTCACACCGTATAAGATAAAAATAACATTCTCCTCGTACTTTTTTCAGAAAAGTCAAAAAGTACATTGTAAGCTAAATAAAAGAACGATTCCTTCAATACCATTAGGTAAAAGTCAAAATGGGTAAAATGTAATTTAAACATACATGAAATAATTTTTATGAAACATGGACATGGATGATAACAATAACCCCAGTAAATACTTACGAATAAGCAATCTCGGATAAAAATGAGATTTGCAAAATTATCCCTTACCTTAGGTCTGATATGCTTTGTATGGATCTGAACCTCCTGTATAATGATTTAAATAATTTCATTGACTTATTACGTAATCATATTCATTGTTATGATATCATATATGTTTCACTTATGACTTTATATTACCCGTTCTTTTGTAAATTCCATGTTAAAGAGCGTTTTGGGTAAAATCGTTTCATTTGTCGTCCGTGTTTTGACTTGTAATTATTCATATGATTACTTAGATCATGATTACATAATTCCAGAATATAAAAACTGATTTATATATAATATATATTCAGAATATACATATATATAATAAATCAGTAAATGGAAAGAAATACACCGTTCATGGAGACGGTAGGCCTTACGTACGCATGAACGATATTTTCGTTTCCTTATCAAGTTGAATGGAATTAAGTAGATGACATACATATATATACAAATAATTCCAGTATAATTATTATGTCATATATTTCATCATTACTTATTATATATACTTTATAATCATTCATGAATGGTTAACGTGGAGAATGAATATCATCACATCGTGGAGACGGTAGTCCGTACGTACGCACGAGCGATGATATCGTTCTCATGATCGTGGAATTGTATTGAAGTGTATGTATACTATTTCAGAATCAATATCACTTTACAAAAATCATATATAGTTATTATGTACACCATTATACCCCTCCAAGTAAGGCGGTGGTGGAAAATAGATTACACCACGGCGTGGAGATGGTATTCCGTAAGTACGCACGCGCGGTGATTTTGTTTTCCGTAGGATGGATAGATGGTGAAATAGGGTTGTTTCATACTTATAATAACATATAAGTACATTATTGATACTGATGTTATTACTTCATAATGAAACAACCTAAGAAGAAGAAGTGGAAGAAGAAATAAAGTTGAAAGAATCGGTAACAGACATTACCTCCTCTTTAAAGCGCCACTTTGAGTCCTCCTCATAGGGCACTAAAATTGGTCTTTGAAGAAGACCAGTACCTCTAGGATGTTTCTAGGAAAGTGGAGAAGGGAATTTGGCAGGGGTCGGCCGAGCTTTAAGGTTCAATGTGGTGTGAGGAAGAGAAGGAGGAGGTGCCCTTTTATAAGGGATGAGAGGTGCACCTTTGGAATGACTAAAAATATTATTTTATTATAAAGTCATATTCGGTTATTAATAGCTCCAAATTGAGTTATTTCAAAGCTAAGGTGGGGATGGGTCGAAATACTCTCATCCAATAGAATTTGGACAAGTTTAGTTTACTATTTTATCCTTAACATTTAGTTTTAACATTAAGTTAGATAATTTTACTTTTACCGTGTCTTTTTGTGTTCTTACACTATAAGCTTAATAAACATACAATAAAAAGTCAAATGAACCCCAAGTTGTATATTATTAATATATATAACTTTATCTAAGTCATTTAGCCGAACCTTATATTTTTTGGAATAAAATAACAATTAATAATATAATATTTGTTTTAAAAACTATTTTATGTAAATTTTGACACTATTTAGTAATTGATTTTTTTTGAAAATCATAACAGAATGATTAGTTCTTATAAAGTTACTTAAATGAATAATAACATGTCATATTAACCTAGAAAATTAGTGTAATTCATAAAATGACTCAAATTACAATTATTTGTGTATTTATAACATCAATTATGTCAATATTTTATTAATACGATAATTACTGCATCATCGTTGTGTCATAAATAAATTAAATTATTTAATGTCTAAAAATTACAAATAAAATACCATTATGTAGGAAATAGTTTTAGCTTTATAATGAATATTTATAGTCGAATTTTCTCTTATGTATAACCATATATTAAAAATTATCTACTTATTAAACATTGATTTTAACTATTTTAACCCTTCTGTAAATAACTTAATAATAAATGTCCTAATCTAATCTAAGTGGGCCTAAATGGTAATATTTTATTCGTAAGGTTGTTTTTGGTCGAATTAAACTTATCTAATAGAATTAGGACATGTGTTATGGTAATAATAATATCATTTTTACCCTTAATTACCCTATTTACTTTTAACCGTGGTAAAAAAAGTAAAAAAGTTACTATTCACCAAAAATTATTTTCATCTCATTGAACCACATTTTACTTACTGACATCAACCGTGTCTCTCGGATTTTTGAAATTCCACTCACAAAAGCGGTAAAATTAAGTTTTATGAAAAATTCATTTTTTTAACTACCACTTAGTGGTTTCACTATTCATCAAAAAATGAACGTTTCTAGAAAAATACCAAATATTAGGCCTAAGATATATTTGATATTATGAACTAAAAAATTATGTCTATTTACCAAATTCAAAACATATCAGTTGAATTAATTATTTTAAAAATTAATTTCCGTCGTCAAAACAAATAGTGTGTTTTTGAGAGATAATAACTATCAAAAGATTGACACTTGTTTTTGTCTGGTTTAAATGTGAAATTAAATCCAATGACCAAAATTGTATTAAATTGTAAAAATATATTCTAAATATACTTTAAAACCAGTCAAATTAACAATTTATCACTATTAATTATTTCGATTAAAAATGTTGTTTTTAATTAAGATTCAGTAATTTTCACTATTCATCGGAGAATTGAAGTTATCCGAAAAGTACCAAAATTTCACCCTAAGTTAATTTTGATATTCCGAATCCAAAAATGAAGTCCATTTTGAAAAATAAAATTTACAAAATTTCAGAAAGTGGTTATTACTATTCATAATGGCTAGTTTTAATAATATTTTAATAACATAGCGTAGTTTAGTGAAACTCGGTATTGCGTACTACACACGCTATCGAGGAAGGTCGTGATTGCGTGTAATGCAAGGAAAGTCAAGGATGCGTGTTGTACAAGCTGCTTTTGGTGTAGCGTACAACACAAGACATTAATGAAATTAAAAAGAATATTTTTCATAAAATCTCGGGATATTACATTCTACCCAACTTAAAATGAATTTCGCCCTCGAAATTCATCGGGGTTATAAATGGTTTACTACTCAAAATTTTCTTTAATATAAACCCACATCGTAAAAAGGAATACCAAAACCAATCTTTAAAAAAAAGTATGAAACGTAACGGTTACCCAAATAAACTAATCACTGGGTTTCCACATGGGTGAAAATATGGATATGGAAGAGAAATCTAACCATCATGTTCTGATGGATAGTGGTAGAGAATGGCTATGGAAAATCCAGCAATCACAAAGCTATAAATTTTTGACGATCTAAGGTACCATCTGATTCATCAGATATAAGAGCACTAGGACAACATTTTTGGTTTTCAAGATCCTTTCCCTAAAGTTGAAGAAATTGGAATTAGAAGAAATAATATCGTGATTTTGGTATAGTCTCACCGCTAGTCATTCTTTGGACAATTTCCACTTCATATCTTAAATAAATGAAGTTGAATTTGTCATTCATGATGTGTTAGCAAATCATGTGATAGAATGATGGGTCATTCCATCTATCTAAAACAAAAGGTTAGAAAAGTTATCAAAAAATACATAATTCCATCTATAGTGAGATTAATCATATATGGTTCCTAAAATGGACATATAATTCTTATATAATACTACTTAATATAATAAAACTAGTTTCTACTAAACATGGACTTCCTATAGGCCATTGGTAGGCGATAAAGGCCAGTCGCACTTCGGTTGTGGGTTCGATTCCCACAGCCTTGTCCGACGTGATGGGCTGTCGCCCATCCTGCAGGTTGTCTATCTTCTAAAACTACTTTACTATAACATCCCATAAATTATATCGAAAAAACTTCTATCCTTAAACAATAATAACTTATGTCCAACATAATCCATTCCAATCTTTAGGCTTATCCAAAATAATGCTGTCGAATCTCATATTATAGTGAAAACGATTACCAAAGAGTTCATAAAACTAGCATGTTAGTACAATTATTGATCCCCATATATCATGAGATATGTTTTGTTGGTCACATTCCAAACATTCAAAGGCCTTAATCATGAATTCTCTTGAAAAAAAATGAATACCTATTGAACCTTATTGAAAACATGAATGTTGTTAAAAGTTAACTCTTTCCACATACTAAAATCCTCAAAATTCTATATACTCAAACCATGATATCACTAAGTCCTTATATCAATCATGAACTCATGAATACTTTCAAACATTTCATTTTCTCGTTTTCCCTTCATTATGCGCACATCATTATTTTTTCCAAAAATATCTCAATCACTTTCCATGGTTACTGGAACCATTGAAAACCACAATAGACCAATAAATAAATATTCCAATATTCCATGATACTATATACATCATTATTTTGGAATCCCATTACATAAAAACATAATCATTCCACCACATCGTTGACATATTCAACATCGCCAATAGTGATCGCATGTGAATTCCCTTTGTCCTTTTCCTTAAGTGGTTGCTCATTTCGATCATCACTAACCCTTGGATTGGGGCATTTATTAGCATAATGCCCCATTTCCTTGCACTTGAAGCATTGAAGTGTTGGTGGTGCCTTCTCTGTAGTCTTTTCTTTATTCACATCATTAGAAACCCTTTTTCCATTACTTCGACACTCAGCTGCTCGATGACCATCTTTTCCACACATAAAACATTTTCTAGTCCCTTTAAGACAATCTCCATCATGATTCTCTCCACACTTTGAGCATAAGGAAACATTCATCTTCTTTTCACCATTATTCTAAGATTTCTCCTTGAACTCCATCTTTCATTTTTTGTCAAAACTATGAGATGGATAGGTAACACCAACATCCATTTCTACCTTGATAGAACAATGCAGAATTTCTTCATAGCTAATAAAGTTTCTTATAGCTAATTCCCATCGAAGATTTGGTTTTAAGGCACTGAAGAATCGGTCAACTTTACTTTTAGGTTGGATTATAAATCCAGATGCATACCTTGCAAGTGTTGTAAAATTCGTTTCATATATACCAACAGATTCATCATCCTTTTGCATTAGTTCAAAGAACTCCTTCTCCATCATTGTTCGAAGAATACGAGGGAAGTACTTATTGAAAAATAAGTTCTTGAACTTGTCCCATTCCGTGGACTCAATTTCATCCCTTGGCCTCGTATTCTTGATACGATTCCACCATTGATCAGCATCACCTTCCAAATGATAAACTTCTAAGATGACATTATCATGATCAGAACATTGAAGAACTGAAAATATCTTTTCAGTAGTACTGATCCATTGTTCAGCAACAAGTGGATCAAAAGACCCACTAAAAGAAGGTGGACGTTGCCTCATGAAGGACTCAATAGAATATTGTTCCCTTCTCTGCTCATTTGGAAGTCCAGAATGATTCATAGCTTGTGTAAGTATAGCAATAAGATTTTTCACTCCATCTCCCATAACATTTGTTTGTTCAGGAGGACAATCATTGCATTGTCCATTACATTTATCAACACGGTTCCTTCGGGTACCAGCCATCGTCTAAAACCCAAAAAGAATAGTGTGAGAGGGAAAAATCACCCTAGGGAAAACAATATAATAAAGGGGGAGTACCTTAAATATCTAACATCTTGGGTTACCGTAATTCTAGTACTAACATATACTTATACTTAACCTTAGGGACATCCCTAGACATACCTTAGAAATATCTCTAGGGATCTCACTAAAGTTCTCGCATCCTAGTTTCCAATGGTTGACTAAACCTTTCCTCTGATACAAACTGTAGAGACCCGAAGCTTGACGTACATAGATATTACATTACTTTTGCGGAATACATAATACATAACAAAAACATACACAGAAGGACCGTAATAGTTTAGTGTCTTTTGAAACTTGGAAGGTAATCTTCTAATCGTGGTGAAAGATCTTCAACATCTCCCATAAAGATCTTACACTTTTTGTTTCCTTACCTAAAACCTTTCCTTTAATATTGGGGGAAAATAAAACATAAAATGGGTGAGATCAAATGCTCAGTAAGGGTGATCATGGATAAAATAAAACGTACCATATACATTTGAACTTAAAAACATGAACATAATGTTTAAACATCAAAATCTTGAGCAACGACTTAAAACATGGAAGTACATATGGAATAGAACATAATGGAACATAAATCATGATAACATTGCATGGGAATAAAACATGCAATTATGGAAACCATTAATCACATGATATGATTTCTATAGTAGCCAAGGCATTGCTACCAAAACCATCTTAGTGGACAAAGTCCCTTTTTGAATCGAGTTCACTCCTCGTTCCAGTCATGTATAACTAAACCGGTTTAGCTTGCCGTTCCAGCCATGTCTATATCATGAGATATAAATCATTTCCCAATGAATTGGAGGGAAATATAGGTACCACCCATATCATAATGAAATCATTCTTACATGTGCCACAAAATAAACATACATCATTCATAATAACCCAACTAATAAAATGGGTTTCATAAACATCATCCCATCATCACATAATCCATATAAAAGTAATGGATATCATTTCATAATAATAAAAGTGAAACCATGTAAATAATAGATACTTTAAAATTAAAACATACACATAAGAAATAATTTTATTTTAGATGGAAAATGGTTTTGTTAAAACACTTGAAATGAATTCTTGAGGAAAATATCCTTTCTTCTTTAAAATCATTTTTTCACAAAATTCCATGAAATTTTAAAAGATAAGGGTTTTTTTGAAAATAATCATTCAATATTGTAGAGTTATCTTCTTGAAAATGAGGTGTCATGAAACCGTAAAAATCCGTTCAAGACATATCTGTTAAAAATAACATTCTCCTCATACTTTTGTCGGAAAAGTCAAAAAGTACCTTACAGGGTAAATAAAAGAAAGATTCCTTCCATACCATTGGGTAAAAGTTAAAATGAGTAAAGAAGAATTTAAACATACATGAAACCATTTTTAGGAAACATGGACATGGATGATAACAATAACCCCAGTAAATACTTACGAATAAGCAATCTCGGATAAAAATGAGATTTCCAAAATTATCCCTTACCTTAGGTCTGATATGCTTTGTATGGATCCGAACCTACTTTATAATTATTTAAATAATGTCATTTACTTATTACATAATCATATTCATTGTTATGATATCATATATGTTTCACTTATGACTTTATATTACACGTTCTTTTGTAAATTCCATGTTAAAGAGTGTTTTGGGTAAAATCGTTGCATTTCTCATCCGTGTTTTGACTTGTAATTATTCACATGATTACTTAGAACATGATTACATAATTCCATAATATAAAACATGATTTATATATAATATATCTTATTAATATAAATATATATAATAAATCAGTAAATGGAAATAAATACACCATTCATGGAGACGGTAGGCCGTACGTACGCATAACCGCTATTTTCGTTTCCTTATTGAGTTGAATGGAATTAAGTAGATCACATACATATATATACAAATAAATCCAGTATAATTATTATGTCATATATTTTATTATTACTTATTATATATACTTTATAATCATTCATGAATGGTTAACGTGGAGAATGAATCTCATCGCGTCGTGGAGACGGTAGTCCGTACGTACGCACGAGTGATGATATCATTATCATGATCGTGGAATTGTATTGGAGTGTATGTATACTATTTCAGAATAAATATCACATTACAATAATAATATATAGTTATTATGTACACCATTATACCCATCCAAGTAAGGTGGTGGTGTAAAATAGATTACACCACGGTGTGGAGACGGTATTCCGTACGAACGCACCTGCGGTGATTTCATTTTCCGTAGGATGGATAGATGGTGAAAAAGGGTTGTTTAATACTTATAATAACACATAAGTAAATGATTGATACTGATGTTATTACTTTATAATGAAACAACCTAAGAAGAAGAAGTGGAAAAGGAAATAAAGTTGAAATAATCTGTAACAGACATTACCTCTTCTTTGAAGCACCTCTTTGAGTCCTCCTCTTAGGGCACTAAAATTGGTCTTTGAAGAATAACAGGACCTCTAGGATGTTTCTAGGTAAGTGGAGAAGATAATTTTTCAGGGGTTGGGAGATCTTGAAGGCTCAATGTGGTGTGAGGAAGAGAGGGAGGAGGTGCCCTTTTATAAGGGAGGAGAAGGGCACCTTTGGAATAACTATAAATATTATTTTATTATAAAGTCATATTCGGTTTTTAATAGCTCAAAATTGAGTTATTTAAAAGCTAAGGTGGGTATGGGTCGAAATCCTCACATCCAATATAATTTGGACAAGTTTAGTTTACTATTTTAACCTTATCATTTAGTTTTAACTTTAAGTAAGATAATTTTACTTTTACCCTGTCTTTTTGTGTTCTTACACTATAAGGTTAATAAACATACAATAACAAGCCAAACGAACCCCAAGTTGTTTATTATTAATATATATAACCATATCTAAGTCATTTGGCCGAAACTTAGATTTTTAGGAATACAATAACAATTAATAATATAATATTTGTTTTAAAAACATTTTTTTGTCAATTTTTACACTATTTAGTAATTGATTTTTGTGAAAATCATAACAGAATTATTAGTTCTAGAAACGTTAATTACATCAATACTAACATGTCATATTAACCTATAAAATTAGTTTAATTCATAAAAAGTCTCAAATTACATTTATTTGAATATTAATAACATCAATTATGTCAATATTTAATTAAAAAGATAATTAATGCATCATCGTTGTGTCATAAATAAATTAACGTATTTAATGTCTAAAAATTACAAATAAAATACCATTATGTAGGAAATCTTTTCATATTTCTAATGAATAATTATAGTCGTATTTATCTTATGTATAACCCTGTATTAAAAATTATCTACTAATTAATCTTTGATTTTAACTATTTTAACCCTTCTTTAAATAAATTAATAATAAATGTCCTAATCTAATCCAAGTGGGTCTAAATGGTAATATTTTATTCCTAAGGTTGTTTTTGGTCGAATTAAACTTATCCAATAGAATTGGAACATGTTTTAGGGTAATAATAATTTCATTTTTACCCTTAATTACCCTATTTACATTTAACCGTGGTAAAAAAAGTATAAAGTTACTATTCACCAAAAATTATTTTCATCTCATTGAACCAAATTTTACTTACTTACATCAGCCGTGTCTCTAGGATTTTTTAAATTCCACTCATAGAAGTGGTAAAATTAAGTTTTATGAAAAATTCATTTTTTTAACTACCAATTAGTGGTTTCACTATTCATCAAAAAATGAATGTTTCTAGAAAAAAACCAAAAAATAGGCCTAAGATATATTTGATATTATGAACTCAAAAATTATGTCTATTTATCAAATTCAAAACATATCAGTTGCATTAATTAATTTAAAAATTAATTCCCGTCGTCAAAACAAATAGCGTGTTCTTAAGAGATAATAACTATCAAAAGATTGACACTTGTTTATGTCTGGTTTAAATTTGAAATTACATCCAATGACCAAAATTGTATTAAATTGTAAAAATATATTCTAAATATACTTTAAAACCACTCAAATTAATAATTTATCACTATTAATTATTTAGAATAAAAAGGATGTTTTTAATTAAAATTTAGTAATTTTTACTATTCATCAGAAAACGAAAGTTATCCGAAAAGTACCAAAATTTCACCCTAGATAATTTCGATATTCCAAATCCAAAAATGAAGTCCATTTTGAAAAATAAATTACAAAATTTCAAAAATTGGTTATTACTATTCATAACGGCTGTTTTTAATAATATTTTAATACGATATCATTGTTTACTGAAACTCTGTATTGCGTACTACACACGCTATCGAGGAAGGACGTGATTGCGTGTAATACAAGGCAAGTCAAGGATGCGTGTTGTGCAAGCTCCTTTTGGTGTAGCGTACAACACAAGACATTAATGAAATTAAAAAGAATATTTTTCATAAAATCTCGGGATGTTACATTTATGGCAGTTCTTGTAGGCCACAAGACTATAATGGCTTGAGGAGGATGAATAAAGTGAAACACGATGTTTTATTCGACCAATATTGAAAATAAGACATTAAAAGAATAATATTCCAAACCATTAATTCACACAACTAAGTAGAGAGTCATCCCACTTGCCCAAACACGAACAACATGATTTAACCAAGCGAATGGGAGATAAAAATCTCAAACAAATAATCTTTTTGGTAAATTGAATAAGATTACATACAAAGAAGTCCAGGATCTCCATGTAAATACATCAACTGAAATGTCATTTTCTCCATATCCTGAAATAAATAGAATTCAGATATCAGATACCAGAAAAAGGAAAAAATCACAGTAATTCTACATATCCATTTACACATAAAACCACTTACAAAGAAAATAGAGGTGGTGGCCAGCCTTAGATATTGAGAGAATCTTGAAAATAGATAATTTTGCATCAAACCTAGTCAACCAGACTGGATTTAAATACATCAAGGAACATGATTAAATCAAGTGAAATGAGAGATGAAAATCTCAAACAAATAATCTTTTTGGTAAATTGAATAATATTACATACAAAGAAGTACAAGATTTCAATGTAAATACATCAACTGAAATTTCATTTTCCCCAAATCATGAAATAAATAGAATCCAGATATCAGAAACCTAAAAAGGAAGAAAATCATAGTAATTATATATATGCATTTACACATAAAACCACTTACAAAGAAAATAAAGGTGGTGGCCAGCCTTAGATTTTGAGAGAAGATTGAAAACATATAATTTTTCATTAAACCCAGTCAACCAAACTGGATTTCACAACATCAAATTCTGAAATCAATAATGATAATGAACAAAAACAAAAATTTCCTATAAAAAAGTTTTTCCTTCGAAATCATAATCATAAAGTGATTAGAGGGATTACCTTTGGAACTATGATGGGGCTAAATTGCATGTGTGAGGATGCATTAGAGAATAATGAAAAGTTGTCATGAAGTAAAATAGGATGTGGTAAAACCCTATATTAGGAGACTGTGGATAAATCAAATGTGGTATGGATGGCATGGATTAGTAGGTTGGGTGAATGTCGAATTACCATAAATAGACGGCTACTACACATTTCGTATGAGGGCGTTAAGAAACAGTAAAAATGATGTGGGTGTCGTAACAAAATCCGACTTAAATCACGAGTCAGAGATTCCAAAGTAGGGAATTCAGGATTCAAAAACAAAAAATCAGTTGGTACCATAGAAATACTTGACAGAAATCACGAAGTGGATGAGACATAGATGTTGGAGCAGAAGACTGAAGAGCCGAAAAAGGAGGAGTCGCAGGCAGATGAGCCAAAGACGGAGGAGCTGATGGCAGAGGAGCTGAAGGTGAAGTAGATGAAGGAGGATCACGTGGAGTCAGATTCAAGCTCGTGGAAATGATTTTGGATGAAATGTGTGATTGAACAGAGTTCTGTCAAAACCCTAGGCATGGACGAAAGAGCAGGTAAACAGAGTGACGTGATTGAAAGGCCTGAGCTCGGAGAACTTGTGTCGGCAGAAGATCCCGGTAGTTTGGGGGTAATTGCGGGAAGATAATTTTTTGAGGTGATGTGGCTTCTTGTAGAGGCGACAACTTAGGCTGGAGGAACCCAATTTTAGTATATATAGTGTAATAGTGGATTACCCATTAATATTACTATTTCATAATCTTGTTTTTCAATATTTAAGGAAATCAATTCGACCGACATCACAACATAGATTTCTATTATTTGGAAATTCATTAATAATTACAACATTGAGTGAAAAATATTTAACAAAAACAAAACACCCATAATCTATTCTATAAAATTTCCATTCTAATTGTCATACTTAAATAATTATTAATTTATAATGATGGAAATATACTATATTTATTTTAATATTAATAATTAAAAATACAAAATCATAAATCAATAATAATTAACACATTAAAAATTGAATGGAAACCACAAATCGCATATAACACCTTTTCCATCCCAATTTCATATTAACTGATATTTCATATTCATTTAATTTGATTATTATTTAATGTGTGTTTCCATATTTATTACCCTCTTTCAATAAAATAATTTCACTCAATAAGTCACAAAAATAAATATGGAATACAAAACCATTCACCAGTATGGAAGAGACCATAGTAATATAGCCAATAATATTATAATTGAACTTTGAAGATAAATCTTAGAAATCATCTTCCTCAACTGATTCTTCCCACCCACTATATAATCAAGGATGGGTCGATAACCATAATAATATATCCACATTACAAGAACATAAAATAAACCTAAAACATTATGATGCCTTATTAAAACATCTAACACACTACATCGCTCATCCCTTACAAAATGTCATAGAGTGAATAAAGAAGAGCATAGGGGAAACTCACCTTTGAACTGAAATAATTAATCCTTAAAATTGATGGATAAGGTTATCCAAATGGGACTCAAATTATTCTGAATTGAAACATTTGATCCCCTGATTTTTTATAGAAAAATGATCAAAAATTAAATAATTTGGTGTGAATTTTAAATTTGAAACTAACATGGAAAAAAATTATACCGTAGTTTAACATACCATTTTCATGTTAGGATGAGGATAATTCCACCATATAATCAAATATATCACCGTGATAATTTAAATTTCTCTTCATTAAAATCTTATTAAAAAAATTAATCGGATATATGTGAAGAAGCATGAAATATGAAAAAATCCCCCTGACAAAAAATCGTCTAGAACACGACAATTTAAATGAAACCATAAGGCCTTCACACTAGGATGAAAATGACCACACCAAATGTACCCCCATGAACGAATTAAAAAAAATAGTCCCCAAGACATCAAACTATGACACAATTTCTAAAAGTTCCACAAAAACCAACCACCCTAGTCTCTATGATGTAACACCTCTCTCACTCCATGACAAGCTAAACAATTAAACCACCCTCTTCTACAACTCGACCATCTTTTCATGTACTAGATATCTACTTCTTTTCCTACCTTCACAATCTAACTTTCAAGCCCTAAAAACATATCCCTCCATCAAATGCCATCCATTTTCTATAAACACCAATAATACACAATGTAATGGGATATAAATGAACACAGTTTTATAGTAGATACATCTCAAAAGATTCTAATCCTAAATAATTAAAATGAGACCAAGATAAGGATAAAATAAATCCTATACACTAGGTTAATATACATATTAAATGAAATAGATGGACCACCAACACACTTAGTGTGGGATGAACAATAATCCCTCAAATAATAACTACACCTATAAATCCTCACAAAAAAACGTTAATACCTCTAAAAATGATACCTTTATTGGATTATATAAATAAGAATATCCACCCATTCCCACAAATAAATCCTAATTATATTCTCTGTTCAAATTATCCATGTTTCAAAATAGATACCCTTTTGAAAAATAGTTCTATGAAAATTTAAAAAACATTTAGAAGGAATACATTTCCCATGATTCACATAAAAACACGAGTTTATTAAATTCTGAATTTAAATTAATACACATTATAATGATTATAAAATCCACTATGTGGGTTTTAGTTAAATTTTTAGGTATATATAAAACAATCCAAAAACAAACTATGACATCTTGAGATTATAATTTTTGTTTGAAACATGGTTTATTTGGTTTTATTTATTTATTACATTGATCTAAATCAGGTCTATCATCAATAAGAGGAGTTCCATAGTCTAGATGGTGGAGGGATAATGTAGGTTGTTCCTACATAATCTCTACTAACTAGTCGATGGAGTGGTTTGTTCGATAGAATTTTTTCATGGCCTACCATACATTCAATAGAAATTCTAAGAGTCCTTGCATTTTTCTTCGCACTACTTGCTAACTAGTGGAATCCATCAGAAATATGATGAAACCTATCGATCTGAGAAATTATAGGGTAGTTATATCATTTAATTTCATTAATATGTATATCCAATCTAAATACTTTACCTTAAATTCCATTCAACCCTAAACAACTTGGAGGATATCTATAGGTGAATTTTTATCTCAAAACCATTATTATTAATATATCAAAGCATCAATTGATGCATTAAACATATTGAAGTATGTGTGATATTCTTTTTTTATTCTTAATTCTTCATTCCCTCTCTCTATGCCTATTGAAGATATGTAAACCCTCATATTTTTTATGGACTTATTTTATAACTTGATGGGTTATGGTTCTAGGATTATCTCTTGAATGTTCTAATTGTAGAAATATTTGTGGTGTATCTTAGGATGGGTGATTGTTGATCTTATGATAGCCAAGGTGGTTTCATAAGGCAATTAATATTTCATGAAACCATTTCTTCTTTCTTAAATCGAAATGGATTTTTAATTTAGTTTAAAAAATTTAATTCAAGTCTTTACAATAATTATTTTGAAACCTCATGGAGTGTGTTTGGAAATCCTTTTAAAAAGATTTTAATATAATGTTATGATTTCTAAAAACTTCTCTTGAATTAAAAATAATAATTTTAGGAATGATTTAGATAATTAATTTTTAAATGAAAATGAACAAAGAAATTTATGATTTAAAAGGAAATGAATTGAAATTGGAAGGACTGATTTTAAAAAAAATCAAATAGCAGTTTTTTTAATGAACTAGAATGTTTTGAATCATGAATTTGGGGGAAAAATAAATGACTGATTGAGATTTTTTTAGATTCATTGAAACGAATGATGTCCCCAAATTGATTACCTTGATGCACATGGAATATTGGGTATATAGATGGAAGGATATGAATGGCGTGTAAATTTATATCAATAAATAGATTTATAATCTCAATGATACTAATCTAATATGAGGGAAGGGATTTTATTCATCAGTACTCTCTCATATTCACCCTAGTCTTACGATCTATTGATTGTTTGAACACTTGAAGCCATATTTCATTGTGATTTTGTGGAAACTTATGACCAAAAATATTTAACCTCTAGTTCTATTTCCAAGATTTTACATAGTAGTGTTTGATTGAAATGATTATTCATTAATGTTTTCGTATAAATTATCATTCAGGCATGTTTTAACAAATTTTCTTCTATATATCTTATTTGATGGAAATTCACATTTGTACCTATTTTATAATTTCTATTTAACATTATTTGAATCATATTTAACTCTTAATTGAAAATTTTTTAAATTTCTATGCTCAAATTAAATTGAGAATGTTTAGTTTATTCGATATTGTATTGCATGAGAAATGAATGGTGGAACATTACTATGACATTTTCACACAAACTCTACCACTAACATTAAGTATTTATAGATTATCTTATTCCATGTCTAGGGAAAAAGAAATAACCTCATGTAGGTTGTGGGTGTGATGGATTATAAGAACATGGGATTTATTGATGACCTAAAAATCATATTATCCAGCTGTTATATAAATAATATACATTGTTGTCTTGGATAGTTTATGAGATTTATTTGGATGATGTACCATTTTTTAGACTTGTATCTTTATAATTATGGTAATTTTCACATTAGGGGGGTTTTAAATACAAATTGTTTATTTGTTCATGTCATCTTATTGCCTCGATGAGTTATTATTTTGGTGATTCCATCCCAAAATCATTGTATTAATGTTGAGGTGCTAGTCACCATCCCATGGGTATCATGATTTCAATTCAAACCATGTTAGATCTTATAGAGGAATCTATTAGGTGGTTTGTCTAAGTTATTTTATGAAAAATTTTTATCAAAGAAATTTATATACTACCTTGGATCTCAGTTTTCTATTTGGGATGTCTTGGTATATAGGATAAAAGATTTTCATGACTTAAGGGATAGGTTGTGAGAGAGTTTATAGATATATCTCATTTTAAGCATCCTTAAATTGTAATCAGATTTTGGGAAAAAGTGCATTTGAGGAGTTGATTAATTTAATTCTAGAATTTATCAAAATATTTGATCTGATATTTTTCTTTCAATGTTTAATTTATAGTTACAGATTTAATGATTTAATTCTTACTTATAAAAGTTTCATTGTTTTCTCTTTATACTTTGTGGTACCATGCCTTCAATAATATGATCAAATAGGACTCAATAGATAGATATTGTGGATCCATTGTAAATAGACCCTTTCTTTATAAAAACCATTTATAGGTATTTTTGCTTGTGTTCCATGATATAGGTCATGTAGTTTCACAATAACCCATTAAAGATATAGAAGTTATACCCCTGAGGGAATATGGAATAGATCATGTCAAAGAGTTTCATTGTATGAAACCATCATCATTGTAAAAAACTAATGATACTAAAGAGGTAGAGGTTTGACTAAGAAATTTTTATCAACTCTGCCTATTTTTAAAGACACGAAATTTCTAATGCTGAATGGTTTTTTCCTAAAACATAATGGGAGTATAAGAATGTGGTATAATTAAATTTTTCTAGAGGGTGACAATATGTTCTTTAAGTGGAAGGACATTAGGGTTGTCTTTACTATGAAATTCTATCCATAATAGATTTTACTGAATACAATAATGGATTTACATAACCATTAGTAGAGTAAACAGAAAGTAACTTAGTATACTAACCACTATGCCAAACCTGTTAATTTCTCACTTGGGTTTGTATTTAATGATAAGTTTAATTTCATGAGGTTTGATATGGGTTATTTTAAGGATATCTAAATCAATGTTTTCTTACTAAATCTCTCCTTGTTTACCAATGTTGTAGATAATTCATTGATGGAAAAACTTGATATGTCTATTAAGTTAGGGTTGGTTTGAGTTCTTCCTTCTCCCAGTGGTATATTGAGTGTTCCTATTAAAGGGAAGTAGTAAAGGGATGAGTATAATGGTGTAAACTTAGTGTTGGAATTCACTAATAGAATTCACCTAAATATTCTATAGATTCTTTTAAAGGGCCACTAACTTCTTTCCAACATCACAATGTTGGACACTCAAATTGTTCTTGCATAGAGGAACATAATATCAATATCTATTTTATATTCAAAGGAAACTTTCAAATGGCCTTCCATGTTTTTACGGCTCTACATATTGGTATGGGTTCAACCGTACTTGGAAGATCAATGGAATTGACAAATGTGTCACGAACAATGGGGTTATAGAAATAGGCATGTGGAATGAAGCACATTCACATAGTTTATGAGTATTTATTTAAATATGATATGTTTCATATGATAGTGAGATGAAATATTACCATTTCTTCATCATTGGTGACAACTTTTCTTGTATTAGTGCCCCTAACTCTTTAGGATCCATCAATATAGTTAACTTCATGAACTGATCTATGGTGCTCATACTTTATGTGATGGAGGTTTCAATGCCTATCAATAATTGAGAGACTAGTGTATCTAATGTAGTTGTTATGATTTTTATTTAATATAATTCAATTATTTTTTTTGGTTTTTAGTTCTAGATATGAATCCTTTAAATTCCATTAACAATACAGATTCATTACTCAATCATAACGATCATATCAACTATTATTTTCATTTGGTATCATTTACTACACCTAATGGGAAGTGTCACGTATTTCATTGAGAATTCAACACAAGTATTATTCATTTTAGGTATCATATTTAATATTTGGTTAGGATGATATCCTTGATTTCCAGTGAATCTGAGAAGGATTATTTTTATGGTTATCTATATTAAATAGTGGATGATTTTTCCAATGAGTTTACATATATCTATTTTGGTTTCCCACTGGTGGGGGAGGTGGAGTATTATTTTTCATTGTTACCATGTTCAAAGAATATATATATACCTTATTAAAATATATATCCATTTGAACTAATGGAGATAATGACTCAGTTAGATGACTTTTCATCCTAAGGCTTCCTTATACAAAATTTGTATCATTTGTAAAACCCTACACTTTTTTCCAATTAGATTGATGGAACCCTTCCCCTATATTTTGATTACCAAATAAGTAAATTTAAATTATGATCAAGAACATGTATCCATTTCCTTATATTAATTAATTTTTTTCAACTAAAAGTTTTGTAGTGGTTCTTAATGGATGATCTTCAGTTGGGTTATAAATAGCATAGAAACATGGATTCTGATATACGTAAGATCTCCTTTTTGTGTAATTATATCCATTATGAGTACATTTTAATGGATTTTGTTCTAATTAATGATCCTATTGTGTTTGTGGAATTGATAAATAGGATTTTACAAAAGTACCTTTATTCTTTCATGGAGTTTTTTTAATGAATTCTCAATTTACTCAATAAATGATGAGGACCATGTCATTCATTTTAGATGAGTTTTGGACATCTTGGTGAATTATTGACTTAAAAATATATCTAAATATTATATATAAACTTGATAGGATATTTTTTTGGATAAGTGGTTCTTGAAATTTTTTTATAGATTTATCTTGAGAAGGTGGAAGTCATTATGAAATTGGATAAACTAGAATACATTATTGATATCTAGATATATTGTTTCTTTTTTTTGTGTATTATAATTGGAATGTAAAAGAGTTCTCAAATTTTTATTCTCTGTTTAATTCTATCACTCAAAATGTAGTATATTTTTTTATGATTAAAATTATTAATCTTGTATTATTTAATTGGTGTTTCATTTCACTTTAGTTTCTATGTTCACTCTTCCAAAATCTAGTCAGGGATATTTAGTATTCTATGATACATTTGATTCAAGATGAATATAAGTTCTTATGCAGGTTTATCATGTGGTGGATTGTGGTTCTCATCATATTTTTCTTCATGATAGGAACAATCCCATACATGATGGCGAACATCAATTTGTGATTAATGCTTTTTAGATTTAGTTGTATTAGCATTTCAAAAAATAGGTTACCATATAATACAATAATAAATTATTTTGGTAAAACATCTCATAATATTATATGAACCTTCAATAGAGATAATGGGGGGATTTCCCATTTTTTATTTGACATTTACTACACCCCCAAAAAGTGAAATTTCATAGCTGATACTCTAAGCCGGGGATGTACATCATGTTTAGTGAGAGAATATGATAAACAATGGAATCTAATGGTTCGGTTTTCTCATATACATTTTAGTGTTTGATGAATATACCTTATGGGGAAAAATGATTTGTCATGGAATCTATAGTTTTTTTAATTTTATAATAAATATAATTACTGCATGCAAGAGGAAATTTTAGAATTTAATTATTATGAATTTGAATAATGTACCAGAAGAACAAAAAGCTAATATAATACTAATGGTTAATAAATAATTACGATATATTTGATGATGTATTATAATAAAGGTACATAATAAAATGTTGGTGCATTTTTTATTTTAAAAGTACAAATAACTACGATGATAGAAAGAAATATGTAAAAAATTCAAATAATGACAAAATAAATTTCATTATTTATCGGAGTTTTGTGGAAAAATATGAAGAATGAGTTGATGTATGATTTTTTGCAGGTATGAGTTAACTCTGAGCCTTTATAAAACATAATAATTTTGAAAAATTATTCCTTGTAGTTTTCGGATTTCAATTCATTGAATATATCTAAATAGATGAGCCACTAAAAATTTATTAACTGTTTTATAGGAAAGCTGTGATGATAAGATGAAATACTTGAGGAAGTTGTTGACAATATCATCAAATAAATAATTATTTTAGTTGATTTATTTTAGAAGAATAAAAAATGTGTTTGTGAAGAAGAAGTGTGTGTTCAATAAATTTTGGTTACTATAATGTGAAATTTAAGGCCTCAATTATTAATCTAATTATATGTATAATAAGTATGGTGTTAATGGATATTGAATAGAAAAAGAATGTACAGTAGAATTCTAGTTCCACATGAGATACATTATAAACAAATGGATGTTAGTATAAACTAAATTTGGGTGACATAGTGTGTGGTATTCAAACTATGGGTCAAGGATAACTACTTCCCATGCCCATTATAATTGATGAAAAGATTATGAGTGGAAAATTTATGACTTGATGGGAGTCCACACGAAAAGCGGTAGTTCTTCACATCATGGACCAACCTTGTAAATATCATTCTCTAATCTTTACATTTCATTATCTTAATCATATTTTTTAAAAATTTTGAGGGTGATTTATAAATATATCAACATTTTAACTAATGTTATATGTTTTTTAGCATAAATGAAGTAGAAATTTAAGTTTACCTTAATCAATAAAAGGTTTTCACCCTTGATAAACCCCCCACCCCCCAACACACACACCCTTTGTGTGGCTATATGATTAGTTATGATTCTCAAAATCAATAATACTAATTAATTATTAACCAATCATAATTATAGTCTATATTGAAAATAACCCATTTAAATGGAATTAGAATTATTTATGATTAAAGTTTAATTAATTAATCAATATAAACCATTTTATACCAAACAATTCATGGTAAAAACCTATTTTATTTATCAAAACCCATCATTTTTAATTTATAATCTTTAACAAATAAATAAAACTCAGACACATTATCATTCATTAAAATTATAATTTTTAATAAAACATAATACCCCAATAAAGATCACCACAACATACTAATTCACACCCTATATTTTCAAAAATAATAGTGTTAAATATCATTTATTTAACTTTTTTATAGATTAGAAATAGAACCTATAAAATGTAATAATCTATTTCCATTTTATAAAATTTTATTTTTATGACATCATTTATCATGAAACTTCACAAAGAATCATTTTAAATTAAAAATTATGTTAGTGAACCCAAACCCATCATTTGGAATCAAAATATTTTTTGAAATATACTATGTTGTTTTTGTCATTAAACTCTCCTAAAACATCATTATAAACATTTTAAATCCATATTATTTTTTTATGATAAACATTATATTATAAATAGTACCCAAAACATGAAAATGTAACTCAAACACATGAAATAAACTTAAATTTACTCTCATGAAATTTATAATTCAATATATATAACATATCATTTAAATTATATCATGGAATTTACCCCATTTTATATTATTTATAATATGTACTATTCACATAAAATATTTTTAGTTAATAAATAATTTCAGATAAACTAAAATTAATACATTGAATTATAATTTAATAAATTTCAATACCAAAAAATCATTAGTAATATATATATATTTATGATAATATCCTTTAATCAATCAATATCACCCAGATGTTTAAAAATTTCCCTCATTTTGTACTTTATTTTATTTCACAAGAAATTTTTTGCTATGAAACAAACTTTTTATATATATAAATTAACCAAATTTAATTCATAATGTGGATGACTATAATACCTCAGAATTCCATGAAGTTTAATAAAACTAAATGAGATTATTTCGAGACTAGGTGTTGAGACGGCATGCGATTATGAGCCCCCTTAGTGCCCATAGTGATCAGCTGAAAAATAATATGTTTTAAATAGTGCACATGGGTTTTTTTCTCTGAAAAAGTGGAATAACACTTAAACGGGGCCAACATCATAAATCTGAGGGCACCATTATGTTTATTATGGCAGGTTTACGCTAGGCGCGACTTGAGTTTAGTCCATGTAGGCCTCTAGTGAGAATACCATAAAATGGAATAACCATAAATAAAATAAATATATATATATATATTTATTTTTCATATGCTTATAACAAACAAATGGTTACTCAAATTTTAAATCAAACACCACTATGGAGCATGTGAGGGTTTTCATTAATTAGGAAAAGCCTAACGTTGTCCAATGTGGGACAACAGTGAATGTTATTTTTTTATCGTAAATAAAATAATTAAGAATTATTTTATATTCTAATCATTGTAACTCTTAATTGATAACTCGGATAGAAAATCTGAGAGTATTGTCAAGCTCCTAAGGTCATGCTACCCTTAGGTGGATCTTAACCTCGTCCGGCTTAAGATGGCGGTGAATGATTATTTTTTAATTTTATTAATGTGAATTAAAATGGTATGCATGCACAGTTTTCGAAACTTCACAAGGGCACCCGAATTGAAAATATGAGGGCCCCTTTGCTTCCAGAATAGTGACATTAACCAAAGATGGACCTAATGTAGACCGGCATGGGTTGAGGGAAAATTTTAATTTTTAGAAGTTTAAAGGAAAAAATAAAATAGACATAAAAAATTTATTTTATTCAAATAGTTTTTTTGAAGAAACATGGTGATGAGCCACCAATTTTATTCTGTCAATGAAATAGCATAGTTTATATTTAACTAAAATGTAACAGATTTTCTGTTTCTGGAATGAAACGTAACAACCCAATGATGCAGCTTAATAGAAATGATTTGATGCATTTTTGTTTTAATTAGATAATGTGTTAGATAATTAGAGATAGAATTTATTTGACAGATGAAGTATGATTTCTTTACAACGAATAACATTGGAGAATCAAAAAGCGGCGATGATGCATTGGCGAATGGATCTAGGACCATAGATCGACTAATGCCAATGGCTTTGAATATATTGACACTAATGATGAACCTTTTCCAAGTAGGGGTTACTTTGGATTTTAATTTCCTCATTCTTCTTTCTAAGACAATGAATGTGGATCAGCCCATGAATAGCTTGATCCGCGAGTCGCATGTTCTTGTGGGAGGGTGATTTGCATTAGGGTTCTTCATGGGGAAAAACATTGATAAAAACATAAACCTTCCATATGTTTTTAAAACACTAATGTGGACGGTGTGGACCGACATGAATGAGGTATGTGCCCTTGTGCCATGTGCATTATTGCGTGTTCTTCATGCCCATAACTCTGGATTGATGACAATGAACATTCGAGGCAATAATAAGGAATATGGAACCCCGTGGAGGACGAAGGTGCACATGGTCCAATGAAAGAACCACTAGAGTGGACCTGGTGGTCTGTGGAAAATTTTGTTAGCGAACTGCTGACTGGCGGTGATGGCCACAGGTGGATGGTGGTGTGCCCCGACGGTGAGCCATGGCGGATAGGGCCTCAGCCGGATCCGGCTGCGGTGATGTAGCAGGAGCCTCTAGCAGCAGGCCTATAACGTCGTAGGCATTTATAGAATAATAAATTTTCAAATTTGTTAATAATTATGAATATAATATTAATTTTATGCTAAAGATGAAACTTTTTTGATAGTTTACTCAACACACAACAATGGGCTTCTTTGAAATTATACGTTTCACACAACATTGAGTTATAAAAAAAATTAATAATATTATTTTAAATGGAATTTAATGCATAGTCATTGTATTTTAGAGAATGAACATAACTCACTACCTTATGATTACATATATTTTTTAAATGTTTTTACATTTATTTAATAAATTTTAGAGGCTTATATTGAATCCAATTCTAAGCATGAAAAACTCCAATTTTTTTATAAGGATGTTCTACCTCCTTTTAATAGAGAACCCTATTTAAATATAGTTTTTTTTGTTTTTTTTTCTATTTAAAAAAACTTCTTTAGATGAGGGGCCTCAAATTTTACATTGGTTGAAATTTTGATATCTTTCTGATAATGTTCATTTTTTTAATGAATAGTGAATAATACTCCATTTTAATTCAAAACTGCCTTTTCATTTAATTTATTTATATATTAAGATTGATATTTTACATAGTTTTAAAGTATATTTGGATTATATTTTTGTCATTTAAATTAATAATGGTCATGAAATGTAATTTCACATTTTAATTTGACATAAAAACATGTCAATCATTAGGTCGTTTTTACTACTCAAAAACACTCTTTTTTGGTTTTGACAAAGGAAGATAATTTTAAATTAATTTATGCAATTTTTTTTAATTTAAAAAAATTGATTCCATATTTTGAATAAGGTGGAAAAAATTTTGTAAACAATTCACTTTTATTTTAAGACATTTTGAATAGTAACATTAGTAAATATTTCACTTTCCATGGTTAAAGGGTAAATTTGGTAAATAAGGGAAAATAGTAATATTATAATAATATTAAATTACCTTAACACATGTCCAGTTTCTATTGGATAAGATATGTCTGTCCATGGGCATCCATGCATCGATTTTAGGACCCGGTGGAGCCACATGTGTGTGATAATGACATTTAATTACTTTTAATTTAATGTTAAGGAAAATATAAAATTAACATATATCTTTTACTAAAACAATTTTTATATGTGGTTATATATGTTATATCATAAAAAATAAAAATTAATTATTAATATAAAAATATTTTCTGCATCATGGTACAATATTTTTAATTTTTATACTTCAAATAAATAAATTTATTTTGACTCAATGATGATATATTAATTACCTTATTTCTTAATATTTTAAATAAATGAGATTATAAAAATTAGAATAAATTTATTTTGAAACTTTTTAGGCCATCCACTAATTTTAGGGATAAATATTACTTGTTATCAATGAATTAATGAATGTTTTTTGAAATAATAATGTTTCTATTTATTTTTTAAAAGTCATGATATGAATAGTATTTAAATTGATATAAATGAGTTTAAAAAAATATTACTTTATTAAATGATATATTTGCCCAAAAAATAAATGATTAGGACAAATAACTTATATAATGATGAATATTTCAATAATGAAGCAATTTAGGTTCTATTGTAATTTTATAGTAACTATATTAACCGTATAGTATGAATATGCAAGAAAACTTGGTAAGAGTCAAATAAGTTAACTAAGGGTTAAAACTAAATTATAAGGTAAAATTTGAAACCAAAACTTGTCTAAAAACTATTGTTTGATAGTATTTTAAAATACAGTCACCTTATATTTAAATTTAATGAGTTGGGTACCCTTTTAAATCGAAGATAATTTTATAAGAAAGTAATATTTCAAGACATTCATAAAGTTCCCCTCCTCCCTCTTATAAATGAGAATCACCTCTAACCCTTACTCACACCTCTCAATCCCCCTTTGCTCATCCAACCTCTGCCCAAATAATCTCAAAACATCCCTATCTTAATATTAGAATCCTTAAATGGGTATAATCTATTCAATATGGCCTTTTATCTTAAATTAATAGGATTTTCCTGATTTGAGGAAGAACAAGGAACATACGTGATAAAACAAACGTAAGGTAAGAGATCCTTTCACCCTCCTCTTTTAGTGAAAGATGTATTTTATGTTATAAATTTTAATTTCCATTTTCTTATGTTAGGATATGTCCTTTTATATCCTTATTTTTGTAATTTTCATGTCCAAGTGATGAGATACCCTTTTCGCTCTCATCAACTCACTTTCTGAATTTTTAAGTGACGTTGTTAGGCTGCCGAATTTTCATAAAAGAATTTCTAAACTCAATTTCAACTCAATGGATTTTACACATACTTCATTTGTTATATTATTCCATGATTATCCATGGAATCATTGTTTGTTTATTTATGTTGTAATTTCTACTTCCCTTTGTTTGGATAAACTTTTTTTCAACACATAATCACCCCATTGATAAATTCTTACGTCATTTATACGAACTTGTTAATGGAAATCTTGTCTCAATCTCCATTCATTGAGTTGAATATCCATGTACAAGGTGTTTTTCCACAAATAATTGTGAATGACTTCTGATTTTCTTACACATAATGTCCACACATATTGGGCGAATTTAAATTTGTCACACATAATTATTTCATTGATTTATCCCTAATCAAATAATGTGATCTTTGAAAGGGACTATGTCTCAATAACCTTTCATAGAGGCATATCTTGATATTGTACACCATTGTTATCCTACAAGTTGTATATAATTACCTTTGACATATGATACCATTAATCTATTTATTCATATGATATTATAAGTTTTTTTAATGTTATTTATTAATTATTTTTATTCATGTATTTTCTAAAGTGGTAAAAGACACTTTAACTAAAACATCATGTTAAATTTTCTAAATATTTATATTTCTCATTAATTTCCATGTTTTCAAACAGTTTTATGGATTTATTTATGTGGATATTAATATTTTTAAATAAAAATTTATCACATAATTTCTAATGTGTTATAGGAAACTTTGATTCAAAAATCTCTTTATTAAAGTTTTTAAATGTTTTTTGATATTGATTGAATTATATCAATATCTTGAACTAATATCTTCTGATTGTAATTTGGAAATGTTCTCTTTCTTTTATTATTGTTTTATGTGATATGAATATGTAAATATACTTGGACACTTTATAGGTGGTTACATGATAAACAAAATAGGGGTGGTTCCATGATAAACCTAGGGCGGGTGAGCCCGAGATAACTCTCTTATGCATTGGGAAATGTGATGGAGGTAAATTTCAATGTTTATTCTAAGAGATTTGAGGAATATAGTATGATGGGTATTCCGAACATAACTCCCTATGCAGTAATAAAAGCATCAATGTAAGTATGTTATGGACACCACAAGTTACCGTTATGACTTATGATTTCTGTGTGTTATTCATAAATATTATTATTTCATGAGGTATGTTAAAGAGAATATATTATATGAATTAAAAATAATGATTTCACTGATTTGTATGAATTTATGGACTAATGTTTTCTTTCCTTATTTTATAACCCTTACTGATATTTTTGTACTCATCCCATGTTTTTGAAATTTTTTCACAGGTTATAAGTAAGACTAAAATAAATGAATAATTAAAGAAGATTTATATCAATAAATTAATTATTGTTTTATTTTTGGAGTATTATTGTTGTGAACAAATTGGTTAGAGTAGAAGTGTGTACTTGTAATATTCAGTATGTAATGTAATAGTTATGGCATAATTCTTTAAATCTCTAAATCTGAAAAGATAATCAATTTGAATTATTAACTTCATTCAAGATTATTTAATGTTTATGGATGTGGCCTTATAGTTGGTATCAGATGATGGTTTAGATAACTTTATATGTTAGGGTGTTATGTCAGCATAAGTGAAATGTTTTATATAACCACTATTGTTAGCATATTATAAAGGGTTATAATGATTTTATATAAATAAGATGAGTTTAAGATAACAGGAATACGTATATCTTAGTGTTTATACTCCTCATAAGATAGTATATGATGATTTTAATGATATACTCACACTGAGATTTTTGTTTTTAGTAAATGGATGGATCTTGCAGGAACCAAAGTAACAATGGATGTGAAGGAAACTACATGGGTTTTCTGATTAAACAACAGAGTAAAATGGGAGCAGCAATGAGAACTCTTGTGGTTATTTATAAATAACTATCTGGAGTATTTATTTACCACATGAACATTGGATATTTCTCTATGGAATCATACATGTGAGGAACAAATCCATATGGATGTTTAGGTAATCATCATAAAGGTAAGTATATTAAAAAACTTATGCATCAAAGATATGGAAAGAAACACCTGGGAAAATGATTAAAAGGGATGGGAAGTTGTTATAGATATGGTAATGAATGTCATAAATTAATAACCTACCATAGAAAAAGGAATCGTATTGTTGACTCCAGTAAAAGGAAAGAAGGTCTTTCTTAGGGGTCAATTGAATGTTTTACATGTGGTGTACATGGTCATTGCACAAATAGATGTCCTACGATGAAGGTTCTGGAATGAGATCATTAGAAAGGTACAAATATATGTTTACCAATTCCCAATTCCATAAAATTTAAGGATGAAAAAACTGGTAATGACCTATGAAAGATTTGGATTATATATTTGCTTATGTTTTGATATTATTAAATCCTATGATATTATTCATGGGTTTTTTTGTAAAAAAGTAGTATTATATAATATGTTGATTTTTTTAAGAGATCATAGAGAATTCTGGATGATTTAGATGTCATCATTTTAGAAATTTTATAGTTTTGTTAGTTATCTTGGTGATAAAATAATTCAAGGTATTAATGCTCTTTTTTATGAGATTACAGTGGAGAAGTTTTCTCTTATTTGTATAAACCTATAGTTTTTTATATGAAAATTATATTTGAGAAAGAATTATCTTTTCATTATTGGATATAGTTATATATAACTATTTGGGTTTATACGATGCTTTAATTTGAGGAAATTATAGGTTATTAATTTTTTGTATAAAAATGTGAGGTATGAGATAACATTTGTGGTTATAATATTTTGTAGTTATTTTGATGATTTTATCTCATTTTGGGAATTTTTTATAAAATATATAGTTTTATGAAAAGAAAAATCCATAGGAAGGGTGGCAACCCATCACGTCTGGAAATTCCATGAGAATTGATCCCACAAGAAAAGTGCAACTGAGACTTATCTTCTATCAGTGGACTACGTGAAGTACCTGGTTAGTATGACAAGTTATTTTTAGTTAAATGATATTATGGATCAATAATATGTATATTTTAGGATATTTTGGTCTATCAAATGGATATACTTATTATAGTAAAATGATTTGGTGACTAATTGATAAATGTTAATTTGGAAGATGTTGGCTCTTTTGGGAATACTATATGCCTGAGGAAAGTAGAATACTTTGGGATTTCATTTGAGGAGAAATGGGGGAATTTTATTTCGAAAGAATATATGTATTTATTTTAGACATATATCGATTTGGGTTATTTATGGAAATTATTAATTAGCCATAGGGAATATGTGATTAGGTTAATTAAATTTATGTATTTGACTTTAAAGTAGTTCATGTTATTTGGAGATAAATATTATGATATATCGTGGAACACTATGTGATTAAATCCTTCTATATTTTGGGTTTCAAACATAGTTTGGATTGTTTTGATGAAATTTGAAGAACATTTTTTTATTGAATGGTCTTTAATGAAATTTGGGTATTGTTTGTTAAATTTTAAAGATTATGATTAGTATTTCTTTCTATAAAGGATTATTCTTTTTGGGGATAATTTGTTCTTTTAATAACCATTTAGGTTTTGGTTAATGTATAAAGACAAGGGAAATATATATTTAATATTTCTTGGATTATGTGATTCTATGGAAGTTGATAATATAACATCACATGCGACCAAGTCTTTTTGAATACTCATTATTTGGTGAAAAGATGAGTTTGAAGTAGAAATATAGTAAAGGATGAACGTCTACATGAAAAGTAAATATTTTAAATTAAGTTCTTAGTCAAGATTATAAATAAATTCCTCAACTTTATGAAATGGATATTAAAACAAAAATGTTGTTCGTTTACTTTTTCTACTTTGAAATTAAAGACAGTTTAAGCCCTCACAAGTTTGTGATTTTTGGGTGTTTAACTTTTTCCTGATCATGTTTTCTACAACTTTCCATCAAAACATGTTTGTTAGTTTCTCATCTATATACTTGTTTTTTTACATGGAAACCTAGTATGGTTTATCTCGGGTGACCCTTTTTACTTCTCTTTCTTTATTTTAAAATGATAGTTTTATTGACTCTTTTTCCGATGTGGCGCTTTCAATGATGTTTTTGAGACCAATTTTAAAATTGTGAGGAGACAATTTCCAAAAGAGGGGAATGATGTAACAACCTAGGAATTTATAGAATAATACATTTTCATATCAATTAATAATTAGGAATATGATATTAATTTCATCTTAATGTGGAAAATTTGTTTGATAGCGTAATCAACACGCAATAGTGGGTATCTTGGAAATCTTACATTACACACTACTTTGAGTTATACCGAAAATTAATATTATTATTTGAAATGGTAGTTAACGCATAGACGTCATATTTCCAAGAATTAACATAACTAAATACATTATCATTACACATTTTTGTTAAATGTGTATACATTTATCCAATAAATTTTAGAGGCTAAAAAATAATGAATCTGATTTTAAGAACAAAAATCCATAATTTTTTTAAAATGTCGTTTTAGTGTGTTTTGATGGAGAACCCTTTCTAAATTTATTTTATCACCATTATGTTTTATATTTGAAAAAAATAAAAAACTTTTTTAGAATTGGGACATAAAAATTAACATTGGATGATTTTTTAATATTTTTCAGATAATGTTCATTTTATAAAGGAATAGTGAAAAATACTTCATTTTAATTCAAAACTGCCTTTTTATCTCATATATATATATATATATATATTTAGATAGTCCATTTAATTAGTTTTAAAGTATAACTGGATTACATTATTATCATTTAATCCAATAATGGACATGGTAAGTAATTTCACATTTTAATAGAACATAAACACATTTCAATCTTTTGGTAGGTTTTACTTCTTAAAAACATGCTTTTTTGGTTTTGACAACAGGAATTAAGTTTAAATTGATTTCATCAATTTATGTGTTTTGAATTTGGAAAAAAGGATTCTATATTTGGAATAAAGAGGTCCAAATTGTGTAAATAGAAAAAATTTATTTTTAGACATTATGAATAATAACTTTGGTAAATATTTTATTTACCATGGTTAAAGGGTAAATCAGGTAAATAAGGGTAAAAATAATATTATGATAATATTAATTTATACTAACATGTGTACTAGTCCTATTTTATGATATATTTTTGACCATGGGAATCCTTGGGTTGATTTTAGGACCCCATGGATCCACTTTTGTGTTAAAATGACATTTAATTACATCTAATTTAAAGTTAAAGAAAATATTACTTAAAAATATATATTTTACTATAACAATTTCTATATGTGGTTATATATATTATCTCCTCGAGTTTAGATAATAACTATAATGGTAAAACAATTTTCTACATTAGTTTTTATTTATTTATAATTTTTAGACATCAAATAAATAAATTTATTTATGAAATAATTATGATGTAGTGATTTCATATTAATGAATGTTTTAAATAAACAATATTAAAAAAATTAAAATAAATTTATTTTGAAACTTTTAATGACATCCACTAATTTTAGGGATAATTATGACATAGTATAATTGAATAAACAAATGTTTTTCAAAGGAATAATGGTTTTATGGATTTTTTAAAAGTCATGATATTAATAGTATATAAATTGACATAAAAGTGATTTTAAAAAAAATACTATTTTATTAAATGATATATTTGTCCTAAAAATATAAGATTTAACAAAATTACATAGATAAGGATGAAAATGTCATTAATGAACCACTCTAGGTACAATTAATATTTTATAGTAACATTATTAATTATATAGTATGATTATATAAGAGGACATGGTAAGAGTAAAATAGGTTAACTAAGGGTTAAAGCTAAATTATAAGGTTAAATTTGAAACCAAAACATGTCAAAATACTATCGGTTGAGAGGATTTAGAAACATAATCACCTTATATTCGAATTAAAATATTTGGGGTCCTTTTGAAATCAAAAATTAGTTTATAATAAAATAATCGTTCAAGAAATTCCTAATGTACCCTTCATCCCTATTATAAAAGGGCATCGCCACTAACCCTTACTCACACCTCTCAAGCCCCCTTGGATTATCAAACCTCTTCCCAAATAATCTCAAAACATCCCTATATAACCCCTAAAATCCATTACGTGTAATAAGAAAATTCAATAAAGCATTTTAGCTTAAATCAAAAGGAGTAACCCAATTTGAAAAATAATAAGAAACATACAGGACGAATTAGATGTAATGTAAGGGATCCTTTCACCGTCCACTTTTAGTCAAAGACATATTTTATGTTATGTCTTTTAATATTCATTTTCTTATTTTGGGATATGTTCTAATATATCATTATTGGTGTATAATTTATTTCCAAGTGATGGGATACCCTTTTCGCACTCATCAACTCATTTTATAAATTTTTAAGTAATATCGTTAGACTGTAGATTTTTTCATAAGGGAATTTCTAAACTCAATTTCCATTCAATGGTTTTTACGCATACATAGTTGATTATATTATGAAAATATTATGTCTGGAATCACTGTTTATTTATTTATTTTTAACTTCAACTTCTATTTGTGTGGATATACTCTTTCAACACACAATCACCCCATTAATAAATTCTTACATCATTTATATGAACATTGTAAGAGAAATGTTAACACAATCTCCATTCATTGAGTTAAATATAGATTTCATTGGTTTTGTTTTTAAAAGAATATGTGTGAATTACCACTTATTGTTTTACACTTAGTTTCCACTTATATTACGTTTATTAATATTTTTCACACATAATTATTTCATTGATTTATCCTCAATCAAATGATACGATATTTTTAAGGGACTACATCTCAATCTCCTTTCATTGAGGGATATCTTGATAGTGTACACTTTTATTATCCTATAAGGTGTATATAATAACCTTTGGCATATGATATCCTAAATTGCCTTTTTTCTCTTAATATTATATGACTTGTTTAATGTTATTCTTTAATTATTTTTATTTAAGTATTTTCTAAAGTGGTTAAGGACTCTTTAACGAAAACACTGTTTTAAATGTTTTAAAGATTCATCCTTCTCATTAATAACCATGTTTTAAAATGGTTTTAAAGAGTTATTTATATGTACATTAATTTTTTAAAATGATAATTTATTTCATAATTCTCAACGTGGTATGACACACATTGACTCAAAAATATCTTTATTTAAACGTTTAAATGGTTTTTGAAATGGATTGAATTATGTCAGTATTTTGAACTGGTATCTAGTGATTACAATGTGGAAATTATCCAATTCATTCATTCTTGTTTTATGTAATATGATTATGTAATGATACTTGGACATTTGATAGGTGGTTACATGATAAACCAAATACGGGTGGTTCCATGATAAACCTGGGGCGGGTGAGCCCGAGATAGCTCTCCAATGCATTGGGTAACGTGATAGAGGTAAACATTAACATTTCTCCTAATTGATTTAGTGAATATACTATGGTTGGTATTCCAAACATAACTACCTATGTCATTGTGAAAGTTACAATGTAAGTATGTTATGGACACCACAAGTTACCTTTATGAATTAAGATTTCTGATTGTTATTTATAAATATTTTGATTTCATGACGTATGGTAAATGGAATATATTATATGGGTGAAAAGCTTGATTTCATTGATTTGTATGAATTGATATACTAATGTTTTATTTTTCTTACTTTATAACCCTTATTATGTTTTTATGATCATCAAATGTTTTTGAAATGTTTTTACTTGTTTTAAGGAAGTTTTAGAGAAATGAAAAATTCAATAATATATATATCAAAAAAAGAATTCTTGTTTTA
This sequence comes from Viscum album, assembly GCA_963277665.1. NCBI lineage: Eukaryota > Viridiplantae > Streptophyta > Magnoliopsida > Santalales > Viscaceae > Viscum > Viscum album. Next base: position 1,655,013,793 of record OY728157.1, on the reverse strand, counting down.
TTTAAAGTGTTTTTTTATTGTGAGAAATTTGGTTAGAGTGTAAGTGTCTACTTGTAATATTCAATATGTAATGTAATTGTTATAGCCTAATTCTCTAAATCACTAAACATGAAAAGATCCTCAATGTGAATTATTAACTCAATTCAAGATTATGTAATGCTTAAGGCTCAGACCTTATAGGGTCGGCGGATAGCGAAGGTAGGACATGACCAACCAGTCATGTCAGGTGGAGTGACACACATGGAAAGGGCTCCAGCTTCATGTGGGTATGAAGTCTAGAGGGGACCGCATACGGTACAAAGGAGGGGCGACCAAATCCTGTTGGCCACATCCTTCCAAACCAGATGCCCAATGGTCTTCCATGCTGGAGAAAACCAGCCCGACATTTGAGCTAGGCCAGGGGCCTCAACAAGGCCACTGAGCAGCGTAGGCTGGAGTAAGTCAGCCTGCCAATGCGGGTCAGGTGCGATAAATCTGTGTCGCTGGGCAACCCAGTGGGTTGGACCCACGGCCGAACCAGGCAGGTTCCACCAAGGCCTAATGGGCCTGGCTTAACGGCTAGGCTAGATGGGGGCAAAACAGACAAAAATTTATTAGGTTGGATCGGTCGAACCGGGCTGGGGCATGTGGGGCCCCCAAGCTGGGTATGTCTAGTCAGTCCTACTAGGTTAGACTGGTCCTACACTGGACTGGTCCTCAATTACTAAAACACCAATATCTTTCAAACCACATGTTCAATTGACAAGTAGTTTGCAGTGTTGGAAACCTTGCGATAAATATAGTATTTTGGAATATTCAATGAAAGTTTTAATTTAAGTGGAGATCAAATAATTGGATTGAGGAGAGTTTTCTTCCAGAATCATGCACACTAAGTGTTAGAATCATGTGGCTGACTGAGACCTGAAGGCTGGTGACAAGATACCCTGTGTGGATCAGCTAAGATGGACCAGTTGAAAGTGGATCTTTGTGGTTCCGCAAGCCCATGGTGGGAAGAAGCTCTGTGTGACCCATAAGACCCACGATTCTCATCAGAGATGAGTACCTTAGAAATATTTCATATTTGTGAATTGCCTCCATGTGACCCGGTAGGCCCATGGAGGGGAGCATCTCTATCTGACCCAGCATACCCCTGATACTCATCAAATATGAGTATCGTAGTAGTTATAGGTGTCCGGTATTATGGCTAATGCTATTTCATTCTATACTCTAGATTATAACTATGTGAGGTAACACTTATTGTACATGGTTTACTCCCATCAGTTTTGTACTTATTTTATTTGGTGTACTCTACCCAGTGGTGTACTTAGTGTACATGGAGTAATCTCCTCAATGGTGTACTTTGTGTACTTGGCATACTCTCCTCAGTGGTGTTCTTAGTGTACCTACTTACTCTCCTTAGAAGTGTACTTAGTATACTTTCTGTGCTCTCCTTATTAGTTTACCTGGTGTGCTTGGTGTACTCTCTTCACTAGGGTACATAGTGTACTTGGAGTACCCTCTTATGTGGTTTACATAGTGTAGTTTTCGTACTATTCTCAATGGTGTAATGACAGTACCTTGTGCATACTCTCATTTGTGGTATTTACATTGTGGTTTGGGATCCCTACTAAGTATTCTGTTACTCACCCCTGCACATGTTGCACCCGCACGGGTCATGTCCCACGCATGTGATTGAAGCATCGAAGGAGACCTTGGTGGTCGCGGACCAGGTGGTGATAAGTGAGATGGGATAGATGGACGCTTAGACGAAGACCTTGGTGTTCTAGGACTAGGAGGTGATCTGTAAGATGGGTGAACGAAAGCTTCAATGGAGACCTTGGTGGTCCCGGGCCAGGTGATGTTCAGTGAGAGAGGGCATACAGGTGTACTACTATGGCTAAATGTAGATACCATTCACCCACCCTTCAGGTAGAGTCTCAAGCAGAAGCACTAGGGTAGTTGTACTTTCCATTGTTGTTTTGGGCTTGTATTCTGGACCCTTTGTACTTTCCTCTGTGTTTTTGGTCTTGTATTCTATCCCCTTTGTAATTTCAGTTTGTATTGTGTATGTATGTACAGGTTTAATGGAAAATTCATTCCCTTCTTGAGAAATTCCTTCTCATTTTGAGTCTCCAGAAGACAACATTTGGAAGGAGGATTTGGGGTTTATCATGGTATGGGCCCTGGGGGTGCGAGTCAGGGAAAAGTTGTATCAGAGGTGTTTGGTTCTACCAGAAGAACTAAGAGTCTGTAAATTTTATGGGGCAATAGTGTAATGTGTATCAAGTTTGGAATTTGGGTCAGCAAGTCTACTGTGGGTACAACGGTCGACGTATCCAACCACCAGGGCCCTGAATTCTGCTTTCTGACTCGGTACCCGAAAACCCTGGTTTCATGAAACTTCACATATTTTCACATGATATTTCTATGTCATATTCATCTCAAAATGTATAATCTATTAATAATGATTTATCTTGATCACTTTCAAGATGCCTCCACATAGACAGCTCTCCATGATTCCTGTGCGGGACCTTGAGGAGGGTCCACAGTGTGATGAAGCAATGGTACAAGGACTGTTTCCCATGATGGGAACTTCAGGTGGTATCCCAGCTTTTCCAATGCACATTGGTCAACAGTTACTACGGGTGCCATAGGTAGAGAAGCAATCTAGAATCATTTCCTTACATGAGTTTTAGTGAAAGATTTACCTTTGGTTCCATTGTGAGCCTGACCCACATGCAGTTAAGGACTGGCTTGAGGTGGCGACTTTGATTTTCTTCTACTCAGGGAAACATTATATAAAATGGTAATCTTAGTTGTGAGTCTTCTACATAGCATAGAAAGGGCAATGATTGGGTTTAGATTACCTAATCTTATAATGACGTGGCTTTTCTGTGGGAAGATCTTGAGAACCTCTCTCCATGAAGGGGCGATTTCCTTAAAATATAAGGGCTTTTTGTGCCTAATAAATTCTATAGATTTGGTAGGATAACATTTTAGTAGATAAGTATTCATCTAGGCATATTGAACATTCTAGGTACTCGATATATATGATACGATCTGTGGTTCTGGGCTCAGAACTCCAAGTGAAATGTGTTTTGGGACATTCGAGAGAGCACTATTCTTTTGTAAATTCCTACATATGCTAGGGTTCTGGAGAGAACAATTGTGGTTAAAAGTTCAATGGATGAGCAGATACAGCCAGTGGATGCCAGCAGTGAGAAAGAAGGAAACTGACGTAAGTCTCAGAGACTTAGACGAGTATGACGACGTGTTTCAAGAGTATTTTCAAAGACTACCTCCTTGTAACGAGGTTGGTTTATGATTTGATCTATACACCATGATGTAATCAATATCTACACCTAAATCGCATATGGATCCTATATTTCTCTAGGATATGAGGGTACAGTTAGAGGACTTGTAGATGAAGGGGTTCATATGTCCCGATGTTTCACCATGGGAAGCCCCAGTGTTGTTCGACAAGAAGGAATATGAAAGAATGAGTCTATGTGTGGACTTATGGAACCCAAACTAGGTGACCATGAAGAACAGTTATCCTCTACTACTGATTTATGACCTCTCCAATCAGCTGAAGGGAGTATGATACTTCTCAAAGGGGGACTCGCATCAGGATATCACCAACATCAATTGTGAGATGATGAAATATCGAAGACGACTTTTATATGTCTCTACGGCCACTATGTGTACTTAGTGATGTCGTTTATCCTGGAAAACACCCTAGCTCTATTAATGGGACTCATGAACATGATATTATATCCATACCTATACTGGTTTGTAGTTGACTTCATTGATGACATATTAGTGTATTTAGCATTAGAGGAGGAGCACGTGATACACTAAAGGATGATTCTGGACTCATATAAGAGAACCAACTCTACAAAAGTCACTCGAATTGTGAGTTATGGATATGAAAGGTCCACTTATTGGGACATGCCTTCTCAGTAGACAGATTTACGTTTGATCCAGTAAAGATAGATTGGGTGCTAGCTTGGGAGCAACACAAAACTGTTACTGAGGTGCAGAGTTTCCTTTGGGTTGATGGCTACTACCATAGGTCTGTACCTGACTTCAACAGAGTAGTAGCACCCATAATTACATTGATGAAGAAGTAAAACCCTATAATTTGCACAAAAATATGACATTAGAGCTTTTAGTTGTTGAGGTAGAGCTTAACGGGTGATCCAATCACGAGGCTTCCAGAGGAAGGCATCGACTACATGGTGTTCTGTGAAGCATCAAGAATAGGGCTTGGTTATGTCATGATATAGGGAAAGTAGTGATCAGATATGGCCTGTGATAATTGAGACTTCATGAGAAGAACTATGAAACTCATGACCTTGAGTTGGTAGTGGTAGTCTTTTCAACGAAGATGTGGTCCCATCACCTTATCGGTGAATTATTCATCGTCTACTCTGACAACAATAGTCTCAAGTATATATTTTCTTGAAAAGGATTTGAATATAATATAGAGATTTTTTCTAGTGTTCCTCTGGGACTATGACTTTGAAATTTATATTTAAAAAATTAATTTTAATTTTCAAATAAATCTTTGAAAACTGCCAATAAATTACTTTCATTATTTTTTTTCAAATATTAATAAAAACAATAAATGAAAAGATTAATTTTTAAACATATAAATTCTTTACTAAAAATTTAGTACTTTCATTAAAATTTTATATATTTATATAATACAATTATAAATAATATTTTAATGGTTTTTATTCTTTTTAATATTTCCATTTTTTATGTTATGATTGTCGTGTTTAAATAATAATATTAAGAGTATATTGTAGTTCATTATATCTCAGTACTTTCTGTATCACAATCCACAGAATAATTTAAATTTATTCAAAAATAATATTTTATAAAATTTCAGTGTGTTATGATAATAATAATATTTAAAATCATGGGATATCTTATTCAATTATAAAACTTGTGATTATTTTGATATTTATGTAATAATGGTTTCTATTTTTATGATTCCTGATAATGAATATGACATCCTTATATCGTAATCCCTACTAATGTATTTTAGTAGGGCACTAAAATATTTCCCAAATGCTGGAATGAATTCACTGAAAATGAAATGCATCACTCTATATTATATGTTAATATCATAAATGGTAATAAAAAATATCAATAGTTTTCTAGGGAAATTTTATTTCTCAATTACCAATATCACATTATATGAAAATATTTTCGATTAAGATAAGAAGATGACAACAAGAATCCACATTGCTTTTTTTTGCATCATTTAAAATTAATGAATTATCGATTACAAAAAATGGGTGTTGTTAATAATTAAATCTAAAATTATATATATACCAATTATTTGTTAATTTTTATCAACAAAAATATATATAAAATTTTATTTTTCAGGTATTATAAAAATAACATTGTTGATTTATGGAATTGAAATGTAAATCATAATCTTTTCATCCCCTATGAAAAGATAATATCACTAAGATAATGACCATATTAATAATCTACATTATATATATTAGAAAAAATGGAAATAAATGATCATGACTCATGGTTTATGGTTAGTTATATACATAATTATGATAGAGGCTAATAAACTACAAGAAATTGTATCTTACCTATGACATACCCTTATCATAAAACTCAAAAATTCAATCACAAAAAACACATAAATATAATATAGAATTGATATTGAAAATATTTTGCTGTTTTTAAATTTATGTATAAAGAATATACAAAATAGAAGAATAGTAAATATAGTTGAATCTAAATTCAAAGAGATGATATATATTCCATGTGGATTAAATATAATGTGAGTCTAAGAAGAGTAATATTTATAAATTACATTGTAAAAAAATTTATTCTAGTCCAAAATCAAAGATTATGTTATTTAGAAAATTTATTCTCACATATATCTGACTCAAACATTAGTATAAGAGAATCCAAGAAGTAGGTGACTGAAGATAGATCAAATGATGTAGATTCTCATGAATCTTTAATGTTTAGCACTATGGTTTATGCCAATAATAGATATCTAGAAAGAAGAGTTTTATGGCGTGAACTTTTTGATATGGCCAACTCCATTCAGGATCCTTGGGTTGTTTTGGGAGACTTCAATGCCATTCTTTACTCTTGAGAAAAAATTGTACCTTCTAATCTGTCTATATCCTCTAGGGAATTCAGGTATACTGTTGAAGATTGTAACCTTTTCGAAGTCACTCTTTCTAGTTCCAAATATACTTGGTACAGAATACATTACCACAAAACTGTTTCTAGTAAGCCTGATAGGGATTTTGTTAACATGAAGGCTCTTGATATTTGGGATAGTATATCCAGTGTTACTCTGACTAGGCTTAACTCTGACCATCGTCCTATTATAGTTAGCTTTCTTATGAATGACAGTAAGCTTATTCTTCCTTTTAAATTTAATAATGCTTGGTCTTCAAATCCTGATTACGTCACGGTTATTCATAACACTTGGAACTCTAAGAATCACCGTAAGGATTCCTTTTCTTGTATACAAATTGAATATCATAAAATAGGCCCTTAAAGGTTGGTGTAAAACTACAAATTCTCAAATAGACCTAGACATTTCCTCTCTTGAAAATGATCTTAGCCGCGTCCAAACTCAAAACACTAATTCAAATTTTAATATGGACCCTCAATTGGAAGAAAATATCTATCTAAAACTTAATTCCTTTATCACATTAAGGATAATATTTGTAGGCAAGTGTTTAAGACTAAATGGCTCACTGATGGTGATCGTAATACTAAATTTTATAATTCCCTCAATAGAATCAGAAAGGCCAATCATCCTCTATCTAAGCTTATTCATAAAGATTTGAATATTGACTCTGAAGAGGACATAACAGATCTTGTTATCTCTTACTTTTACAACATTTTTAATGGTTTGGAGATGAATATCGATCTCAGACCTGATATTATCCAGTTAATGGTATATAAAAGAGGCAATGAGTCACTTTTAAGCACTCCATTGGATCATGAAATTAAAGATACTGTTTTTGGTCTTCATCCAGATAGTGCACCTGGTCCGGATGGGTTCAATAATGGTTTCTATCAAAAGCATTGGGATATAATCCACAATGATGTTTGTAACCTTGTTAAGACCTTTTTCATTCATGGATCTCTTCCTCATGGAATAAATGCTCAATTTATAACTTTAAAACCTAAGGATGAAAATGCCTCAGAGATCCATCAACTCAGACCTATTGCTCTGATTAACTCTCTCTATAAAATCATCACCAAAATTATTGCGAACATACTTGCACCTATTTGCAATAAAATAGTCTCATGGTAACATTTTGGTTTTATTAAAGGTAGGTCCATCCAAGACTGTATTTGTCTTGCCTCCGAATGTACCAATAGTCTTAATAAAAACTATATGGGGGGATTCATGTCCATCAAAAATGATATCAGGAAGGCTTTTGACACCAATGATTAGAACTTTATTTTCAAAGTATTAAAAAATTTAGATTTCATGATTCATTCATTGGAAGACTTAAAACTTTATTTCACTCAACATTTATATCTATTCTGATTAATGGCACCCCTAGGGTTTTTTCAAATGATTTAAGGGTGTTAGACAAGGTGGCCCCCTCTCAGCCATCCTCTTTCTTATTACTGAGGACTACATAAGTAGACTTCTCAATAATCTAGTTGATCAAGGTAAGCTTAAGCCTATACAAGCTACCAGAAATCTAAGTACCCCTACCCACCTTCTATATACAGATGATATCATCATGTTTCTCAAAGGTGAGAAAAAAAAATATTCATGTCCTCAAGCAAGCTCTTAATCTCTACGAGGAAGTCTCTGGAAAAGTGATTTCCTGGAATAAATCTTATATTTTTTGGGGAAGAGATTCCATGTCTGAAGGAAATCTAGCATTACCACTTATCTTGGAATTAAATAAGGCCTCTTACCTTTCACTTATTTGGGTGTCCCCATATTCTGGGGTCATCCTAAATCAAGATACTTTGCTAATATCACTGATCAAATCATAAAACAGCTCTCTACTTTGAAGTGGAAATCTCTCTCCATGGATGGAAGAATATGTTTGTTCAAATCGACCATTGTCTCAAAAATGGTCTACCCCCTTATTATTTGTAAATGGAATGTCGGCATCTTCAAGAAACTTAATACTTATATTAAAAAAATTCATTTGGACGGGTAGTATATTTGAAAGGAAACTTGTCACTATCCCTTGGAATTCATGTTGTAAACCCATTGATAAAGGTTGAATTGGTATAAAAAATTTAAAACTTTTCAATAATGATCTTCAAGCCTATCTTACTTGGCGTTTTATTAATTGTACCTCTAAAGATTCTGAATTCTTGAATCAGAGATTCTTTTTTAAACTCTTGAAAGGTAATTTTAATTACATCAAATCTTCGATCTGGCCTTCTATTAGGGACTCATATCACAAAATCCTGGATAACTCTAGATGGATGGTTAGTGCAGATTATTTCATCATTTTTTGGCATGGAAAATGGTGTGGTAACCCCTTGATTTCTTTGTTACTTCCTAATATTATTCCAGAATATACTAGTCATTCTATAAAATATGTCCTTCATTTTCATAGACATGACCCTCTTGACAACATTGAGCAGATCATCGCTAATCATCCTTTTTCTTCTAATGGTGATTTCCTGGTTTGGGAACCTGCACTAAATGGGATCCTCGACTCTAAAAACTATGATAAGAATTTATTTTCTGAGGATGAATCTAATTGTCAATGGGTGAGTCAATTTTAAAATCCTTGGATAAAACCTTCTAGGCTCACCCTTATTTGGCACATTTCTCACAATAGATTACCCACATAAGCTTGCCTGCAAGATTTTAGTATTCAACTCTGCTCAAAATGTCTCTTGTGTAATCAGCACATGGAGGATACTGATCATCTTTTTTTGTCTTATGCGACGACCTTTGCTTTATGGAATTATTTTCATGAATTGTTTAATTTCATATGGCCTTTATCTGACTCTATTTGTTTGTTTTTAAAAAAATGCAGTAGATATGATGCCTCTCTAGAGGTTAAAAATATTTTTATTGCGGTAGTGGTGGAACTCTTGCATGAGATCTGGTACGCTCGTAATGATCTTATTCATAACAATCACTCATTCAATCTCAATGCAGTAAAAGATCAGATTCTTATTGTGATTCATGAAGCTGCTTCAATTCAAAAAGACTCTTGAAATAACTTGGTTGGTGACTTTGATATCCTTCGTCATCTCCGTGTGCCTGGTATATACCCAAATCCCAAACATTTCTTTGAAGTATTCTAGAAATCACCGATGTCGGGATGGATCAAAGTGAACGTGAATGGTGCCTCCAAAGGCAATCCAGGCTCTGAAATTTGTGGTTACATCTTCAGAGACTCATCTGGCCAGTGTCAGGGCTACGTTTATGATGGATGTGGTCTTTCTTCATCTCTAGAGGCTGAGATGTTGGGGGTTATCTATGCTGTTGATTTTTTCTTCAAAGAGGTTGGAGGAAGCTTTGGATTGAAATTGATTCTCCCACTATCATTCATGTCATCTGGAATGGAATCACTCATCTTTCCTGGCTGCTTACAACTCTTTGGATGAATTGTCTGAACTCGCTTCATGGGATTGATTACATAGCTACTCATGCTTACCATGAATTGAATATTGTTGCAGATTCTCTCGCTAACAAAGGAGTTCAACAGAGCGTGACTTGGCTTGACACTCTCCCAGATGACTTATTATATCTGTTTGATAGAAATTGTAAAACAGTCCCATATTTCTGACATTTGTAATCCTTTTTCTTATCAATAAATTGTGTTTTTTTCTTTGACCAAAGCATTACCTTTAAAATAATAATAATAATAATAATCTTTAATGTTTATAAATATTAATTCAATGAAAAAATGATACAGTATCTAAAAATATCTTTATATTATTATAAAAATAGAAAGATATGTAACCAAATGAAGTGAATTTATATTTTTTTTTTAGATGTAAGTAGATAAATAAGATCACAAACAAACCATAGAGATGTAATATAATTAATGACATCATTAAATTTTGAGAAATTTTGGGAAATTTTCATTTTTTAATGTCATTTTGAGGGGAAATAGTAATTTTTCTCTATGGGGATCTTTCAATGATTTTATGACCACTATTTTTCTCTTATAACTAGGTGCATACTATAGGATTAGCATTTAGAGTAATTCAAATTCGTTCATATTTTCATGGAATATTTAATATTGTTTAAATTAAATATTAAATAATTTCACATTTTGGTTATGTGACATCTTTAGAATGATTTATTAGTGTAACATACCAACCAAAGTCAACTAGATGAGCCACCCGAGCCAGCCTATTATGGTGGTGTAGTACAACAAGATAATAAAAAACAAGTCATCAATATAGATAAAACAAGAAATACAACAACAGTACAATGCAATAGAAATGATATATAGAAAAAAACCAAAAAACCAATCTAAAATAGGATAGTAAAATTTTATGATATGTCTCAATGTGACAAACCATCACCTACAATCTAACAAAAATTTAAGGAAGAAACAAATTGAGAAGCTAACATAATACATGATACCATTCCCCTTACATTAATCCTACAATAAAACACCTATAACCACCCAAATGAAAATTTGGGGTGGGAGAAACAATCCTCGTAAGATACCACCACAGAGTCTATACATAGTCTAATATCTAGAAATCAACAGTTCAAGATTTCAAAACCAAATTAGTTTTACAAATAATTGATATAAATAAAAACCATTTAAATATCATTTTCCATATGGTTTCCATAAAATACAATCATATTCTCAAACCAAAAACATGATAAATATAAGTGATAAAATAAGAATTCAAATCCATACATCAAGTGGTAAGTGGGTAAAAACATATCTACGAAATAACCAATCATGTAAATTTACGTGATATAAAATCATAATGAAACGTTTGAGAAATAATCCATAATGAAAATAATCATTCAATAAATAACTATAAATGAAATATCACCTCATATTGGACCCAATCATATGATAATACACACTATACATTCAAGAACCAAAACAGTCAATGTAACCACCCAAAGTTTTTCAATGGAAAATACCTTCTTATATTTCTATCATAAAATAACATGAAAACACAACATAATAAACTACTCAGTGATAAGTGACCTTTAAACATAAGTTTGTCACTCCTATGTTTGGAATTTTGAAAATCTGACATACACGGTTGTGTTTAAGATGAATTTTGGAGTCTAATGATCCAGAAATAAATTTAAGTGAATAGTGGCCTACCCATATGAATAGTAACATACCCTTATGAATAGTACTATGACCCTTATAAATAGTAATTCATCCAAAATAAGAGTAACATTACCTATGAATAATTAAATAAAATGTAGACATCTTTGAAAGTGAAAATTTGACCTTAGAAAACGTTTTGGTATTTTGTAAGTCATAAATAATTAATTATAATTAATTAATTAATATAAAAGAATATTTATTTTCCCGAAAATTTATTCATAATTTTTTTAATCAATGTCTTATAGTTTTAGACAATTTTATAATACCCTGCGTAATTTTTGAAAGCATTATAAAATCATTTTTCACTTTTAAAAATTGTTTTTTTATCTAAATTATGATTTTAATTAAATATTAAATTAATAATATTTATAAAATTATTTTTGAAAAATGGACTTCATTTTTTGGATTCCATACTTTGAAAAATGGTAGGGGTGAATTTTTTGGTTTTTTCTGAAATACTTCAATTTTCGGGTGAATAGTAAAAAATTACAGTTTTTCACATAATCGGTGTATACTAAATTGCATCATTAATGATGTGATGATGAAATAAACATTATACAACTTTATATTCTACCATATTATATTAAATTTCCTAAATGGTTCCTTAAAATAAAATAAATCCAATTCTCAAACCTAAAAAAAATTCCAAAGCCTAAAATCAAATGGTGGTTTCTTAAAGTGTCTTTTTCTCTTTCTTTCACATTCCTTTTAATAAATTAATGAATTCGAATTATAAAGAATAATTAAATCCTAAAAACATTTATATTATATTAATATATGATTTAGTATGTCTAAAAACTACTATTACAAGTCTAACTTTTGATATATTATTTCTATTAATAATTTATACTAAAAAGAACCCCCTCCTCATGTATAAATAAGCCCTCCCCCTCCTCATGAAAAACCACACCTCTCAAGCTTCAATAATTGTCTAAGATCTTCTCAATCATCTCCCCTAGCCCCTCCCCCATGTCCGATAGCTTCTATACTCATCAAAAGGCCAAGCTTAGGTCATTAAGGAGGTTCTCAAGAGAAGGATTTAAGAGGTAATTTCCCTCCTTCATCTCCTTTAATTGCCTTTCAAGTTCACGTTCATTTATTGTTCTCTTCCCACATTTCTTCATCCAAATTGTGTTTTAACTCCATTATTATAAATACAATGTAATTTTATGATTCTATTTTGATATTATATCACCCAGCACCATTTCCATCTTCCTTTTATTTTATTAAAGAGAACGTTGTTCGTGAGGTGATAATTTATCACCTTCAAGAACTACATGCCTTATTCTTCCATTTCTACAGTCAGATCTGGTCATGAAACCATTTTTATGGTTGAAACAAAATAATTTATATGTATTATGTTCTATTTAATGTTCTGGAAATAACCTATGGCCATATTAATAAGAGAAAAGTTAAAACAAGTTTATTATGATCCAAAAACCGCTCAAATTAACCCAAATAACCATCATTTAATTCTTATCTAATGATTCATCCACATGGATATAATATAATTAATTATAAAATAATTATTTCTCCTATAATATCATTAGTCACATGTAATATCAATTCTAGATGTTTACTTATGTTCTACCTAAACATCAATTTAAGAATACAAGTGAACCACCCAAGAAAACCCATAAAAACAAACATCCCCGAACAATGTTTTTATACTCTATAAGTCATCCAAAGGAACATAATATTAAATAATGAAAACAGAATGAACCCTATTAATGTACACATGGTTCTGGATTTCTAATTAATTAATATAATGTCATTATATAGGACATTAAAGAGAAGGAAGCATTCCGGTACAAGGTAAGCAGAAATCTCGAACCCAATTTTCTTCCTTCAGGTTCTCCCTCTTTCACTCCATTTTTTATATCGTTACTCCTCAAAGATAATTTTTTCAACCTTGACTTTTATTTTCTGGGATATACATGTTTTTCACTGGTTTTTAGGTCCATCAAAATTTTTTCCAAAAGAAATCGTCTTTTAAGAACACCCCTTTTACTACTCACTGACGGTGGACGGTTCTTGTAACATGTATGTTATTCCCTCTTTATTTTAGGAAACCCAAAGCTTATGAATGTGTTATTATGAGATGAAACCCATTAATTTTCAGGGGTTCATTATGTTAATTTATGATATATGTTCATTTTGTCATGCATGATAAATGATAATGTTATGATGTGACGGGTGTGCCCGGAATTATATAGCCCAATATGAATGTTTAAATGTGACTGGTGCACCCGAAATTATATAGCACTCTAATGCATTGGGTAAATTGATGAATCTCATGAGTAATTTTTAAATGATGTTTGAAAAAGATTATACATTGGTTCACAAGTATGTGTGGCAGTTAACTACTAAGAAATGATTTTTCATTTTTATGCATTGCCATATTTCAAGTAATTTATTTATGCTCTTATCAACTGCATGATCTTTTGCCTATGTTATGATTATGCTCACCCCATGATATATTGTTTTTATCTATCATCTTACTGGGATTCTAGCTCACCCCATTTTATGTATATCCTCAGGTGCATACATGTACTAAGGAGAGGACAAGTACCACTTAGAAGCTAGAGAAGAATTAATTAATTAAATGTTTATGGTTGATGATCTATTTGTTGTGTATGGTCCTAGTTTTCCCAAGACACTAAAACATTGGATCCTCTATGTGTAATACTATTATGTTTTTTATCATTGAAATGATGTAATAGTAATATAATAAAAGTCTGGGTCTCTATAGTTGGTATCAGAGGCAAGGTTTTGTTAATTTGGGAATTAGGATTAGTGAACCCTAGGGAAAACCTATAGCATGAGACTAAGTACAAATATGAACCTAGGGATACCATATGTTTTATTTTTGGTATAAATTGTTTAAAGGAATATGTTATTCATGAATTTTTTACTTATGTTTTGTTCTAACCTTTTCAATTTAAGAAAATGGTGGGAAACAAGAGAAATAAGGCCAACAACTCATGCGAGGGCCAATGAAACGATTGCCCGAACTACATCCCCAATTATTTGGGAGGTGGAGTTCAAAACATCCTGGCGATACTTACCCAATTATCTCAGGTTATGAATAATAACCATAATAATGGAAACATCCTCCTTCACCAAATACGGAGAAGCTATCTGTCAAATGTTTTATGCGGCAATGACCACCGACATTTTGTGGATCTTTCAATCCACTTGTCGCAGAAAAGTGGGTCAACTCCAGGGAGAATATCTTTTTGTGCTTCACTGTTATGAAAGGGAGAAGGTGACTGTAGCTGTTTATCATCTATATGGAGAAGCCGATCAATGGTGGGATTTGATTAAGAACACAAATCCAAGGGAGGAAATTTAAGAGATGGAATGGGAAGACTTTAAGATAATGTTTCTTAATAAATATTTTCCACAAACTCTTCACACGAAGATGGAGAGAGAATTCATAGAGCTAAAGAAAAAAAGAAGGAGAATCTGTCACAACCTATGAAGCGAATTTCACAAGGCTCCCAAGGTATTATTCGGGTTTTGTTTTCAATAATGATAGAAAAATTGATAGATTCTTTATTGGATTAAAACAACACCTTCGAAAGGCTTTAGTAATTCGAGATTTTGGGAGTTATGAAGAAGTTGTTCGGTGTGCTCTCAAAGTGGAGATGGAGTTTGAAGAATATTCCCATGGCTATGTTGATAAGAAAATAATGATGGATTTTCAAGATGGTGGATCTAATGACAAAGGCAGGAAGAAAAATCAGCGACCCACATGTCAAAAATGAGGGAAGTTGCACCATGGGAACTGCCTCAAAGGGATGGGGGCATGCTTCAAGTGTGGGAAAGAAGGAAACCATGCCCAAGAGTGTCTAAAAGACATGAAAAGGAATGATAATGTAGTCGATGTTCAATGCTACAACTATAGGGAGCTAAGGCACTATGCAAACCAGTGCACTAAACCTCCATCTCACGAGGGTAATTAGCGTCAGCAACCACCAAACCCAAAGGAACAAGGGAAGCCTTATGCCATCACTACTACAGAGGTGGAGCATGATAATGAAGTCATAAAATGTACACATCCTATTCAATAAAGAATGGAAAAAGTCTTATTTGATTCTGGTTCTACGCATTCCTTTATATCCTGCAAGATTTCTAGAACTATAGAATCGAAGCCCCAAAACCTTGAAGTAGAGATATCTGTAAAAACACCTAGTGGTGAAATCATTGCAACCCAAGTATTTGACTCTTCTCCTACTGACGTATGTGGGAAGATTCTTCTGACAAATCTCATAATACTTCCCTTGGTGGAATTTGATGCTATAATGGGAATGGACATGCTCTCATTATATATAGCGCATATCAAATATCGGGAAAAGGAAATATCTTTTCATATTCTGAACCATCCATTTCCCCTCTACAAATGCAAGGAAGATCATGAATCTCTTTTGAAAATTCCTTCAATGGTGTGGGTTTTGATTCCCTATGAAGAATCATACCTCGCCCAAATGGTTGAGTCGAAGGAAAGTTCCAGCCTTGAGTAAATTCCCATTATGAGGGAATACGACAATGTATTTCCCAAAGAGTTGCCCAGAATTCCCCCGGTTTGTGAGGTAGAGTTCTCAATTGAACTCATACCCGGAGCTACTCCTATCTCAATGTGTCCCTATGGGATAGCTCCTATCGAACTGGAGGAGTTAAAGAAGCAGCTACAAGAGCATCTAGACAAAGGGTCCATATGCCCTAGTGGATCACCTTGGGGTGCACTAGTGCTCTTTGTAAAGAAGAAGGATGGAACAATGCGGCTGTGTATTGATTATCGGGAACTCAACAAGATCACCATAAAGAACAAGTATCATCTCTAAAGGATTGATGACTTTTTTGACCTATTAAGTGGAGCTCAATACTTCTCAAAGGTGGATCTTCATTCTGGATATCATCAGGTAATGGTGAAGAAGGAAGATATTTAGAAGATTTCCTTCCGTAAAAGGTATAGGCACTATGAGTTTTTGGTGATTCCATTTGGACTTACTAATTCCCCTGCAATCTTCATGAATTTTATGAATAGAGTCTTTAGACATTACCTTGACAAATTTGCGGTAGTGGTTATCGATGATATTCTCATCTACTCCAAGAGCAATGAAGAATATTAAGTGCATCTAAGACTTGTGTTGGCGACATTAGGAAAGGAGAAGTTGTACGCCAAGTTCAGAAAGTTTGAATTTTGGATGAATCTAGTCACATTCATGGGACATGTGATCACAAGTGAGGGAATTTATGTGGATCCTTCAAAGAAAAAGGTGATTGAGGAATGTCCCAGGCCCTCTAGTGTCACTTAAATCTGTATTTTTCATGTATTAGCTGGGTACTACCGAAGTTTTGTGGGAAACTTCTCACGATTGTCATGCCCGCTAACTAAGTTAACAAGGAAAGGGGTAAAGTATGTCTGGACGGAAGAATGTGAGGGAAGCTTCAAGGATCTAAAGAGAATGTTGATCACTGCACCTGTACTCACACTACCGAAAAGTGGAGAATGTTTTGTGATATACAGTGATGCTTCAAATAAAGGCTTGGGTTGTTTACTCATGAAAAATGATAATGTGATAGCATAAGCCACACAATAGTTGAGGATCCATTAACAGAACTACCCGACGCATGATCTAGAGCTGGAAGCCGTGATTTTTGCTTTGAAAATATGGTGGCACTACATTTATGGTGAGAAGTGTGACATATACATCGACCATAAGAGCCTAAAGTATATATTCACACAAAACGAGCTCAACATGTGTCAAAGGATGTGGTTAGAGATAATCAAGGATTACGATTTCTCTATTCACTATCATCCTGGAAAGGCAAACTAGGTAGCTAATGCTCTAAGCAGAAAAGAACCTTCTACTCTATCCATGCTGCGGATTGAGAAAGACCATATCTTCTTGGATATGAAAAGGATGGATTTGGGAATCTTAATGGTATGGAATACATACTACCTTGCCCAAATGATTGCGCAACCATCCATCCAAGAGAAGATTAAGGAAGTAGAAAGGGATGATGTGGATATACAAAAGAGGGTGAATGCAGTAATAGAAGGGAACCTGCAAGAGTTCTTTATCGACTATGATGGTGTGATTCGGTTTGGAATGCGCCTTTCTGTGCCTTCATCACCCGGGATAAAGAGGGAGCTATTGGATAATGAACATAGATCAAATTTCTCTATCCATCCTAGGAGCACCAAGATGTATTGTGATCTCCGAGAACACATCTAGTGGGATAACATGAAGAAGGATATTTTGGAATATATATAAAGGTTCTTGGTATATCAGCAAGTTAAAGGTGAGTGACAAAAGTCCAAAGGTATGATGCAGCCATTGCCTTTAACCATGTGGAAATGGGAAAATGTTACTATGGACATTGTCACAGGCCTCCCAAAGACGACAAAGGGAAATAATGTGATATGGGTTGTGTTTGAATGACTCACCAAGACTTCCCATTTTATCGCTATTCCGGAAGACCTCTCACTTGAACAGCTTTCAAGGATATATGTGAAGGAAGTGGTGAGACTACACGGTGTTCCACTCTCAATTTTCTCTTACCATGATCCAAGGTTCACATCTACGTTCTCGAGGAGCCTTCAACATGCTTTGAGTACTGAATTAAATTTTAGCACGACCTATCACCCCAAAACCGATAGCCTGTCTGAAAGGACTATTCAGATGCTTGAAGATGTTCTAAGAGCCTTCTCTCTTGAATTCAAAGGTGGTTGGGATCATAATCTCCCATTGGTTGAGTTCTCATACAATAATAGCTACCACTAGAGTATTCATATGGCTCCATATGATTCTCTTTAGGGGAAGCGATGTAGAAATCCCACATGTTGGGATGAAGTTGGAGAAAGAAAGCTACTTGGGCCCAATCTTGTTCAAGAGATGACCAAAAAGGTTGAAGTAATCCAGAAACACATCAATGATGCTCAAAGATGGAAAAAGAGATATGCTGACAACCGTTGAAGGGACTTGGAGTTCAACGTTGGAGATAAAGTATTCCTTCATATATCTCCATGGAACAGTGTCATGCGATTCGGGAAGAAAGGGAAGCTGAGACCAAGGTATATTGGCCCATTTTAGATCCTTGACTGCATAGGATCCATGGCCTATCATTTAGCACTTCCATAGAATATAGCTCAAGTTCAGGATTTGTTTCATGTATCACAACTAAGGAATTACATACCAGACCCCTAACATGTACTAAACTCAGAGGTAGTGTAGTTGGAAGATGATCTCTCCTATGAGGAGCAGCCAGTAAAGGTTTTGGATCAAAGAGATAAGGTTTTACACAACAAGACTACCCATCTTGTCAAAGTGTTGTCGAGGAACCATATGTTTGAGGAAGCAACTTGGGAACTACAAGAGGTAATGAAGGAGAAGTACCCTCACATGTTTGTGTAAAGTGAAATTTCGGGGGCGAAATTTATTAAGGGGGGAAGAATGTAATGACCCAAAGTTCATCAATGTAAATTCTCTTCTTATATTTATGTCAGAAAATAACATGAAAACACAAAATAATAAACTACTAAGTGATAAGTGACCTTTAAACATAAGTTTTTCACTCCTATTTTTGGAATTTCGAAAATCCGACATACACGATTGTGTTCAAGAAGATTTTTGGAGTCTAATTAAACAAAAAAAAATTAGTGAATAGTGACCTACCCTTTTGAATAGTAACATACCCTTATGAATAGAAATATGACACTTATGAATAGTAAATCATCCAACATAAGAGTAACCTTACCTTTGAATAATTAAATAAAATTTAGACATCATTGAAAGTGACAATTTGACCTTAGTAAATTTTTTGGTATTTTGTAAGACATAAATAAATAATTATAATTAATTAATTAATTTAAAATTATATTTGTTTTCCTTAAAAAGAATTCTTAAATTATTGAATCAATTTCTAATAGTTTTAGATAATTTTAAAAGACCCTGTGTAATTTTTGAAAGCACAATAAATTCATTTTTATATTTTAAAAACGGTTTTTTTTTGTAAATTATGATTTTAATAAAATATTAAATTAATAATAGTTAGAAAATTATTTTTGAAAAATGGACATCATATGTGGATTCTACACTTCTGGAAATGGTAGGGGTAAATTTTTGGGTTTTTTCTGAAATACATCAATTTTCGCGTGAATAGTAAAAAAATACAGTTTTTCGCATAATCAGTGTATACTAAATTGCATCATTGATAATGTAATGATGACATAAACATTATAGAATTTTTGTTTCCTAAATATTATATTAAATTTCATAAATGGTTCCTTAAAATACAATAAATCCAATTCTCAAACCTAGAAAGAACTTTCCAAAGCCTAAAGTCAAAAGGTGATTTCTTAAAGTGTCTTTTTCTCTTTCTTTCACTTTCCTTTTAATAAATTAATGAATTCGAATTATAAAGAATAATTAAATCATAAAAATAATTATATAATATTAATATATGATTTAGGATGTCAAAAAACCATTATAACATGCCTAACTTTTGATATATTATTTTATTTAATATTTTATACTAAAAACACCTCCCTCCTCATGTATAAATAAGCCCTCCCCTTCCTCTGGCCAAACCACACCTCTCAAGCTTCAATCATTGTCTAATATCTTCCCAATAATCTCCCCTAGCCCCTACCCCACGTCCAAGTGCTTCTGGTCTCATCAAAAGTCCATGCTTAAGCCCTTAAGGAGGTTCTCAAGAGAAGGATTCTAGAGGTAATTTCCCTCCATCTTCTTCTTCAATTCCCTTTCAAGTTCAAGTTCATTTCTTCATCTCTACCAACATATCTTCATCCAAATTTTTTTTAACTCCAGTATTATACATATATTGTAATTTGAGGATTCTAATTGGATATTATATCACCCAACCCCCTTTCCCTCTTCCTTTTATTTTATTAAAGAGAACATTGTCTGTGCGGTGTTAATTTATCACCTTCAAGAAAAACATGCCGTCTTCTTCCATTTCTACCTTCATATCTCATCATGAAACCATTTTTATGTCTTAAATAAAATAATTTATATGTATTATGTTCTATTTAATGTTCTGGAAAAAACCTAAGTCCATATTACTAAGTGAAAAGTTAAAACAAGTTCTTTGTGATAAAAAAACCTCTCTAATTAACCCAAATAACCATCATTTAATTATTTTCTAATGATTCATCCAAATAGATCTATTATAATTCATTAAAATATAATTCAAGCTCATTTAATATCATTAATAACATGTAATATCATTTCTGGATGTTTACTCATGTTCTACCCAAACATCAATTTAGGAATACAAGTTAACCACCCAAGAAAAACCATAAAAACGAACATCCCTGAACAATGTTTTTAAACTCTATAAGTCATCCAAAGGAACATAATATGACATAATAAAACCATATTGAAACCAATTAATTTACACATGGTTATGGATTTCTAATTAATGAATATAATGTCATTATATAAGACATTAAAGAGAAGGAAGCATTCGGGTACAAGGTAAGGGGAAATCTCGAACCCAATTTTCTTCCTTCGGGTTCTCCCTCTTTCACTCCATTTTTGATATGGTTACTCCTAAAATATCATTTTTTCATCATTTCCACTAATTTTATTTGATATACATGTTTTTCATAAGTTTTTTTCCATCAAAATGTTTTCTAAAAGAACTCTTCTCTTAAGAACACCCTTTTTACTTCTCAGTCATGGTGGACGGTTCTTGTAACATGTATATTATTCCCTCTTCATTTTAGGGAACCAAAATCTTATGAATGTGTTATTATGAGATGAAACCCATTAATTTTCATGGGTTCATTATGTTAATTTACGATATATTTTCATTGTGGCAAGCATGATAAATGATATTCTTATGATGCGATGGGTGCACCTGGAATTATATAGCGCAATATGAATGTTTAAATGTGATGGGTGCGCCCTGAATTATATAGAGCTCTATTGAATTAGGTAAAGTGATGAATTTCATGAGTAAATGTGAAAATTTGTATGAACAAGAATCTATCTTGTTTCATAAGTATGTGTGGTAGTTAACCACTAAGACATGATGTTTCATTTTTATGCATTGCCACATTTCAAGTCTTTTATTTATGCTCCAGTCATGTTCATGATCTTTTGCCTATGTTATGATTATTCTCACCAAATTATATATTGTTTGTATCTATCCTCTTACTGGGTTTCTAGCTCACCCATTTTAATGTGTATCCTCAGGTGGCTACATGTACTAAAGAGAGTAGAAGTGCCACTTAGAATCTAGAGAAGAATAAATTAAATAAATGTTTATGGTTGATGATGTATTTTTTATGTATGGTCCCAGTTTTCCCAAGACACTAAACCTTTGGATACTCTATGTTTAATACTATTTTGTTTTTCTGTGAAATGATGTAATTGTAATGTAATAAAAGGTTGGGTCGCTATAGTAAAATGTGGGATCCAAAAAAATCAAGTCCTACCAAATTCCATTAATATCAAAAAAATGTTGCCTCAAGTGGTTACACACACATTAAGTCTACCCATGCATTTTTATTGATGCACCCCATGTTTACAATATACTAATTTTTAAGAATATAATTCAATGACTTTCTCACAATTCTATAAAAAAATTTAAAAGAAAATCCAATACAATTCGGGGTTTGAAAACCCATTTCCAAGAGGAAACAACCTTGAAACAATTTTTAAAACACATGGAGTGAAAAAAACTAGTTTTTAAAGAAAAACGCTTCAATAACACATTTCTTTCACAATTAAATTCAATTCAGTGTACAAAAAATAAATAATTTATCATTAGAAATAAGAAATACATAGAATTAACCTATTTAATACAAAAACATAATTAAAAATGGTATAAACCTGTTCACCTTTGACAATGATAATTGGAAACCAAGATACCATCCTTCGAAAGACAAGTTGTGAAAAGATACTGGAGATGTGAACACAGTATCCCAAATGATTTGTCGATGAAGGAATGATCTGGAAATATCATAGATCTCCAAAACACATATCAAGTGATTTGGTTCAACAGAATGAGGATCCTTTGTCGAATACAAAATCTACCAACTGGAACCTAAAACCATCATTCCATTATATTTTCCAAGAATTTAATACCATTACACATCGTGAATTTAAGAAAGGTTAAAAATCCTATAAATTTATATCCTTTTGAGAAACACCTAATGTTTTCCATTACACAGTATGAATTCCAATTACACAACGTGTAAACTTATTACACACTATAATTTGTCAAGTCATCTTCCTGTAAAAAAAATACATTGTGTGTAATCCCATTACATATCATCTTAACTCTTATCAAGGAGAAAAAACTTGTATCTCAATAAAAAAATAACAAGGAACCCTTGATATTCCCCAAACATGGGGAGAACCCCAACAAAACCTCTCTATCCCTTATAATTCCACAACTTCTCCCAAACAATGATAAAAAAACATTATTGATATGGTAGTTATTCAAAAGAGAAATTGGATGTTACAGATAGATTAAAATTATGACGTTGAGGTTGATTTCGGAATGTGCGGGTTATAAAGCATAGATTTGGGTTTGAAACTCTAGTATTTTACACACTGAGGTAGGGATATTTTTTTATTATTGATATCTCATAATAATAATTTTTCATAGATTTTATTTTTTCTGTATGATATTTTTGGAGACCCTTTAGGGGTTTCACTGAGGTTTTTGGGGATAATTGTGTGTTTAAGGTGATCATAAGAGGTTTTTTATTCGATAAAACCTGATCACACAACATGTGGTACCAAATCCACACCATGTGTTTTTCTATTTTGGATAATATATAAAATTGGGTCTATATGGTTTTTTCGTGTGTGTGTTTCCAATATATTATATGTAGGTGAGACTTGGGGTGTGTTCCAGTACTCACCCATGCACCCCAAGTGCAACTAACAAGGCCATGTGAGATACACTACCATATCCCATGTACATTACATGGACATTTTCCATATGGGGTACTACTCCAGAGAATGTGTGGGGTACCAATCCAGGTACCTCATTTGGTTCCCACTCCATTTATGAAGGTCAGACGTTTGGTATATCACAAGTTCATTCCATGATAGTCTGTGGTACATGGCTATGGGAGGATGTTGGTTGGTACATACCATATACATTAAGTGCATAGCAAGTAAAAACACTTGAAGGAATTTTTAAATCTCTATTATCATATATGTATAATAATGTCATGATCCTCTTTCACTAATATCGAACTTCTTCTATTATTGAATATGGGGATAATCTCTGAATACCACGACTAGAAAACCTCATTTCAACAACTAGCACTGATGGTATCCATCAAATTTATTAGAGGAATTACCTTAAAAATATAATATAAGGGAGAGGAAAAATATAAACTGCTAAACTAAATATATAATAAATATAATTTTTATCATTTTTAATTTCAAAATAATTAAATTGCACAAAATTAATTCTATCAAGGAAAATAAAGAGAGATATCTTAAGCTCTACCCTAGATCCTATGCACCACATCAGCTTCCCAAACAACATTTCTCCCTTGAAATACCCAATAAAAAACTAAATAATACTATAGAGGGGTGTGAATTTATAATTACATAGTTTGATCATATATCAAATAAGAAAACCTCATGTGAAGTCAATTGTATAAGAAATATATTAATAGAAACACTATTTATGAAATAAATCAAAATAAGAATAACTCTAATCAACTAGAGATCCAAAAACCCACAATCACCTATTCCATTATAATCACATGAATATGAAAAATCACAAATATTCTACATATCTTAAAAAAATATCAACAACCAAACTACCATAATCAAGATAGATTTTGAATATCTCAAATTCCCATTATTTTTTCCACTTTCACTTCAACCATCCCTTTTCCACCATGAAATTACCTAAAATAACCATATTAATAAAAGAATTATAATATATTATGTATTAAGAAGCTAGATATTTGAAAATATTATTTCCACCACTCTTAACTATCAACATTTGGTCTCTCTAATGCATACAAGTAGTGTCCTTGTAAGAGAACTATACAGTTAATAATTAAGAATAATGGAAAAATAAACATTTAAGAATCAACCAACTACAAATAACCTAAACCAAATATCCTACACCCCATTAAACAACAACTTAATTGCTTCATCATCACCACATCTTATTCCCACCACTGTCAATTTCTAGAGAGTACCAATTCATAATATCCAAACAAAATATCATACAAAATATAATATGATGCGTACAATGAATCCATGTGTAAGAAGTATTCCATATTTGGGTTTTATGATAGAAACATATATATATATATATACATATATATATACATAAGAAATTATCCAAGAAACTATATACCATAAGAAACTAATAAATTTCCATTTATTACTTCATTTACATACTTCATAACTACTTCAAATTTATCCAACATATCATATTACGACACATTAATATTTATTTAAATTCAAACCAAATATTTCATATCAGTTCCTTAATTTATAAATAATATGAATTAATATTTTTTCACACATTTTAATCAATCCAACTTGTGAAAATTTGAAGCAGTCAGTTTACTTATTTAATAAACATAGTTTAATCAAACATGAATGACTCTAAATATTATAATATATAATTAGCACACTAATTATTTTGATTATGTTATGTTATAATAAACTAGTGGTCCTGATTATCATATTAATTTATGCATCAAACCACATATTAGAAAACAAGTAATTTATCCCAACTTAAATGACCCACTCATGATACTAAACATGCAGCCTCACATCCTATCAAGTTAAAACTAACATTTCAAAGAATACTTATGCAATAATACCATTAAACCATCCCATTCCAGAACTTAATTTTTTATACCAACTGATTGAAAACCTAATAGTTTACAGAGAAAGTCACAAAAACAATCCCAAGTCATCATTATTGTAAACTAATATCCCACTTTTCATAACACATCTCTACCCACTTACCAATCCTTTTAAACCAAGTGAACACTCATATAGGGAAGCACCCGATAAAATACTAAAGGCCATATATCTTCTTAGTTCAAAACACAATTATTCAAAGAAAAAATATATAATACGGGTGAAACTTTAGAGGTGGATAAATTACTAAATGAAATTAGTGTAATCACTCTCCATCTCAATTTATGATCATAACTGGTCATATTAGACCTATAAGAATATATAGTAAAGGATAACTCTCCAGTGTTAAACAATCCCTAGAATTTCTAAGATGATGAAAAAAATCAAGTACAATAACCTCAGTGAAACCGAAATTTAGAAGAATGAACATTACTATATAAACATAAAATAAATTTATCTCTATCTTATAATCCCTTATCAAATTACAATTTTAATCCCTTTAATAATTTTAATTTAAAATTTGTATTTCCATAAATTTATTCATTCCTTATTAACATAATTATCAAAACATTCATTTATTTTTAAATTTATTTATTAATACCCTTCTCAATTTACCATATATATTTAAAACCAATTTCAATGTCATGAAATAGCATTTATTAATAAAATTCATCATGTTTTTATTATAAAAAAAAGATTTCCCACCAGCCTAATCATCTTACCATCTATACATTCCACCTAAAAGTGAGATTTCATATAAATAATTATATTTAGATATATTTTTTAATCTAAAATAATTAAAATAAATAAATATAATTCTTAAAACAAGAAATAAATAAGGAATCATACAATGTCCCCTACCCTAAAACCAAAATCCACAACATCTGCCTACAGAGAGTAGATATAGAATTCATAAGATAACATATAATACCCTTACAAATACCAAATCAACATAATGTCATATTTTATGAGAGTGTTATAGGTTATATTCATAAGGTCAAGAAACCATTTCCATGTACCATATAGTGTCAACATTGGGCATATGGAATGAGTTGAACATAACATCTCTATAGGCTTCTGTGTATGGTTATATTTCTAAAGTTTGGTTCAATGTGAGGAATTGGTATATAGAATTATTGGTGGGTAATAATTAAGATAACTTTTGAATTAATAAGCATTCAACAAAAAGGGGTTAAATAATCAATAATAATGATAATAATTTCCCACATTCAATTCAAATGGATAAGAATTTGATAAATTTTAGGCTCATTCTTTTAACTAAGATGGATCCAAAAACATATTATGCTTAATAATTTGAGAAGATGATTGCCACTTCAGAAATACCATACCTCAAAAAATATTTAAAACACTAAAACATGATAATTCCACCCCAATTAATCAAAATTGAATCCCTAATAAATTTATAAAAAACATACATTATTATTCAACATCATATTCACCAACTAGACATTATTCACAAACCTTCGTAGATAGGAACACAAAAAAGATACTGCCATCCTATATATTATTTTAATTTCGTTTTTAGTAGTTAATCAACACAATAAATTCAAATTATCAAAATATAAAAAATAAATCCTACCATCCATGCTGTGAAATAGAGAGAGAAGGAGAAGGTGATCGTGGCTTAAAACACCTATATAAAGGGTCTGGGTATATACAGAAGACCCCAAAAATTTAATAATAAATCCTAGATTCATTATAGGTATATGAGAAATTAGAAACATGAAAGGGGGTGAAAAATATAGTACAATTTTAAAATAAAAGTTCACACTTCAGTATTTCTTAATTTAAATATATCCTAAACAATCCTTTTTCATGTTGATAAATTCAATTTTAAAGGATAGACCATTTACAAAAACTAATTAGTATATATAAATTTTGATTTATATTATATTCATTGAATTGGACTTTTAATACATGTATTTCCTTTAATTTATCCATATGTTTCCATAAAACTCATTCCCAAACCAATGGGGGAATAAATAATTATGTATAATCTACAATATATGCTCATGATAAGGATGTGTGGCATAATGGTAGTTTCAAATAACATTACATAGATGCAAGATATTTGTTATTCAAAAGACTCCTACACAAAACACCACCACATAATAAATCCTATCCTGGCATGGTGTATTCACCATTATATGATATTGGATCCAAATTTACACAAAAATCAATGTAAATTAACTAAATTAATTTTATGGGGGGACTATTGGACAAATACATTTATTACCATTTTATGAGTGGTCGGTTACATACATGTGGTAGAACCACCTTGACACAATTAAGAAAGAATACAAATTTATCACTTCCAAAATTCAATATTACCTTTAATCTATGAAAAAAACATGGCATTGCATTACCCTTATATAACACCTATATGAACATTACATCGTGAGGACAGAAATACCCTTAAGTGACTAGATAAAAAACCTTTACTCAGAAATAAAATGTTTCAAAATAATATATTTATCAAAAAATGACCAGAATAATTCTAAAACTATTAATTTAATATATATTTATATATATTTATATGTATATATTTAATTTCATTAATTTCACCGATTGGCTTTAGGGTTTCCCAAAATTACATTTAAAAGATTAAAAATTCCTTTTAAAAAACCTTTTCAGAAATAATTAATAAAAAAATATTTAAAAAATAAATATTTAACCAAGATATCAATGTGAGACACCCCTATATAAATTAACACCAAATAATATCCTAGAAAATGTTATCAATAAAAATTCTGACCTTATCCTGAGATGCATCTCAAATAATTACCATCCTAAAGAATTACAATAAAACTCAATAAAACAAAACAACTCTCTGAAGAATAACTAAAAAAACCAAAAACATAAAATCGAATTTAACTCAGGGGTATACCTTTTAATAATCCTAATAGTGACAAGATAAAAAACCAAAACATAACCATTAAAGGGATATACCTTTAAAATTTGTCTTAAGAACTGCATATACTACCCTAGAAGAAACATCAACTGCCAAACCAAACATTACTACCTACCGAAGATTGATAAACATGATTTATAAAAGGGAAATCATATTTTATATGCCTTTCAATATTATAAGGAAAAAATATAAACTCATCCAACACAACACACCTCAAGATTATCAAATATTGGGCTGAAATCACACTCAAATAGCAGATGGTATACTCACTCATTTCTTCCCCATAATATGATATTAATCTTTTAATACATTTTACATTACCCTTAATTAAACTAGGTAAGGTTATATATAAAAAAATTTCTCATGGAAAGGTTCCTCTCTTTGAATTATTCATGATTAACCACTTCTTCCCACAACATCAACTGAATAATAAGGATATATTACTTGATCTATGACTTCAATGCAAACTAGAAATGTTATGAATGATCTACTCTACAAGGTAGAAAATGTTGAAACTAACTAAATAGGTTTAAATAATGAGTTACAAATATTCAAAGTCTATTCTCCCATTATTGTATCACCTAAATATTATTCATTAAAATATTCATCTATATAATAGGAATACAAATATTCATAAATAAATCATGAATCTTCATCCAAGGTATGCCATATAGATTATAACACTTCATCTTCTACCATATTGGAACCACCATTCTAAATAATCCAAATTCAAGTGCAAAATGGAAATGATATGGAGTCCTACACATCTCAAAGGGAACCAATTTTAAATATACACACTTCTCAACCTCATATATAGAAGACCTAATAAACAAAATTGGATTCCCATTCTGTGGAAAATTTAGCATGGCTTCACAACAAGAATCATTTTTATTCTTTTCTCATGTAACATCTCACTAATTTTTTGATGGAATGTATTCATTTCAACATCAAACATGTAGGATAGATTACACCATATTAATTGAAACATCTTCTCAAGGGATTTAATATCATCATGGTAATACATAATAATTAAACATAGATATAATTTTCATTCTCAATATTTATATGATCATAAGAAAGGAACACATGTGATCTAAATTCCTTATTTGAATAACCATCCGAGTGTGATGACTATAATACATTCCATGTATCACTTATCATACTTACATCCCCACATTCACCATATCTTGGAAATAAAATAAACAATTATCATTAAAATTCATTTCAATTAAATTAATAAAAAATAATCAATCAATTTTTAATTACATAAACATGTAGCATAAGGTAAGACACATCATTAGCATATAATCAATCAAGAGACTGAATAGTTTTACAAGACACAATGTTCATCCATAAATAAGATAATAGTCTATATAGAATATTCCTAACGACATATCAAAGTGAAACAATAGTATCTGAATTATATTATTAACAACAAAATTTTTACTAGATTTAATATCATACTAAAGAATTATAACAAGGCTCAATTTTATATCACATTTTTTAGTTAATCTCAATAATATTATTTAATTTCATAACAATATTGCATATATATTTTACCATCCATATAAATGATTTTTGTAAGTCACTTATTAATCTAAATTGCATCCAGAATTTATTCTAAGAACATAATATAAATGGAATTCCTTCAACACTTGATTCATTCATAAAGTAAGAATTTCTTAACTCTAGCCTGATATGAAAATAATTAATAAAATATATACAATATTAATTTAACGATAACAAATTTGCAAATCACAATTCTTTTTCATCACATGATATAACATTTTACTAAGAAAATAAATCTGAAACACGCAGAAAAATTATTCCATTAAATGAAATATATTTTAAAACATGCAACTGAAACCTTTGTTAAGATATTTTAAACTAATTAGGAATAAAAACTAACATCATTAATTCATAGTAAAAAAATTCCTTCAAAAATTTATTACTATATAAAATATAATTCATAGAATTCCCCTTTAATTTAAATAATCTATAATATATTATGAATTTAATTCTAAATGTGATTTTATATATCCATTAACATGAACAATGATTTAATCTATAAATAAACATGTAATTCTATAATTGGTAAACTTACAAAAAATAATACTCCTGGATGAACATCATCATTAGTTTAAAAATATTAGAATGTGACTTACATAATAAAACAATATATTAAATAACAAACATGAACATGTCAGTTTATAATGCATAAAATATTAAGTTAATATAAAGCATGATATTCAAGGGGAAACTAGATTCAAAGAATATAATATGCATTTATGAATTAATTTATAAAACTTGAATGAAAAAAATAGAAACGGTAGGGAAAATGATTATACTAGTCGAAACACATCACCAAAAGGTAGATAAAGTATTTACATTAAGAAAAAAATTGAAATATTATATTTTGATGTAGGTTATGGGAAAGATGCATTCTATCTTATTAAATTTGTATCCCACCATTAGTTTATTTCCAACAAAATATTTTTATTAGACCAACATGGTGTTTACCACAAAAAAAGGTAATAATACCCTTGTATTTTCTAGTTTCCTCAACCTACATAACATTATAGGTTTAGATAACACAATTTACTTACAAGACTCATACAATCTTCACTCATGTAAAATATTAAATTTAATCACAACTCTCAACCATCATCTATAAAATCATTCTTCCATGAATCCCCCCAGACACATGTACCAATCCTTGGGAGTAGGTTAATATGGGAATGACCACTAAATCCAAACTCCAAAATGTCTTGAGTCGGAGACATTCACCAAAGGTATCAGCCATAAGTACGGGAAGCATTACCCTAAAAATATAATCCAAATAATATAGATAAGGTAAATGAAAAAATCCACTTATAATAATAAATAAAGAAAACAATTTAAATTTTATATATTAATACATTTAAAATAATTCATAACAATACGTGAAAAGTAATAATAGTCTCTTAACCTCTTCCAAAACTCTAATGCACAACCACTAATACCTAAATAGCAACGCTAACATAAACTACCTAGAAAAGAAACTTCAGAAACACTATAGAGGGTGGTCACCTCAAAGCACTCAATGAAATAATATATCAATGAAAATAAAATCTTGGCAAATCAATGTTTCAGTATTGATATGTTTTTAAAATCTATATAATATAAAGTTGTAAACAAGAATAATTCCAATTAACGATAGAGGAAAAATTACCATAATGACCAATTCCATTAGCATCACCTAAAAATGAAATAATAAAAAATCTCCAAATTATAAATAAATATTCACAACATGACATCTATAGTAAAATGGATGTCTAACATCTCCAATATCGAAAATTATTTCAAATTTTCCAATAATCTTCTCATTCTCATCATAACATGACAAAAAAATCCATAATATTTTTTTCGGAAATGTAAGTAAACTATATATTAAGAAATTGGGGCCACATAAATATAATTATCGACACTCTTAATTTTAAACTAATGGTCCTTCCCACGGAAATTAGTAAGTAATAGGTTGAAAACCCCCTTAATGGTAACGAATTAGGTATTAATAAACACATAATTATTAGCCAATTTTCTATCACCTCAACCTAATATCCTACAGTAAATAACACCAACACATATTTATGCCACGATCAACACATCCTCTACCCACCAATTGCATTTATATATAGTTCCAAGTCATAAAAACCTAGTGCAATGTCTTATAATGTATAATATGATACATAAATTTAAAGAATGCATATCTAGTTTTCAATATCCGGGAATAATGAAGGAAAATTAGACTAAAGAATAGTTATATAAAAAATAATCAAAATAATTCAGTGCCATATGAAATACGTAAAATTATATATATTTCTTTCATTATACACATAATAATTAATTCATATTAATACCAATTACCACCTAACAAATAATTTGTATTTTTTAAAACCAAAAAAAATCAGGTAAATTTCCTAATTCTAAAAAAAGATGCACCCATATTAATTCACTTATTTTTAGTATACCAACATACAATAATTTGAATAAGTCAATTAGTTTATTTAATCAATATAGAGTAATATAATATGTTTATTTACCAATATTTTAATCTAATTGTTGGGCACTAATTTTTTATTTATATTATATTATGAAAACTTAGTTATAAAAATTATCAGGTTAATTTAAGAATCAAACCACATCTCTAAAAACAAGACATATATCTTCATCTAATGCTTTCACCTGTGAATATAATCCAATAGCATCATAACATTCCTTAAAGAAACTAATATTTCAATGAACCCCAATACATGCCATACCCTTAGGCCATCCCATTATAGCATAGATTCTCTATTACAAGATGATAACACACCTAATAGATTACCCAACTAATAAAAAAATATCTCCAAACCATCATTATTATAAAATACATTTTTATCATCTTAACACATATCTAAACATTTAAAAGCCCATTATAAATTAGCATCACACTCCTTGAAGAAATAACCAAACAACTATTCTAAAGGTCATCTGACATCACTCTTCAAATACCAAGGATTCAAGGACAAAATCTACAATATTAATGTATATTAGGGGTGGTTACAACACTAAAATAAATTATTTATATAATTCCCCATCTCAATCATAGAAATAAATATTTATTTATAGAACATTAAGGATAGAAAGATATGGGAAACCCATTAGTCATAAACCGACCATAGACATTCCTAGAGGATAACAACAACCAATGGGAAAAAACCTCAAGGAAACATCATTAAATAATCCTTGAATATAATTTTCAAAATATTAATATGTGTTATTTCATAGTTATTTACCCTTTTAAAATTTCATTTTCAATCTCTATAATAATTTTAATTACAAAATTATATTTCATTTTATTAATTATTCCATTATTTAAATACTTTTGAAATCATAAATTTAATTCAAGATTCAAATAGTCAACCCCTTCTAAATATTCAATATATATTTCAGCCTCACTACATTTTCAAGAAGTAACACTTAATAATAGAATTTGATATGCATACATTGTGAATAAATACAAAAAAATATGATTGTATTACCATCAATTCATCCCACCTAAAAGTCATCATTTATAGATATATCTATAGTAGCATATGTTTTAACAAACTAGAATAGAATTAAAATAATAAATAGGAATTTAAAAATAATTAAATACTAAATTTTTTTTAAAAAAATTCCACTTACACTAATTTGAAAACCGTAACATTAGGCTGAAGAGAAGTGTTAGAAAATGTTTTTGATAAAATACAGAAAACCCTTCCTATATACCATTTATATACAACACCATGATTCAGTAATAAGTTATCAATAAAATTTATAATATATAATAATCCATTTCTATAGATTATTCATTCTCAACACTGGACATAAGGAATGAGTTTTATTTAATCTCTTTAATGTATTCTCAGGTATGGTCGTATTTCTAAATTATGTAGTTATTCTAGTAATTTGATAAAGGAATTTTAAGTGGGTTGTAGTCAAAATAATGTTGGTAATAATATTTAATCAAGTGAGGGGGTTTAGAAATGAAGAGTAGTAATGATATTTTTTAGTTATTTATTTAATGTCCCGTGCATTATAGATTATAGGTTCAACTAAGTTACTTATATGGATCTATATCATATAAAGAATATTAATTTTCAAACATGAATGTTTTTATAGAAATCCATTAACTCAGACTTGTAAAACAACACCAATCCCTAATAATTCCACAAAAATAACACCAATTTTAAATACCAATACATCCATATGAAACTTCCATTAATATGGAACTTCATATTCACAAAAACAAATTATTCATAAACATCCATATATAGTTAGTCACACTACTTTCACAAACCTGGTTATTATTTTCATTTCATATATAGTAGTTAATAAACATAAGAAATTGAAAAAATTAAAATATATGAAACCCAATACATGTCATTATATATAATAGAGTTAGAAGGATATGGTGATTATGACCCGAAACATCTATGGAAGAGTTTTGGGTTTTCAAATAAGACTCATAAAAATTAAATAATAAACCTTGTAATCATCCCAAATCGAGGGGAAAATAAGAAACATAAAAGAGAGATAAATTCAGATTTTGGTTTTACAATACCATTTGTGATTCTAAATCTACTAATTTAAATGTAGTTTAAAAATTATTGTTTTATCCAGATATATTCAATTTGAATGCATGACCCATTAAAATCACCTAATTTTTACCATGATTTAATATTTTCATTATCTTCATTGAAACGAGTTTTTAATACACCTATTTTAGTTAATATATATATATATAATTTCTTTCAAAAACATTGTATAACTAAAAAAATAAAGTAAAAATGGATAATTTATATTAAATTAACAGGAAAATTGTGAAATGTATACATATAGTTCATACTACCAATATGAATCTCCAATATATGACCTATGTGTGTGACTCATATATATGATATCGCCATCAATGGAACAATAATGTTTCATGGTGAGTTTAGCCATACATGAGATTGAATCAAACTTAGTGTAGTGATGAATCCAAATGAACTGAGTTACTTAGGGAAATTTATGAAGGTGTGACTATTACCCTAACATGAGAGATCTTCTACATAAACATCACATAACAACATTGATTCAATGATGTAAGGACCATAGTGTAAGGACCATTATTTATCATGTCCTATAGTTGAGTCAATACTTATTGAGGAAAAAATATATAATAATCCATATTAAAAATATTTTAATAAGTATATTTTTAAAAAATATAAAAATTTAAAAATTTACATTCAATTAAATTATATATTCAATATAATTCCCATGTACGTAAAATTATTTAAGTAATTTTTCACTCATAAGATAAAGAAGAAGTGAGATAAATGATTCTATTTAGGTAGAAATGTGTTTACCATTGTTTAATGTATCTTAAATTCTATTTTTATAGACCGTGATACTTTTATAATAATATAAACTGTTGAGGATTTCAAATTCATTAATTTTTTTTCATAGTTAGGTGAATTTATAAATGTAGTTACTTATCTATTATACTCAACATTCAAAGATAGATATTTGAACCCTTCTATAATTTTTACCCAGTAAAACATTCTGGGTACTACAAGATTAACTATTTTTATTGTGGATATAATTATAAGAGTTGAATATATTGTTTTCCCAACTACTATTTATGATATATATATAAGGTTTATTATATGATAAAATATTATTCACTAGTCATTTGAAGAAGAATTTTCTTAAATACAATGAAAACAATAATTATTGATCATTAAGGAAAAAACTAAATATAATCATCTGATAAAATAGTTAATTTTTAAATATTCTTAACAAATATGTATATAATATAACACCATTAATATTTTTACGTTAATATAAAAAAATTTATCTGTGTTAACATTTTCCTATGAATTATTATATTTAACATTTTAAAATAGTTTTATACATAACTATTTTTCAACTAATGAGGAATTCATTCATTATTGATATTATATTTTCATGATTATATTTTATTTTTAGTAAATAATATGAATATGATAGGGGAGTTTTATATATTTTTCATATATTTCATTTCATATCCTAATAATTCATTCATAATGATGAAATTTAAACAAAAAAAATAAGAAAAATAGTTTAATACTATGTGTTGAGTCTATTTAAACAAGATTCTTTCATGGAACCAGGTGTTCAGTTTCCAACCCCATTATATCTAAAACCACTAACTATAAAATGAAATATGATTTTCTATAAAAGGGTTAGAAACTTTTTATAATTAGTTATCAGGACCTTTCATTAGATTGGTAATCAAAACCTTTTAATTTGAACAGATCTTTTTAGGTGTCAGGTTTTAAATTATTAGATCATACCTGAATTTCCCCATCTATTTGTATTTATAAGATTTTGTAAGAGGAATATGAATAATATTTCATACATGATTCGAGTATATTGAACCCAAATACTTTTTGATGTAGATAAAAAATAGTTTACTATGGTATTTTCTACTTGAATAATATAACATATCTCATGTAAAATATGGGTTAGAATAATATATATTATTATAAATAAGAGGTGATATATAGTGGTTAAGGTATAATTTGGAGAATTTTCCCACCAATTTTTTTAAAAAAATATAGACTATATAAATTATATGAAATTGAATCAAGTTGTAGAAATAACAATTTTTTAATTATGTTTTCTTTATCAAATCCTTGAAAAGATAGTAGAATAATATCATTACAATTTTATATATCATTAGTCATGTCATTTAAAAATTCACATAGCTACATATGACCTAGAGAAAATAATATTCATGTGTCATTTTGAATCCTTTTATTATAATAGGATACCTTTTGGTTTTTTAATACTCACAGAACAATTTTACTATATACAATTATAATTGTTTATAATATTTTTGAGATTTTATGCATGTTTTAATTGATTATTCTTATATGGAACTTATTATGAGGTCTATTTTTTCTAGACAAGGATTTTCTCTTCAAAAATAAAGATGAACCACAGCCTTAACAATTATAACTGTCATGTTATATTGAAAATGGTATTGATATTATATATATTGTTTATAAAAATATATTTTAGGTTTATTACTCTAAGAATGAAATCTTATATTCAATAATATATTATTAGAATGGGAGATATATTGTTCGTGTTTATGAAATTTTATATTCTAAATAAGGTTTATTCAAAAAGTTAACAAAGTATCTATACCTTTATTAAAGTTATTATAAACATAAAATTAAATTTTTTTAATGATAAATATAAGAAGTCCATTGATTAATTAATGTTGGATCTCAACATTTCACATATGATTCTACTACCTTGGTGGTATATTAATTTTGAACATATGAAAATAGAATCTAACTTGACTTTATGAATTTTCATTTGTCAAAGAGATGGGAGGAATTTGATAGTATTTATAACTTAATTCAAATCATGTATTTTTGGAATAAGGATACTCTATATCATGTTATTTAGATTAATTAAAATACATTATCATTGATTTTTGTTTGATGTGTATAACTTGGGAGGAAATGTAATAATAACCCCTTATAATATATGTTTTACTAGGTATCCCTGAATTATTATTATTTTATTTGGTTGTGATTATATATAATGATTAGTTTATAAAGGATCACTTGCATAGAGATAAACCTGACCATTTATGGGCTATATGTTGGTAAACATGTATTCATATTGAAATTCTTAATGTACACCACATAGATTGTCATATATATATATCGTTTCCCTAATATATTTCAATTTTTTTCATGGATTTTATAAAACGCAGTTATCAAATAGGTTCTTTACATCAAAATAATAAAAACTAGATACAAATATAATTTCATTTAACAATTAATCCTGATAAAAAATAAGTGGATGTGGCCAAATATATTCTAAGGTATTTGAAAAAACTAGATATGATGTAACCTACCATATAATAGGTTATGATATAAAATACCAAAAATGAGATTCAACTGTGTGCATGTTAATGAAAATATAATTACATATGATGTAATTGAATAAGATTTAGTCAACTTATAAATTGAATAAAAATAAGTTATACAGTATTGATATTATCCATATATGAGGCTACATCTCAATGTCAAAAACAAATGAAGATTTTAAAGGGGTATGTTGTGTATTAGATCACACTAAATCCATTTTAAAATTTTAATATATATTCCATGATTATTGATATAACTCATATATTATTATTATGAATTATATTCATGATTACATGAAACATTATATGGGGCCCTGGGTTTCATATATAAGATAATGTTAATTGGGATTTTGGACTTATGTGATAAGTTCATGTGTCAAATTGTGAATGTTTAATAAATATCAAAACTAAATTACATATATCCTACAACTTGGTATAGTGAGAAATAAAAATATCTCTAATTATTACATGTTATAAGGAAATATAGAAAAAATATTCGAGAAGGTGACCGAAATTACAAATACATCACCCAATATAATAAAATTAAAATTCAAATGCTAATAGATGTAACTCTAGAAAGTTATATATGGATCATGGGAATCATCATTGAGCCAATAACATGTGTTATCTAAGATCACATCATATATTATATGTAATATTTTTCACATAAAACAAACTACTTTCATCATCATAAATTCTATTACAACCATCATCATCATACCAAAAAATAATTCGAAAAAACATTAATAAATGTAGAATAGAAAAAATATTCTAAAAAATAGTAATAAACAGATAAAAACTACCAACATAAAATCATATAAAAAGTAAAACCACCCACTACTAACCTCCAATGTACTTCATAAACCCTAACAAAGGATTTAATCGCATTGGATATGTTACATCCACCAGTAAACAACCCTGGACATGGTGTGAAGCTACCATAAATATAGACCAAAATTGTAGAATGAATAAAAGTACCAAGAGATAAAATATTTTGTTAAATAATAGTTATTTTAATGAATAATTTAGGAGTTATTAAAATAAAAATATTGATATTTTTATATATTAAATACAAAAAATGAATAAATGTCAAATGCCAACATGAATTTGGGCATGGGGATTATGTAATGATCTTAAAAGAAATATAGATGGATGAAAATTCATTAAACTACCTTGAGATTAAATTTAATAACCATATTAAACGATTTTAACATATTATAAGTCTCATTAATTCACAACCCAGGGTGTTTTGGTACTTAAGCCAATTTTAATGATATTGGTTACACTAATTTTTTTAAGTATATTTATTTCACCTAATTAGATATAAAACTGGATTAGATTGCAAAGAATTTATTGAACTCCCTTATTGGTATAATTAAAAAGGATGATGAGTGTAGTATTCATTCCATTTAATGAAATTATAGTCGATGTTTTTTGTTCCTTAATTTTCCTCATCCATGAAAGAGTTATCCAGTTCTTAATCCTTGGGAGGTTCCCTAGTATCTTTCCTATAAATTGTTCAATAATTTGAATTTTATGATTTTCTAGGATTACATAGATCATAAAGGGATCCCAATAACACATCAGTTATTTTTATTATCATTTGTCACCAAAGCGGTCATTGAATACATAAATTTTAGTTTCATCTAAATATTTTTTTCTTATTTAAAATGAATATTTATATTATAATTTGATTTTTCATGTCATTGTTATGATCTTGAATGGATTTTAAAATTTTATTTTTTGTGTGTTGAGTGTAGATGTTATTATTAAATCTTTACAGTGGTATTAGTTCTACATATAATAAATGAAAAATATAAAAATTTTGGTATTATAATATTTTATAGTC
Organism: Viscum album; assembly: GCA_963277665.1. Lineage (NCBI taxonomy): Eukaryota > Viridiplantae > Streptophyta > Magnoliopsida > Santalales > Viscaceae > Viscum > Viscum album. The sequence goes on along the minus strand of OY728157.1, from coordinate 1,654,974,336 downwards.
TTATATTATATTAACAATATTTAAAATTATTATGTGGTTTTTGTGAAACAATTATAGATTTTTTGGTTTTGTGATAACTTCATTCATTGGAAATTTAAGGTAGTGGGTGACTACTTATCCCTTGTGTCTAATATATATTTCCTTATGGTATAATCCATAAAACACCATTGGAATACTATATGATTCCTTATTATATTTTTTGATGTGGGAACATAATATTATTCTATGTAATGTAATTAAATTTTTGAGTGTTGTACTGTATATAAATGAAAATTTATTTTTTTAATTAGTTTTTAAAATAAATAATTTAATGAATTATATTGAATGTAATCATATAGGTTATGCATGCAATACTTAAATTGTTAATGGTGAGACTAAATATAAAATCCTTTACTCAATATAAAAATGTTAAATATATTGCCAAAATATTAATTTTCATCAATTAAATGATCCATAAAAAAATAATATCATGGTTACTCAATCATTAATAATATTCGAGTGGTATGTAAAAAAGGTAATGGTTTTCACAGTAAGAATATTTGGTGACACTTGACTGTGTAACCAAATAAAATTTTATCATCAAGGAATGATGTTAATAATATTCTTGGGATGAGCTGGGAATGATTTTTTTCACTCAACAATCTATGGGATATATTTGATATAATTTGAGATAGTTTGTTACCTACATATAAATGGCTTGAGTGGTAAGATTATATGAGTTAAGAATTTTATAAATATGGGACATTATATAATAAATTTATAATATTAAATGATATTATTTAAGTGGGAGTATATTCATTATAACTAAATATTGAATTAATTATCATGATCCTATTAATGAAACATATGTTATTTCAAATATAAATATCTTTAATAAAAATATCAGATTTTTCATTAAGATTATTCCGTGATAAGAATTTAATAATAATAATTTCACATGATGGTGTTATAATTTGAAAAAAATTTCTCACATTGTTGGATAAATTATACATCCAAGAGAAACCTACATAATATGAGTAATTGTTTTGAACATATTTGTAGTTAAATATGAAAATTAAAAGTACCACATGAATTAATATAATATAATATTTCATGTAATACCCATTGTATTCATAATGCTTCAAATATATATGATGTAATTTAATCATTCAATGTGATTGAAAAGAATAATAATCCATCAATTAACCATACGTGTGACTAATTATTTTTTATAATGATCAATTCTCAAAATATGAAACATTGGTATTAGACTACATTTGTAAAAAAAATATTTTCTATAATTCAGAGTCGCTCAATGATCTGAGAAAATTTATTAAGGGATAAATAGACCTTTGAGTTGGGATTGGAATAATAGTTTATACATTATTAGATGGGATAATTAATATACTTATTCATTGTAGATTGCAACTAATTTTTGAATAATATTATCACATACCCTTGGTAAGTGAAAATTTAATGTTTGTATATTTCCTAAATAGGTTGGTATATTCATTTTTAATAATGTACAAAAATTATTTTTATTATATGAATAGAATTTTTTATGTTCCTTATAAAATTGTTAACAAATTGTGTATATTTGGTCTTGAAAATTTTATCTACAATGTAGTTAAATAGAATGTTAAAATAAATTAGATGATTTTTAAGTATCTTTTCAATTGTCTTATTGGAATATTAATAAGAATTTTATCCAATAACTCAAAAATATTTTATTAATATATCCAAATGATTATTAATTCATTAATGTATGATAATCATGTTTTTTAGGTAAAATGTCCTAATCCAATTTTAAGGTCAATAAAATAGGGGGTGATGACTTATTATGACTCATACAAATTGATGTTTCTAGTCCTATAAAAAATTATCCCAAGGTTTATTTTAATACATCATTTACATTTCTGAAAATTGTAGTAGGAATGTTTATGTGAATCTTATGAAATAAAACTATGAATCCCTTGAAATTTATAGATTTTTCAAATGTGAATTAAAAAATTAATTCAGATAAACTATAAAAATACTTCAATCTAATATAGTAAGAGAATACATATGAAAAAACTTATTAACATCTAGTAGATGTGGTATTATTTTTAGGCATGGTGTAGTTAATTATAGTTCATGCATGCTGTTATATTTATTTTTAGACTTATTCTTTATAAATGATAATATTTATTTTAAATCATTTCATATGAAAGGATTTTGAAAATATAACACATTATATATGGTTTTGTTATCATACTTATTTTCATTTTATAAACATTTAGGGATTTGAGGAATATTTGTAATTCCTTAAATCAATTAAAATTGTAATTAATTACAATAAATACATATTTTGTACGTCTACTATTGGTATTGTGGGTAAATTTGTCTATAACCCACAAAATAACAATGTCTTAATTTTTATAAAACATTTATTTCTTAAAATGGAATATATTTCTATAATAATTACTAGGAGTAAATTTTACATTTATGATGTTTATGACCAATAGGATAATGTCACTCTTAAAATGATGAGTTAGAAATAAAAAGTATTGTGGAAAAATAATTTACCCATTTTACAATAGATACAATAAATCTGTAATATTTCATTAAGAACCCAAGATATATGCATTTATCATTTCTGGTGAAGCTAATATAACTGTTATAAAATATTATAAAAAAAATTAAAAGGGTTCCATAAAGAATTTATAATTTTGAAAATGGTTAAAATCAATTAAATATGAAATGAAATATATGTGCACTAATCATTTTAGAACCTAGAAAATCCACTTGAAGGGGTAAAAAACATCAGGTGGAAGTGGGATATACATATTAAAACATAGATAATGGTAATTTATTATATATAAAAATATTTCATGGTTGTAAAATAACTTAAATAAAATATTATTATTAACTATGATGAATTTGTTTTCCAGTAGATGTAATAAAATCCATTGAGATTCTTTTAACCATAACATTATATTATGATTATGAGATATTTAGAATTCATTTCAAAACGAAATTCTTAAATTATAATTGTTTGACGATATATATATATGATAAAAGATGAATTTTTTAATGATCCAGGAGATGATATTATGATTTTTAAGCTACAACTATCAATTTATGGTTTGAAACAAGACTCTCAGTTTTAGAATATTTTTTTAGTAAAACTATCTATGAATTTAAACTCATCAAAAATGAACACAAAACATTTGTATATAAATATTTTAGTTATAGAATGGTTATACATATGGTTTTTTATGATGTTTACATGATTCTATTTAGAAATTATATCCTTATGTTACAACAAATTAAATATTTGTCAGTTTATTTTTCCTCTTAATATTGGATCTTGGTGAAGAAATATATACACTAATTACAAAGATCTATAGTGATATATATAAATGGATACATGAACATGATTAAAATTTATACATTAGAATAGTGTTAAAATTTGTTTACATTGAAAATAATAAACAGGGTTTATTACCGTTGCTATATGGAAGGATTTATTCAAGGATGTGGTATCCATTAACTATTTAAGAAAATAAACGCTTGCGTATTATTTATTAGGATTCTATTTCTAGTTCAATCGTGTATTCTTTGTTATATTCTCTTTTTGTTGGATATTATGTGTTATCTATGATATATATATATGAATCAACTTCTTGTGAACTTCATTAGGAAGTTGGGATGAATATATTCACATAACTTAAAAGATCTAAGGATGTATTCTTAGTCTTTATTGTTTAGGATGTGCTAATTATAAATTGTTTCATTGATGCAAGTTATTAAACTAAGGAATATATATTGATATTCCAGTGGATATTTTTTCTATAAATAGTAAAGTCGTAAGATATAAAATTTCATAGAAACTATAAATTATTTATACTATATGAGAAGATAAATATTTAATTACATTTTATATTAAAATCATTGTAATAAGGATAAATGAATCCTATTCTAAAATAGGGGTCTTATAAATAATTATTTTTCCAATTCATCTCTATAATGTTGATAATGGATTTGTTTTATAAGATAAGGATCCCAAGACACACCAAATAAGAAAACAAATTCTTTATTTATTTTATCTTATTCCATAGATGACTGATATAATAGATCACAACATTTGGTCTGGTCTTATAGAGGATGATATTTTAGAGCCTCTAAAAACTCCTTATACAAAAAAAATACACACTATCAGTATAGATATTAGATACATGGGTGACTGTATTTAGTTCAAATATAATATTATTACAATTAATTCCCTAAATCAATCAATGGTTGGTGACTTAGAGACTTTTTTATTATAACGTGTATATTAATGGCAACACTTTATCATTCATCTATTCATAATTTATAGAACATGGGAAATTTTTTTATTAAACCCCCCTAGAATATATATTTTACTAGGTTATTTCAAAATGATGACTAACATATAGGGTTGTTCTAATATATTAAGAAAATATTGACATGAATTTATTTTATAGAAATATAACTATTCACATATGTGATATAAGTAGGTGAGATTCTAGTCATATTGAACTGTATAAATTACACCATATGGATTTCCATATATGTTTCATTAGGGTAACTTATGTGAGAACTGGATACAGGTCCTTTAATGTGATTTTATAGAATAGGTTCTATAATTTTGATGTCTCATACCTTGATACATATATAGCGTCATTGGATAATTTCTATTCATATGAGGTAATTGGATATAAAATTATTCAATTGATGGGATTTGATTAAACGAAAGAACTATTGTTTTCCCATGTGATGGGTTATGAAATCATGGAATGTAATTGAGTTTTTATAACGTGTAAGATCATGTTCTAATAATCACATTTGATGTAATTAAATATTATCAAATCAATTGATAAATTTATAAAAATTGAAAATATATATATCATTGAAATTATCCATGTATCATGATTCATCATGATATCCAGGACAAACAAAATTCTCTAAAAGATATTTCATGGGTTAGATCAAAATGACCCAATATATAATTTGGTTGTTTTTTTTATATTTCTAGATAAAACTCATATTTTATGATTTTTAAATGATATTCATGATTATTATCATCTTTAGAATGGTCAATTTGGGTCAGGGGTATGATAATTCTAAGTAGTTTTTAGACTACTCTAATTTTATCAAGTTTAAAAATTATTAGGTTCATTATAAAATCTAATTAGATTTTTATTTTAAACATTTGATACATATATAATAATATATTATTTATTAACTTCAATAATTAATAAATAATGGTTATATGAGTAATGAATAATTTATATTAGTAGTACATAAACATCAATAAATGATAAATCCCAAATTATATTTGGACCTGGGCATGATGTAATGAGCTCATAAGGCCTAATACATGATAGAAATTCATAGTCCTACCATAAATAAAATTTATTCTGATCAATTTAAACTAATAACCCATTTTAGGCTCATCACTTCACCTCCAAATGTTTTTTGGAATATAATTCACTTTTTGAGACTTTTTAATGATAAAAATTTCATTTAAAGGCTATTTATTTCCCCTCCTTTGGTTATTTATGGATTTAGATTCCATTGAGACCATTAAATTAATCTATTATAATAAATATAAATGTAGATCTTTGTAGTCTTCATTATATTGATAGAAATAAATAGAAGTACTAAGTGTTTTCTAGTTTTCCTCATCTAAGGATTAGTTCTCTAGTTTCCTTAACAGAGAGAGTTCCCTAGTCATTGTCATCTGAGAGGTTATATAGAATCTTTCTCCTCTATTATTTTATTTCATTCCTTTGATATGGCACTAGTTTAAATTTAATAGAAATTAAATAACACTAAGGTGTTTGTGGTTTTCATTATTAGTGGATATCGAAGGTTTCTTGAATTTTTCTATTCATGTTTTATCTAAATTTTGGAAACTTTTGTAAAAAGCATTTTTTATTTATTTTTTTATTTTCAAATTTTGACATTGAATTTTTTTTATTTTTGGTATCATTATTAAATCCATTCAAAATACTAATATTATATCCAACGATTCTAGAATATTTTATCCTCCTTAATAAAATTATAAAAAACCTGACTGGGATTTTGAATATATTCATTCGCTAAAAAAATAGATTATACCTTTTAGGTTAGATATTAGTTTCTATTATAGTAATTAAATTATATATCTTTGACGAAACGTTAATATTATCAATGCTTGATTATAAAAATTTTATTTTATCAACAGATTAAAAATTAGATAAAAGGGTGGAGGAAAAAAAATTAGTAATGGTGATCTTACATAGATTCATAATATTCTATGAAATGTACCATCATAATGATAACCTACTAAACAGACCACTCTTAATTATTAATTAAATTATGCTAAGACTATTGTTCTTTATTATTTTGACATTGATTAATATTTGGTGACATCAGATATCTCAGATTAGATTAATTAACATCAAATTACAAAGATTCGTTATTATTCATATAATTTGGTTGGGATAAACCTTATAATTGTAAATTTATATGTGATTGAGTTATTTTGATGTTTTTTCTAGATAGTGAGATACTATGTGATATTGTTTTATCATTCTTTATAATTTTCAGTATATTTTTTCTTAAATAATTACAACATATAAAAAATTAGATTTAGATTTTTACTATTTAGGTATTTATTAAGACTCATATGAGTATTGGAAATCTCATTCCAAATTATATGAAATTATTATAATTTATAAGAGAAATATATTCCCTATAATATATATCAATATTGTTAAATGTTTGATGTCTTGGGTATGTTTTTCAAGTGAAATATTATAAATTATTGTCATATGTTTATTTTATTGGTTATTAACTATGTTTCTATAATAGTAAAATGAATGGACTATGAATGTACCTATTTTTTATTCAATTTTTATTACTTTTAAAGTCCTTAATTTCTCCTGAAATCCATAGTAAATTTACTTTTCAATTCTAACTTCATATCTTATCATTTGTATAATTCATGCTTAAAATAAATTAAAGTCAGTTCATATTTACATCAGTTATTATTACAATATATGTTCATTATTTTACTTTTAAATTTGAGGATAATAAATATTACTATTAGAGGAACATATTTTCTAATGTGAGGAATTTTATATTCATAATTTATAATAATCATATGGGAATCGAACACCGAAATTTATGCGAAATGTATATTTAACTACAAATTATTAAAATGGTCCTGAATCCCATAATTGATGTCTAATGAAATTGAAAATTTAACTGATGATATGGAAATTCATTTATAATATTAAATTAATCTGGTTATAAGGGTAATTAGTTCATTTAGATAGAGATCCAAGTAGACCACATTGAAGATTAAATTTTGGGCTAGATTCACAGGCTCAAAAAGTCATCTCACCATTTATGTAATAACAAAAAAATTGATGATCCAACTGGGATAAATTTTTTATATTTTTTAGAATACATCTATATATATATATTTCACTTATACAACCCATCCTAATTTAATTTGCATATAATTATTTTACATGTGTTAGTGAAGAGATAGAAAGGGAATGAAAGTTTCCATGGAAATGATGAATGATTAATTCACCACTACATTCCACCACCCTTTAGACTACATGTTAAATGGATTAAATGTAAATGGTGTGGCACAAAAAAATGGTCTCTATTGAAATATTTAAGGTTTATTTTTTGAATAAAATTATGCCTTTTATTTATAGTATTTCATTGTAATGTTATGATATAAATTTTATTTCAAAATATTTTTCTTTATATGTAATTTGTTTTAATTAATTTTATTTATTAATTTGGATTTCTTACTTATTATTAATTTTTATTATTCTTATATTTTTCACTATGGTACCATGATTTATACGTGTGATTCCATTTACACACCAATGGTGGTGGGATTTTTTTAATTTTTCTCTTCATCAATACTGCTCCATTAAGTTAGCATCGGTCTTTTATTAATAAAATTTCATCAATGTAAGGATAACCCATATGCCACTTAACTCTATAATATTTTGTGGTTTCAGATTTGATATTATCAAATTTCAATCAAATTTTCAATATTTTTACTATTTTAACAGTTCCATGAACTGACATATTTTCTTCTTCTAATATTAATGATGAAAAATATTTGGTGATAGTATGATCCAATTCTGTATAGTTATCATTAATTTGATATTCTATATTAATTAGTGATTATAACTGAAATTTTTTAGTAATTAAGTTGGTGAGTTTTTTTAGGAAATTGATTCATTATCTTGATACATCTTCAGTTATTGACCAAAAAATTTCTATTAAAAAAATTCATCCATTCTAGGCCTAGAAAAAACTCTGAACTGAACAATTATCATTAACTGTATTAATTTAAAAAAAAAATTATTAATCCTTCATGTTGACTAATTTTTTTATTAAAATCATATCATTTTAAATATCTATACACTCCATATAAAAAACCCCAAATATTCTTGTGTCTTGGGGTTCACTTCTTCATTCCATGTGGATTTGACACGTACTTGTGCTACAAAGAATGCTTCTAATTGTTGTTTACATTATTATTAGGAGACCATATTTTATCACTATTTCTAGTTACTAATTTATGTTATCTAAGACACCCAAATTTTATTCTTATATCAATTTACTTTTCACACCCTCAATCTCTTATCCTTTCCCCTTTATCATTATTTTCACTTCTTTTGTGCATATCATCTTTCTCCCAGGACCATTAAAATCATTGACATACCCCACACCTAGTTATATGTATAGTATTTGGGATAATGAATGTTTAAAAAAATGAATCCCTTTTAGGGAAGGTTGAGGATATCAGTCTTAGGTAACTCTTTGATATTCAAAATTGAACTATTTTTTAAGAATTGTGACAAATATGACTGTAGGACCTATAATTTTACGACAATACCATTAATCAATGATTTTATTACAGTTAGAACACCAACTGAGGTAATTTCTCATAATTTTTAAAATCATATGAATCCCATACATTTTTAATCTAATGTTTAATGACTTTCCTAGATTATATTAGTGGTAAAATTAATAAACTAATGAACTGTATAGGAAAAATCTCTACAATTCACAAATAATTTCTACTCACAAAAAATTTCAAACCCAATAAGCCCAATTTTAACATACACTAGCTCAGTTCTAAAAACTAGCTCAACCACTTGTCCAAAATTCTCAAAAACCATTATTTTATAAATTATTTAATAAAATGGAGGGAACACAAGAATTATGAGGTTAGGACTTTTATATTAGATCTATAAGGAATAAAAAAAATAATGCACCCATCACTAAACTGATTGATTCTTCATTAAGATTATTTGTATAGTATATTTTTTCACAAAAATATCATTAAATATTATGTAAATATCATTCAAATCTTGTAGAGATTCTAAATAAATATACTTTTTTGATGGATGTATAAGTCAAGAAGAAATTAATTTTTTTGTATTCACATGAAGGAAACTTTTATCCATGTATTAAATATCTTTTAGATGTCTCCAATAACAATTTTTATAGATCATTAATCTTTGTAACCTTTAATGAAATCAATAACATGGTATTTTTGAAAATTCAAAAAAATAATCTGTCCAATTTGGTGATTGAAATATTTCTTCTAGAGGAACCAATGAAGACTGAAATTATGTAGAAAGAAACTGAGTTCAAATCAATGTCTCAATATTAATATTAATCAGTTAACTGTCTCATGATCAAAGTCAATTCCCCTTATACCTCACCATTTTATTAATTTTTATTGAAAAATAAAACCTTCCATATTGTTATTTATTATTCTCTTAAAACTAAATGAGAGAGAATTATACTCAATGTCCTAAGCAAGTGTAAAAATGATATTTGATGGAACCCATAAGATATTTATGGAATTATACTACTAATTAATTTACATATGATTGTTCTTAAAAAAATATTAAAACCTTCCTAAAAGCCACAATGGATACTAAATAAGAACCTAGTATAATTGGTGAAAAATTGAATCCTTAGAATGTTGAAAGTGGGTATTGGGTAAGTTGGGGGGGGGGGGTCCATGTTAATGTAATTAATTTAAACAATAGGCTTCCTAGATGGAAAACTGAATTAATTTTTTTATTTGTTTTTTTTGTTTTCATATTCAATATAATTAAATAAAGTTGTTGTTTTTAGTCCATCTTTTGGTTTTTATTAAATTTTAGTTAAGTTAACCCCTTGAGGTATCCATGAAAGTCTAATGTTTTTTAAGAATATTTTTTAAGATGAATATTTTTTGTAATTTCAATGGTTCTATATGTATTCCAATTTTCATTTATAATATTCCTTCATCCATGAAGATCCTACACGTGACATGGATCTGAAATAACCGATTCCAAAATATTGGAAATTCGTCTAAAAAACATATTACTTTTCCATGATTTCATTTAAAAAAATTCTTGAACTTCTCCTCCAAAATTTTATTCTAATTTTGAACTCCATTTTCTCATTTCATTCATCACTTTTGGAAGTGTTATTCTATGTTTTTGGGGTAAAAATATGAAATTTTATTCAAAAAAAAAACGTTGTTAAAATTGAAATTTTATAGAAAATTTGGTTTTATTCTCTTTTTTATTATAATATAGTTTAGGAATCATGTTAAATTTGTTAAATGATTTTTAATGCACATATTATGATCATTATTCCTTTTTATGTTCAAGGGGATAATTTTTTCTTACATGGTATTCCATTTTTATTTTTCACCATTTAATTTTTCATATATTTTATCAAAATGAGAAAGTGGAAATTGGATAGGTATTGAGAGTAATTTTGAGTTATTAGGGTACATTCATCATATAATAGGGTATGTGGTTACTTTAATTTTAATTTTATTATCAAATAAAAAATAGGGAAAAAATAAAAAAGTGATCATGTGGAGATATGTTTTTTTTCTAATTTTTTGTATTCAGAATATTGAGATCATGACCCAAAAGTTTTCTTATAAAATCATGATTTATATCTCTATTTTGAATAATGAAAATGAAAAAAATATGTGGCATTTGGATCTTGGTGATTGTGTCTCCATAGAACTCTATATCAGAGTTTGTTTTTTTGATATGATTTATTGTTCAAGAAAAAAATAAAATAATAAAAAGAAAACAAAAAAATCCAAAATGAAAATGGGGAAAATTGGATACTCATCATTAGGATGAATTTTATTCCCACCTATAGATTCTATTTTTTTAATAATAATATGAATTACATGTCCTTTTTTATGAACAACACATCTTCATGGTTAATAGGAATTGGATGAATAGTATGAATGAATTTAAAAATATAAATAACATTGGGATTGTGATATTATTGTGTACTTGGATTTTTATAAGGTATATTGATAATATTTGTGATTTTTTGATATTATGTGTTGGTATCCAAACATGTTTGGTAAAACAATCTTGGAGAAGTGGATTGAAATTTGATCTTTAATAATTTTCTAAGGACTATAAAATTTAAATTTTTTGATGTGATTTGGCAATGAAAGTGCATCTTTTTCATTATATTTTTATCTATTTTTAGGTGATTCATTTAACGTAAAAACACATTATTTTTTAATTTTAAAATTTAAGAATCATTTCTCATCATTTTTGTAATCCATGTTTAAAAATTATTAAACTAAATATATTTTTTCTTCAGTTTTTAGAAAACTATATACTAATTATTTTAATTTCATATTTTGGAATCTTTTATATATCTATCTAAAGAAAATTTTCTTCTCTATTGGACAATTTTATGTTTACAATGGATGAAGATCATAATGGGCCTCCAAAACAAAAATTTCTATGAAAATTATTTTTGACCTATTCCTATTAAAACATAACTAGAGCCCGCAATTGAGGTCAAATGAAAATAAATATTAAACCAAGGATAGGGGATGTAATTTTTAACCTTTAATTAAGCTAGTTCTAAGGAAAATTACTTCTTTTGGAGTGATCCTCTGGGATCCCAAGTCAAAGAATAAATTTGAATCCAAATTCCAATGGCCAATATTATCCCACCATTTCGGAACTAATTGTCAGATGGATGATTTAAATGGTCTCAAATATTGATATATTTAGAATAAATGGGTATCAAATTATTTTATGGCTTAATTTTAGGGGGATTCATGGGACTGGATTGGATGATCTTCCATGTCATTTAAATTATAATTCAGATAATTATTTTTGGAGTTCGATTTTCTGACATATTTTCTTCATCAAATTTTCCAATTTTAACAATGAGACAGATTGAATTAAATAATGATCTAATTATTTGGTTTTATCATTAATGAGACCCTCTAAGTGAAATTTTTGTTATAATATAAATTTATTTGGTATTAAATTAGGGAATAATTCTTGGAACATAATTTATTTTTTTGGATATATATTGAGTTAGTGACATGAAATTTAAAAATAATACTAATTTATATAATATTTACCTAGTAAAAACATCAGATTTCACATAACCATTAATTGTATAAATTCTTATCACTATGTTTATTTATTCAAATATTGAAATTTTTTTATATCAACTCATCTTAAAATATTGACCACTTCATCGAAAAAAAAGTCAAAAAAATCTTAGTGTCTTAAGGTTCACTTTTTGGGTTTCTATAAATTCAACCGCTACTTGTAATATAATGATTTACACTACATATATGGTAAATTTGGGGGAGACCTTTAATTTATTCTCACTATATTAGATGATGATTTTATGGTTGTTAGCTCTATAATACCACAATAATTTTATATTTTTTCATTTCCAAGTGTTATATTAATTGACCAAGGGATACTTTTTTCAAATGATTTTTTTAATTTTCTGTTTAGGAAGTAAGAAGCTAATAAAGTGGTTTTTATGCCTTAAAATTATTTAATTAGTGATTAGGATAATGTTTCTATAATATATGTTAATCAAATTCATGTAAAATGGTCTATCTAAATAGAAGGTATTATTTTATGAAATTAGATGATACATTGTGTGCCCATAAAATATCATTCAAGAATCCTAAGATAATGTATCAAGATCATGTTATAAATGATAATCCCTTCCATTTATTAGTCAAATTTTTTTTATAGAACATTTTCCGATGTTAAACAGTGAAATTATTATTTTTTGGATCCATGTGTGAAGAAAACGTTTCAATTATAGGAACATAAAGACATTTAGATGAATTCATATGAGAATTATTTTTTAAAAATAGAGAATATTAAATATTTTCATGTTATATTATATCTGTAGAAGCAGTTCATGTTTATCTAGAAGTGGTTTATATTTAATTCAATTTTTATAATTATCTATGTAAATTTGGTTTTCATTAAAGTGGTTAATTTATTATATCTATGTTATATTATTTTAGATTCATAAAATTCTAAATTAAATTTAACAGGAATGGATTTTTGATGAATGAAAACATATTGATGAACTACATATTGGATTTATAGTATTATCTAACAGTAGATCCATGTTTTCGATATGTTACTTGAAATTAGTACAAAACATTATTTCTATCTATTATACAAATATTTTTAAAAAAAATTGAATATATAAGGTGCTACATTGAGGAAGCTATAAGACTAAGTGTAAGGGAGGGAAATAGGCTTTTTTATTTGTTTTATTTTATATATTGATTTTTTTAAATAGAATTATTAATTTAAATTACTTTAACACTTGTAGAAAATAAATGATTTTAATTTTTAATTAATATATTATTTTATATATAATTAATTTCCATGATATTAATTTGAACATTCTTCGGGATTTTGATCAATTATTAGGCCCATATACAAAAGATCTTGATTATATTATTCTTATTTTCCGTATAGTTATACTATAGATTCTTATATATTATTATTATTATTATTTTCAATATTATCTAATCTCTTGAAAAGACATCTAGAAAAAAATTTACTTCTACCTAACAAATCTCAAAGATTGATATTTGTGTTATAATAGTGAACACTCAACTCAAAAAATGATTATACCATAGTGGAATAATACGAACCATTTGAAATTAACCTTAGTATGTTAGAACCATGGATTCATAAGAGGCTTTAGTAATGGTGAATGTTTTTCTATGACTTTAGAAATTATTTTAGGTTGATTTACCTTTTTGAATAAAATATGTAGAATTTACTACAGTTGGAGGCTTACCCGAGTGATAAATTTCCTTATTATAGTACATTATACTCTGGTTCAAATCTAGGTGGGAGTGAATTAATTTATGTACTATAGTAGTGTTGTGCTGTAATGTAGTGCAATATTAGTGTGTGTATTGTAGAATGGAATATAGTGTGAGTACTGTAGAAGTAGTAATATTCCTCACATATTGGATTTAGGGCCACAAATATAACCCATCAAGATGCAGGGCATTCCAGTTATTAATGGACTTTGGGCCACATGGCTTACTAGCCATGAAGTAGTACATTCCCAACATTCTAGATGAGCCTCAAGTAGATAAATTAGGGAAAAATAAATGACCAAAGAATCACCAACCGAAGTAAAGAGAATGGGGTGGGTATGATGGACACTCCATCAAACCGTGTAGATCTACACATGGGCACTACAAGTTGGTAGAAATGTGATGGTGGGGGGCTTGATGATGACATAAAGAACTACTGGGGAGGGGTTGTCCTAGTGAAATTGGGTCAATAAATTGATGTAAGGGTCTCTCCCTATAGGCCTTTGGTACAAGTAATTCATGATTTTTTCCTTAGGGCCTCCATATCATGTAATCTTCCCCATTAACCTAGTTAATAAGGTTATTACTAAGGACTAAAAGTAATAATTTAGGGCCTTCAATCCATTTCTTCAATCCATCAATAGATCATTCTCTTGTTAATCTAACTTTATTATTTTCACTGATAAAAAATTGTCATTTAGTGGTTCGTTTTTAGAATCTAGAAATGTTTAAAAGAATGCAAAATTTGGTGACTTGAAATTATTCGCAACACATTCCAGAAGCTGTTATGAAATAATTTTACTGTGGATTTTTAAATTGTAGCTAATGATTTTTGGTAGTATTTTATTTTATTATATATTAAAAATATTAATTTTTTTTTATTATTTTTTTTATTATTTATTAATTAGTATTTTTTATTTTTTATTTTTTATTTATTAATTATTAATTATTATCTATTATTTATTATTTATTATTTATTATTTATTATTTATTATTTATTATTTATTATTTATTATTTATTATTTATTATTTATTATTTATATTCATATATTTTATTTATTTATTTACATGTTATTAATTTATTTTTTCCAATATAAATAAAACATATATATGTGTAAGATGGGATTTGACTCTCTAACCTAATGGTTATTCTACAAAAAAATTACCACCCTGATAAGCTCTTCATGTCCTAACTAAAGTGAATTTAATATGTAAATATATTGATATATACCTAATATTATATGTAAATAAAATTTCAAAAAAAATATTTATTTATATTCTCTATTTATTATATATTTTTATTATTTTTATTTCTTATTTCTTATTTCTTATTTCTTATTTCTTAGTTTTTTATCACACATATTACTATTATTATTTATTATATTATTTGTATATATGTATGCCTAATTTTAGTAATAAATATTAATTAAACAATAAATAAAAATCAAATAAATAAATAAATATTAAATATAAATTAATAAATAACAACTGATAAATAATAATGACAAAAAAATTATTGATAGACCAATATTAAATAATAACTAAAAATAAATCACAAATAAATGAAAAATAAATAATAAATAATAAATAATAAATAATAACTAATAGATAAAATATATAACTAATAAATAATAAGTAATAAATAATATAAATATATTTATACCTTTAAATACTAATATATGTACACACATATAAATAATTAAAAATATACAACAATATACAGAAATATATATAAAAATTTATAAATAAATATAAATATAGAAAAAATATATAAATTATAAATAAATATACAAAAATTAATACACACATATATATATATATATTAAACAATGAGTAATAAATCAACAAAAGGTACAACCACTACAATTAAAACATAATCATATTGATAGGATCATATACCCATGGAATAAAATCAGAGACCGCCCAAAAATTGTGAAACAATAATCTTAAATAAAGATGAAATTTTTTCAAATGATCAAAAGTTTGGGTATCAGGACTAAAAACATTGTTTTATATGAATTTCATGACTTTTTTAACTAATAAAAAACAAAGGCCATGGTTCCCCTAGTCCAAACAATTTGAAATTCATTGTAGGAATTGATTTAAAATGACATAGAGGCCAAATGAACACTTAGATCAAAATATATGGTTTTTTAAAGTTGAAGTTTGTTTTTTAAATTCTACTAGAATATTAATAATGTTTTATTATTAATTTTTACTCTATAATTATATAATTGCAATATATTTTTTCAGTAATATTCATTTTTATGTGTTTTTTAGAATAATTGGACACCCATAACAAAAGTTTTGGTCATTTGATAATGATGTACGGTTTTCAACTCCTCGTATATATTTTATTATCACAAATTTGATAGTAATTTATTCAAAAACATTGTTAATTAGTGATGGTTTATTAAAATAATACCACTAAAGATAAATAAATAAATTTATAGGAGTAAAAAAATTTATTTAGTGGTGGTCTTAAAAATAAACTCTGTAAAAACATAGGTGATATATTCAGAAATTGTTTTGAAAACTACTCCTAAATACATTTTCTCTTGTATTTCTTCAATTGATTGTGACATTGATGTTTCCTGTAGTAATCATATATAACCCTTCTCCCAAATAATTAATTGTATATTTGGCATTAAATATTTATTTATAGTGAATAACCTAGTTGGAAGATGTCAGTCGTTCATTAACTTATCTATCAACCCATCAACCATTAAATTCACCCCTATATTAATTAGTTATCTGATTAAGAACAAATTATATTTTAAAATCCATTTATGAAAATGATTGATATATAATAAAATAATAACATATTTTTAAGGCTCTCATACCATGGAAAACCTATTAATAAAAATATTTTATGATTATAATCCTTTCATATTATACCCTTTTTATAGTTTAATATTATAATAAATGAAATTTATAGGTGAAATATTTCTTAATTTGGATTATTTAGTGTGAATCTACATTTTTTGGATTAATATTAAGGTTTTTCTGTAATTTGGATAAAATAAATTCATACTGTAATTAAATTATTATGATTCCACTTTATCTTTCAAAAAACAAAAATGGGAACAAAATATTTAAAAAGTATAGGAAGAAAATGGAATAGTTGAAGGAATAATGTATTCAAATTATTTAAATTGTACACCCAAAAGAGAAGATAATATAGTATTGTGATTATATATTCAATTAATAGATGAATATTCATAGACATTATCTATAGGCCTCAATTGTAAATATTCTATAATATATAAGGAATTAGACTGTGGAATTTCTCTATTATTTTTAATGATTATATATTAACCAAAAAATTTAAAACAAATCTAAATAGTGACCTTTGGAATGAATTTTAGACAGTTATTATTTGACTCAATAAATAAGTGACACAAAAATCTTTTTAAAATAATTCCAAAACTAGAAAAGAGAAAAACACTTCATATACTTTTTTAAGTGACAGTGGATACTTTTTTTGGAAGTTATGTAAAAACTATGCATGAGGATAAATTGAATATTGAATTAATTTTAATTTAACATTAATTAATTATGGAATTTAAATTAATATATAATTCATGATATGTTTATATATGGATGAAATTGTAATGAATTCCCCTTTTGGAATTTATAAATTTAATCTTGAATTCAATATACAATTTATCCCAAAATATAAAATTATCAAGTTGGGTGAAGTGATAGAATTATATTTTCATAAATTTTATACAATTATTTTATAGTAATAGTTCACATAATTCAAATAATGTTATGGGATGCTGAAATATTTTTCAACATACAGGTGATTTTTAAATTAAATTTTTAAATCATAAAATTTAATAATTTTCTAAAAAGAATTGCATTAAATAATGATTATTATATTTTTTATTTATAGGATACATAAATATCATGTATCCAATGTTATAGTAAATCTCAAAAAGATTATTTAAGATTTTTTATATGAATTTTTTGACCAATTAAAGAATTCTTTTTTACTAGACCAACTTTGCAAGTCACACTAAAGTAATGATCCTCTACTTTTTGTGAGAACCTTGAAATTTTTTATGATATGAAAAGGGTATTCCACTTTTAATGATGGAAACTATGTAAAGAAAACCCACATGTCATATTTGATTTCATGCTTTATTGTATTGGGTGAAAGAACTAATGTTTTTTATGGTAATAATATAATGTTATAACTAATTGATAAGGATGTCAATGAATATGATAGTCAGGTATTGAAAAAAGGTAGTGGATTTAAAAAGGATTATGAAATATTTCCGTTCCAATAGGTGTATATCACTTAATATAAAAAGGACCAATAAATAAGATACTTTTATCACATAAATAGAAACATAGATGATTAATGTACTATTGGGGATATCATAGTTTTTTATTACAAATATCACATCCTATGAAAATTGTGATGATTCTCCCAAAGGGATGTTATAAATAATCATAGTCACTCTATGTTTAGCCAACAATGGCTATAATGGTATCACGATTTATAATAAATGGGTAATGTAACTATAGTGGAATGTTTTTTGAATATCATAAGCCTCTATTAGTGGTGTAAATTCATACAATAAATATCATGGTTTAGGATTGGGGGAGTTTAAGAATAACATAATAGATATATGTGAGTGAAAAAAATAAACATTAGTTTATCGTTATCTATGATAAATTGATATCATTAATATTGTTCATGTCACTAATTACAATAGGTGGCACTAATGAAAATGATTATAATTTAATGTGAATCGCAGTTCAAGATAGGTTATGTTGGGAAATACAATAGATACTGATGAACTATATGCATGTGTATTATAATTATGACATACATTTAACATATAATTCAAAAATAAAATAATAAACAACATAAATAGGCCATAAATCTTAACAAGTGAAAATCTAATGTTTTTTGTCACATTTATACATGAATAATCTAGAAGAAACATGAAAATATATTATGTTAAATGGAAATAAATAAAGAAAATATAAATTATTTATTTAATAAAAGAAATATGAGGGTGAGAAGAGAAACATTGTAAAATTATTATACCTTAAAAATCATAATATCTAGTACATGGTCATGGCATGTGCCATTCAAAAAATTATTATTAACATTGATATACCTCATATCATGTTTGATGAGTATCTAATGAGTGTGTAACTTAACAGAGTCAAGGTGAATTATAATATCCAAAAAAATTATGTATATGAAAATCCCTATCGAGAAAATAGTTTTAATGTGTTTAGATTACTCTTTTGATCCTTATAAAAAGGGAATTATAATATTGAGAAAAGCATTCTTTGAGACTTTTTATTGATAGAGGTAGAAAAGGATTCTCTTAGTGAAACCATATATAGGAAGGATAAATCCATGGTAGTTTATTCATGAGAGTTAATATAAATTATTTACTTGAATATCTATAATTTACATTAATTTCATACTATTATTATATTCATATAACTCATTTTAATGTTGAATAAATTTGGATATTTCTTTTTAGTGTATTATTTCGTCATCTATTTTCCATAATTGAATTTATCAGTTTAAATAGATTTATATAGGATGGAATTGACCATTTTAGTTAATTAATTATAGTGATCTTGAATTTTATAGCTTATATAGTCTTTATGGAAAAGATTTTATAATGATAAATGTGATTTTTTATTTCATTGATACACATAGATATTTCTATGTGATTCAATAAAATACAATTGGAATGTTAAAATGCACTAATTTCTTGGTGTAATATTATTAAACATATAAATAATACATGGTGAAAAATTTAAATTAATGATACATTTTACTTATAAGATTAATGTTAAGAAAATTTCAGTTACAGATAATTATGGAGAAAATTACAAGATATACCTATAATTATTAAAGAATTCAATAATTCATAGCATCAAATTATATATATTATACTTGATTCATTCTTTAGTTTTCATTTTTTTTCTTTTGGACACCATAACATATAATACATTCCTTATTCTATTAACTCTTTTTACTTTTTAAAAATATTTGAAATGTCTGAAAATAATATATCATAAGATAATCTTCTTAATAGACATGGTTTATCTCTATTGTTCTGTATTGTAAGGTTATGAATCAACTATTTGTAGGACCTATAAAAATTAAACATAATCACTATCCAAGGATATAAAGAATCTAATTATCACTCTTGCTCCACCAGGACACCTAAATACAACCATATCTCTCTCAAAAAATAACCCAAAACTACAAGATTGAACTTTAAATTTATTAGAATCTTACTATATTTGATGAAGTGTTAGTCAAATTTAGAAAAATACTTGATCCTTATCCATATATATATATATATATAACAATGAAAATATTAAAGATAAATTACTCAACCCTTGATTCTTGAACCACATCAATATGAGACATCCTACCCAATGCATTAGTAGCAGAATCCCTCTTACTTGTATTATAACAATATCAAGGTCAAATGGATAAGGCTACACTACACATCACCTCCACCAAAGATTCAAGATACAATTATTTAAAATTTTATTCTCAAAAATAAGATTGGTATAAAATAATATATCACTACATATATATTTCTTTAAACTTCTGAACAAGTATATTATTGTTTTCGTCTCAAGATAATAAGACAAATAATTCATCTCTTGCAGCCTAAGACTTCAGGAAAACTAATCCCTAACATGGACCCCATACATCAGTATGAAACTAATATCCACACTGAATTATTCATATAAAACCCCATAATGCATACCTAATGTATGCGATATATGAATTGGTTAACACATCAATATTCTTTTTAACTCCCCAAATGTGGCATTTCATTAATCATCCTATAGATATTTCACCACGTTTGGGGTATATTTCTCCACTAATAATATATTTTATGAGTAATCCTAAATATATTATATGTAGTATCATAAAATACATCGAAAATTATGAAAATCAAAGTAATTATTAGTTACTATAAAAATCATAACCACCACCACTTTCTCAAGATCCACAAAAAACCTAGTTTCAAACATCACATGCCTAATAGACATTACTTCTCTAAGAATTTTGACTTCTCACCATATATTTTAGGTACCTTTAATGTGTCACTTCTACAAACCACATAATATAAAAAATATCATTTATCAATTCTAGAAAAAAGTGTCGATAAGGATATCGTAATCATCCCTAAAAAATTGCTAATAATGGGTTACCTTAATTAGTGTTTTTTTACTAATGATAAAGGATACCTTTATCATTACTTTTTTTTACTGATGATACAGGGTCAACTTTATCAGTTCATTTTCTAGTATTGATAAATGTCTCTATCATGTACATGATTCCCACATCAAAATAGTAGATGTTCAGCTGCTACTTTATATTTGATTCCACTAAATCCTTCCATTATAATCATGTTGTGGGGATGGGCGCCTACATACACACTCCACACACACACACTCTCATATGGGCCACTAGGCCTACGTGGCCCTTAGCCTACCCATTACATTCTCATGTATTTAGCCCACCCACATACACATGGTAGAGTCTTATAGGACCCAACCCACTAGCCCCACCATCATGGCCTATAGATGGCCCGACCCACCATTCGTTTTTACATATTCTATTACAAATAATACATATATATATATATATATATATATATTTATCAGTAACAATTGAAAAAAATAAGTATTAAAAATATTAAATTATTTAAAAAAAATTAACTATTTAATAATTTAAAATTAATAAATTACAAAATTTATTACAAAATTTATTAATTAAAAAATGATTATTAATATATGTATATATTTTTTATTAATATTAATAAATTGTATATATTAAATATAGATTTATAAATTGAAAAAATGAAAATTTAAAACTAATAAAAATTAAATATTTATATTAAAAAATTATTAATTAAAAAATTATTAATGAAAATTAATAAATTTAATATGCGTATATATAAATTGTATACAGTAATAACTACTATTAACTAAATATAAATATATAAATTGAATAAATTTAAATAATTAAATATCTTAAAATTTTATAAATTTCATAATTATTAAATAAATTGTTAATGAAACAATTATTTATAAAATATAACAAATTATATATATATGTATATATTAATTATAAATAAAAATAAATAACATATTTTAAATATAAATATATAAAATGAATAAACTGTAATAATTAAAAACATATTAATGTCTTATTTATTTTTAACGGTTTTTATACATAATTATTCTTTAATATATTTAATAATTTTAATAATATAAATAAATATATATATTCTTATATATTTCATATATATATCAATATATATATAATCTCATAAAATATGATTTACATAATAAAAATATTTGGGATTACAATATATGAGTAATATATTACGTGACACTTGTTTTCTTTTTTAAAATTAATATTAATTAAAAATATTGACTAATTGTATCATCTAATGGACAATTAATTTTAATTTTATTTTATTTTTTAGTTTAACATATATCAAACGTAAGGTACATTGATTTCACAATTACATATACGTAAGTAATTCATTTTATATACAACACGCACATAATATTTATGTAATTTCCTAATTTTTTAATAATCATTTTAGAATTATATTTATTAAGATAATATATTTAATATATATTATGTTTTTATTTGGTAAATTTTAATATTTTTTAATTTCTCTCAGCATATACTATTTATTAATTTTTTATATATTTTTATATTTTTAATATTAATTAGTCATTAATATTCTTAATTGTCTTTTAACATTTTTATTACTTCATCATTTTTAATTTTTCTTTATTCAATATGTTGGTAATTTTAAAAAAATTGGAAATATATTATTACATTTTTATTTAATAACATTGAATTTATTTAGTATGGTTGAAATTTATGTAATTAATATATTTTAATTTTCTATTTTAATATTTATAAATATCCATATTTAATATTTTAGAAATATTTATACAATCAATAAAAGAATTAAATTTTAAAATTTATTCATCCGTATTATAATTTATTTCATTAGTATATGCAACATATTACATAATGTCATTTTTCAATTCAACATATATCAAATATGTATATATATATATACATTAATTACTTGTAGAAAAATATTTAAATAATTAATGAAATCTAAAATAGAAACACGCACACCTAATATTTGTGTAATTTATTCAATTTTTAAAATTCATTTTATAAATTAAATTAGTAGGATATTATATTTTTTATATTATGTTTTTAATCGGTAAATTTTGTTTATTTATTTTTAATAATATTAGACACAGTACTATTTATTCATTTTTAATAAGTTTTATATTTTTATTTTTTGGAATTTAATAATTTTATAATATTTATTTGTACATATTTAATTACTATTATTTAATATGTTCAACATTTATTTATCTTCATTTCAATATAAATCCTTATTTTATTTTATTTTTAATAATTTTTTAATATTATTAAAACATATAAATTTTCCAATATTATTAATGTTTGATCATTTTATTTATTCAATTTCACTTATTTTTAACATTCATAAATTTTATATTATAAAATATACATTTTTTAGAAAAGTATTTATGTAGTTATAAATATATAATTATATTTAAAAATAATTATAAAATTATAATAAACATATTTTAATAATGAATATATTTATTATATTTATATTTATTTATTAAATATTTATTAATATAATATAATAATAAAAATATTTAAATGATGACTGTATTTACTGTATTTATATTTATATTTATATATATTTAATAAATATATACATACACATAAATAAATATAATGATATAAATATATTAATAATTTTAAATAAATAATTATTAATGTATTTATAAATATATTTATTCACAATTTTATTTACAAACTTATATTTTCAATTTTTATAAAATTATATAATTATAATTATAAATAAATAAATATTACATTTTAAAATTATTTTTATGCGTATAATTAATTAATTATATATTTATATAATTATAAATTTACTGTAAATTTATTTAAATTACGATTGTATTAATATATATATTTTTATATTGATGTTAATTTAAAATATATATATATATATATAATGAAATAAATATATTTATAATTATATTCAAATATTTATAAATATATTTTGAAATATATTTATTTATAATTATAAATATAAATCTTTATCATCACTAAACAACTGCTAATAAAGCAGTTTTTTATCAGTGCATATTATTTTAGCAGTAATAAAACCCCTATTTTTTAGTGCTTTTTTGGAATTGTGGATAAAACAGTTGTAAATATTTAAAAAGTCCCTTAACCGAATCAATTTTAGTCACGATGCTCAAACTCTTAAAGAAGTCTAGTACTACAACCACTCCCCCTTCACATTCACTCAGAAAAATCAACCCTCATATCTTAGGTATGTTATTATTCTCCCCCTCTCTCAATGCTTTCTTGATCAGTTTTAGCAGTGTGTGATCGTGTTGAATTGTATTGGATCAGTGGCCTTGTGGTTTTATGTGTTCGAGCTCTGTTGATAATTTCAACCGTCATTCATCCTCTTATCATAGCTCACTATTTTTGGGTCTCCGCATTCCTGATTTGACCCTACTACAGGTCACATAGGTCATGCTTGGTTCATAGTTTTTTTTTGTTTTTTTTTTCAAGACTCTACGTGACCATTGGTTTCCTCCTGGTCTTAGTGTCACAACATTCTAGGATCTCTCTAACACTGTCCTTTATAGGTTCTTGTCCACTTCTCCACTATCCAGGCTTGCACCGATAGAGTGTGGTTGCTTCCTCATAGGGAAAGAGAATATATCCTATGTATTTTTTAATGTTGAAATATATATTAATAAGTATTTAATATATTCTATCTTAGAGAACATTTTACTAAAGTGTTTATTATTATCTACTAATACTCAATGATTAAAAATATATATTTTTAGGCTTTAAACTTTATTATTTTTTTTCTTTTTCACCAAATATCAACTCAAATATTGAATATGCTCAACAGAATTGAAGACAAAATTTATCAAAGTCCATATAAGTTATGTTAATATGCATATATAATATCCCATTCAGTATCCAAAATAGTGAGGGGAGGGTTACCTTTACCAGTCTACCATAAACATCCATCTTCATTAATCCTTCGAAAAAACCTCATCATCTATTGTTGACAAGCCAAATGAAAAAACTCTATTGTTTTCATGATTGGGTTACATTATATTGTTTATATATTTAAAAAAACATATTTCATTGGAATTTATATAGAATATATAATATTGGATGAATGAATATTTACTAAAAAATTCAATAACTACATAGAAAAAATATTAAGGGTTTTATATTAAACTAATAATGCATTATCCATACAATAAGATACAGATTGATGAATATTATAATTTCATATGTATTTTCAATTGAAAATAAAAATTAGTCAACATTTAAAGGAATTCTATCCCTTTTATGGGATGTATAAACATATTTTCACTTACTATATGATATTGAGAAAGTCATCTACAAAAATATAAAACAAGCACCTCAAAGGTGTGCATGAGGAGCTAAAACTAGTGAGGATATTAATGTTTTTAATATTTATAGGAACGCCTTAAAATTCTAAAAATTTATAAATTGTATTCCAAGATGATTTATGATATTTATATAGCCACCCTGGTTCTACTATAATAATATAATAGTTTTATATTTTATGGAACATCTGTTAATAGAAAAAGGTATATAAATCTGGTGGAATATATATAAGGAATAAAATAAAACAAATAAATACAAACATGATAATTAAAAATCTATAATAGATTAACTTGTATATATAGAATTTTTTTCATAAAAAATGAACGATTTAGTTCTGACTATAAAAATATTTATGCAAATATCAACATTATAAATTAATAAAATGGTCCACTATTGAGTAAATGGAAAGGAAAATTTTATCATCCTAGAAATGTTATGGTTAATGAAAAATAAAATATCATTAATATTAATATATGAATAATTAATATGATATATGTTAATAATGCCAAAATAAATGAATAGAAACAAAAACAATGTTTTAAATCATTAAATGAATTTACGGATAGTGATAAAGAACTAGTAATTATAACAAATATGAGTTCATTTTTAAAACATATATAGTTGGAAGAAATAAACAATAGTCATTTAATTTAATTTCAAAACCGAATGATGGTAAGATTTAATGATCATTAAATTTTTTGTTTTATAGAACCTCAAAAAAATTAAAAAATAATATTCATTTCCTTAAGAATTTTTTGGATTCTTATTTTAAAATAAAAATAATATTTATTTCATATTTTGATTTTAAAATTTTCATTATATATAATGGCAAATATTTTCAAAATCCTCATTCTAAATTTCTAAAACCCTCTTGTAGGTTGATGAGTTTTAAAGACATTATGATTTCCCAATTGAGTTTGTGAAGTCCAAATTGTACCTTTGTTTTGTTTAAAAGGGGAAAATATATACTGTTATCATTTCAAGAGAATTTTTTAAATTAATTTATTGTAAATATAACTCACTTTTAGTTGATTTTATTTACAAATACATTATATTTAAAGGGACACAAGAAATGTTAATTTATTTTAATGTTTTTTCTTTTAAATATTTCTAAGTGTTTTATTAATGTATATTTATAGTTCTCATGTATAAAAATCAATTTTATTTTTCCCAATATAGTGATTTGGGAAAAAAATAATTTTTAGTTTAAAGGATTCATAAATTATTTATTAAATTATTCTTATTTTGAAATGAAATGTTTTAAAAATAGTTCAAGTTAGTTTTTACAATAGTTAAAGAATAAATTTTATTTTAAAAGTGACAAATTAATTATCATTGAATAACACCTCATTCGTATATATTAATCTTATAAATCTATTAATTTATTCACAGTTTCTTATCTAATGGGATATTTTAATAGGGTTTTAAGTGTTTATAGACTAAATATATGGTTTCATTTGTAGTTTTAATAATTTTAGTTGTAACTAAAAGGTTTTAAGGATTTTTAAGATGAAATTTTCTCTGTTTCATTGTTTTTAAATGTTTTATTAGAAATAAATGAGTTAATATATATTTGTTTTAGTCTAAATTTTATGAATTGTTTTATAAAAATTATAATGATATATTAAAATCATGTCATTTTTCACTAGTGATCAGGTTCTCCTACTCAATAATCATTGTTTGGTTTTAGTTATCCAAAATTCATCGAACAATCCATGCACAAGAGATCTTATTTTCCCTTAATATATATCATTGATCCCCCCTTCCCCAATATCTCTTTCCTCAATCCATTGTTGGTTTACCCTATCCCTCTCTTTGAAATTAATTTTCACTCATTGACCATTATTTCTCTCTTTGATTACATGGAACTCTTACATTTTCACTACAATAACAATACCCACTTATCATATAAGGTGGTAATTAAAATTGATAAGTAGGCATGGTTTTTACAATGAATTGACGGTAATCAGCTCAAATATTCTTAAATCCCTCCTATTCCAATGGATTAAAATAAAAAAATTCCTCCAATATACTTCCATGTATCCCTCTAACTCTCATGTAATAAAACCACAATATATTTTTAAAACATGTCATTTCCTTGTGTATTTTATTTTTAGTGACCATTAGAGTAACATCATTCATCATTGTTTTCATCTCATCAAACCAAAATATAATGAAATATAGTTTCATTATGAAATCAATATCTTTTTGATATTGGTGTATGTTTTATTTCATTGGGTTATAATAAAAATATATTTATTGTTATTCATGTATTACATAGTCTAAAATATTCTATTTAAAAAGAGAGTAACACAAAATTCAACTTCACTTCGGTCTTTAATAAAAGTTTCTTCCACTCATTTCATGAAATTCAATGCTTCATGACCTTGTTTCAAAATATGATGACTACATAACCTCGTATGTTTTGAGGATCTATATTTTGACACAAATTTAGAAAGAAAACTCAAAATTAAATAACAATAAAAAACACAAATTTCTAAGGGAATTATACCATCTAATAATAACTAAATTTTTTACCAATATATTTATTACCAACTTTTGGTCCCACACATCATAAAATCGAGATACTAGACCAATAGCCACATATTTTCCCTATATTTTTTATTTTCATGTCATCCCAAGGTAAAATTATTACTTTATAAGATTCATAATAGATAAAATTAAAATATTGGGTTCCCATTATTAGAATTATCTATAACGTTCTCCTTTGAATATAAATATCTTATGTATATTTATTTATTTTTTGTAAACAATGAATATGTCATGAAAATAATAGGATGAATATAAATTCAAATGGGTAAATGCTAATCACATGATATAAGAGTATGATTATTGAGTTAAAGAGTTCGTCATGTTTTAAATAGATCATGAATATGAACACTCATAAATCATTTTGTTCAAGTTTATGTTTTTATTATTCAAGAAAAAATATTCTAGAATAGTTTTAAGAATATTTGAATTGTCATAAAATAGACCAGTTCAATAAATATTGGAGTTATCATAGGGAAAAAGTAAACATGCACATCGATTGGTATGAAATTATGGTTTATGGTTCATTCTATAAAATTACTATTGTAAATGACAAAGAAGATCATATAAAAGAAGTGAATTTGGAAATTGAAGATCAACCTTTTGATTCGACAATGTTGTTTGAGAAGTTAAATAACTATTCTAGGAGACCACTATATACTGGTTATAATAAATACTCTACATTGATAGTTTTATTGAAGTTATATGATTAGAAAGATGGAAATAGGTAGATTGAACCATCCTTACAGAACTACTTGGTTTCAAATATGATATGATATCCAAAGAAAAAAAGAACATCCTTGTCAAACATATGATTTTAAAGGAATTATATATTTAAAGTTAATGAAATCTAAAAAATGAATGCTTGTTTAAATGATATAAGATTTTTTTGAAGGAAAATGAATCACTCCTAGAATTCCCTAAGTGTGGAACAAATTGATACAATAATGTTGAATCAGTTCTGCCACGACCCATCCCCCAGGGCCCGTGCCCTGACTACCCCATGCCCGGCTTCTATAGGCTAGGGGCTGGAGACTAAAACCGAATGTGTATTCCCTAAAACTTGGGACGGAATTGCATTTATAACCTGTAATCACATGCAACCAAGCACACACTAGGATACGAACTCATGTAAACCGAATACTAAATATACTGAGTACAGTATGTAAAAAGGAGCCAGAATACAAGCCCAAACGGAATTTACAAGGAAACTGGAATGTACTAGATGACTGATAGGTGAAAAGAAGCTCCTAGATCTTCCACCACAAATCCTACTTGAAGGTTAGGTACAGATCATGAATGACCATCTCTGCGATTTTCCTCGTCTAACGTCCACCTTAGAGCTACCTCCAGTCCTGGTACTCTTGTCTTTAGTTAGTGTTGTATTTCATATGCACCAAACACAACAATGTGCGGGCATAGCCCATGCAGGGGTGAGTATAACGATACTTAGTAGGGACCCCGAGACCCTCAAGGTCTCACAAAATCCACAAATAACGAACCAAAAATCAATGAAAAAAATAATAACCCAACTTATGTATATGCCCATACATATAACTATGTTTTCAAGTAATCCCATATCAATCATGAGGAAAACACAGAGTCCAACTCCAAATCCCCGTGATCAACTATTTCTCAAAGGTAGAAATACCACAAAGGAAAGTACCACACATGTATGAAATACAGAAGAACACCACCAATGTATTACCACAAAGAAATGTACCACATAGGTACAGACTCATCTCACACCAGGTATAACATTGATACAGTAGTAGAGATGATTATATGTAACTACTGAATCATATTACTCTATTAAGAGGCATAACCACATAGGATCGCTCGGTGCAGACCCACACAAGATCTCTTGGTGCTAACCCACACATGATTGCTATGTGCTGACCCCCAAAGGATCACTATGACCTGACCCACACAGGATGGCTAGGTGCTGACCCACACAAGATTTCTAGGTGCTAACCCATATAGGATCTCTATGTGCTGACCCACACAGGATTGCTCGGTGTAGAACCACATAGGATCACGCTTCATTATTCACGTCATAGCCAGCTACTGGGTTTTCCGACTAGGCTTTCTCCTCCCCTGTAGGTTCAAATCCGCAAGCCACTGATTGATACTCCAACTGCAACGTAGTCTCATGAAGAAGTATCTCAATGGACCGCCACTTCATAAGGGTCTCAAAGCAATATGCATCATGCCAATCAGACTCACGGTCAGTATGTTATTATTCTTTCTATCTTGAGGGCCCCGTTGGATTTGTGCTTGATCCAACCTGACCGTACTCCATCTTTTCCCAAAACTCCCGTGGGGTACACTCAAGGGACTATCTCACTCCAAGGTTTCCATTTCCTCTAAAAGTTTGTCAAACAGACATCTGAAGCCAAAGTTATGGAAGAAAGAGAGTAATTAGGTCATAGTGGGTCCGGGTCTGGTCTGACTTGGTTGGACCGACCCGGTTTGGGTCGACCCGGCCCGCTGGGGGTCCGGTAGGCTGCGAGGGTTGTATGGAGCCGCGGGGGGTGCCGCGGGGCCGTGGAGGACGTGGGAGGCCGTGGGGCTGTGGATAGCCGTGAGGCGGCGTAGCGAGGCCGTGGGGGCTGCAGGGACCATGAGGGGGCACGAAGGTGGCGTGCCCGTTGAGGTCCACGCAAGGCGCAGTGGGGCTGCGGGGCGCCAGAGCGCCATGGGGCACGAGGCGCGGATGCCGCAAGGAAACGCAGCAGGGCCGTGGGGTGGCAGTCCGACGAGGCCCATCATGGTGCATCAGGACATCAACGCGTTTCTCGAGTTCCACCGGTGCCAAACGCTGGCACTAGTCATTGTCACCATCGTGAAGAACACAGCAATAAAGAAGAATGACGGAGGGGTCGGGCCATGTTTGTTTGGCATGTACCCTCTACGTTAGGGCGGTAGAAAGCAACTCACCAAAAGTAAGAATCAAGAATGTGTATAGAAGATATTTAAAAAAAATCAATCCCCACATCCTACATCAATCACTAATACCATTACCTCAAAAGAAAACATATGCGGATCACCTAGTTTATGAGAGTTGATCTGCGTTCATAGTTTACAAGGTAAGAACATGGGAAGTGATAATCACTCATAAATAGTCCCCTACCTCGAAGGTTTGTTGATGGATGCTATGTGGAAGGAGATGATGACATTGGGGGATAGACAGATGTCGGTCACATCGGTGTTTCCTTGGTCGTTGGTTCGTTCATCGTTGGAGATGTTCCTCATTGGTGTTCTTCATTGGAGAGCTTTCTCCCAATTGTTCTTCTCTCCCCAATTCACTAAAACAAAAGGTAGCCCACATAATAAAAAAAATTATCTATTATGTTTTTTGGCATAATTTTAAAATATATTAATTAATTAATTGATGGGTTAGCTTAATTAATTAAAGGGGAGAGTTGGCATATTTAAGTGGGGAGCTCAAGAGGTTTCATCCTATTAAGAGGGTGTTCAAAGGGGTTCAAGGGCTTTTAAGTCTCGGGTGGTCCCCACCACCATAACCCACATGGGAGGTTTGGCTCTAGTGGTCCCCACAACCATATCCTAGTTAGAGAGGTTTTAGTATAGTTGTACCCCACCATTAAAACAACCACATGGAAGGTTTCAACAAAAGAAAATTAAAATGTTACACATTTTTATTTTATTTTCTTCATTCATGAAAAACACAAAAACTATCTTTCACTATCGACCATCTACTGTCGAGGTAAAGGTATCTTTAAGAGAATACCAGTGCTATGAGATAATCGGCAACCTCAGATTTCAATTTTGAGAACTATTTCCAAAGTTACAAAAACCCACTCGTACATTTACTGAAGGTACCTGGGAAAAATACTAGAAATTAATTTTGGGCACACCAGGCCTCGAAATCATGCGTCGTCAATTTTCAAAAACTCATAAAATTATCATTTAATTAAAAACATAATAATTTACATTGAAATTATAGGTCGTTACATTCTCTCCACCTCAGGGCTTTACATACCCATAATCCACAACTCAAACTAAGGGAACAAGTGGGTGTACTGAGAACGTATCTGAGCCTCCTGCTTCCATGCTCTCTTGTGGAGGTTCTCGTGCTACCAGCGAACGTGCACCAGAGGTATCGTCCAACCATAAAGATGATGCTCATGTAGATCCTAAATCTCTACTAGAACCTTCGTAAAAGTCACCCCATCATCAATGTCTAACTCTCCGTGGTTGATGACGTGGGATGGTTCGTGCAGGTATCTCCTCAGCTGGGATACATGGAAGTCGTCGTGCAGTCAGTGCAATTGAGGTAGAAGATCTCAGCTGTAAGAAACCATTCCAACTATGTTGAGGACCTTGAAGAGTCTGATGAACCACAAATATAACTTTCCACCATATCCAAATCTCTGTAAACCTCGTCGAGGTGAGGCCCGTAGAAGGATATGGTCTCCATCCTCCAAACCAGAGGTCTTTGTTTCCTATTGGAATATGACTTCTGCCTGCTCTGTGTAGTATTCATCCACTCATGGATGATCTGCACCTCTCTATAGTATCCTGAACGATCTCTGTTCCTACGAGTGCTGACTCCCCTAGGTCAGTCTAGCACAAAGGTGTTCTGCAATATCACCCGTACAACACCTCTAAAGGTTCCATCCCAATGGCTGAGTGATAACTGTTGTTGTATGCAAACTCCACCAAAGGAAAGTTATCCTCCCATCTATGACCTAAGTCGAGAATGCAAGCACATAGCATGTCCTTGAGAGTCAAAATAGTCTGCTCAGTCTGGCCATCCATTTGAGGATGTAGAGCAGTGCTCAAATGAAACTGTGTCCCGAAGGCCTCCTAAAACCCCTTTCATAGCCAGGAATTAAAATGTGCATCATGATCGTAGATAATCGTTGAGGTTAATCCATGAAACCGCAAAATATCTTTCACATAGAGGCATCATATTCTCTCTACTAAACCGTGCTCTCTGATTGGTAAGAAGTGGGATAATTTGGTGAGTTGTTCGATGATCACCCAGATATAATCATGACCTCTGGATGTATGTGAATGTCCCGTCACGAAGTCTATGGACATCTCATCCCACATGCACTCTGGGTCCTCTAAAGGCTGAACCAAGCCTGCTGATACCTGATGCTCTGCCTTCACTTGCTGAAAAGTGAGGCACTGAGAGAAAGAATCTCCTACTTCATTCTTCATTCCCGGACACCAGTACTGTTGTCGGATATCCTGGAACATTTTCGCCACTCTTGGATGTTCCTCTAGAAGAGATGTGTGGTACTCCATCAACACTTCCTCTTGAAGTGACACTGATACCATGGTATGTCCTCTTAAGAGGAGGATGTGCTCCCCACCTTCAGAAAATACATCAGGTTCCCGCCCTGGGGATATCTAAACATGTCCAGCCTCACAGTCATCATCCCCATGTTGCGCCTCCCTAACTCGCTGAATAAGCGGGGAGTGACTTTAATAGAATGAAGAAAAGCTTCTCCATCCCAATCCATAAAGGATATCTGCGAAGTAGCCAGCTGCTCTATCACCTAACCTAGCAGCTGTATACTGGTTCTCCTGCTGATTGAATATGCTACAACGTTCCCCTCCCCATAAGTATAGAATATTTCGAAGTCATAGTCCAAGAGGAAATCAAGCTAATGATACTGTCTTAGATTCAGGTCTTTGTGAGAGAAGATATACCTGAGAATCATGTGATCATAGTACACTGTAAAATGCATGCCCATCAGGTAATTTCACCACATCTTCAAGGAGAAGACCACTGCTGGTAACTCTAATTCATGGGTAGTGTAGTTCTGCTCATGTTATCTCAATTGTCGAGAACCATATCCAATCACTTCTCTCTCCTGCATTAGGACACATCCAAACCCAGTCCCTGATGCATCGTAGTAGACTATGTACCCAACTCCCTCCTCTAGAAGCCTCATGATTGGGGAACTAGTCAGCCTCTGCCTCAACTCCTAAAAACTCCACTGTTATCTCTCTGTCCACACGAATGGTTGCCCCTTCTTCATCAACGCTGATAAAGGTGCTGCAACTCTGGAGAAATCTGGCACAAAGCTTCAGTAGTATCTATCCAAACCCAGGAAACTCTATACCTCTATCACACTCCTGGGTGGATCCCATGAAATTACTACCTCAATCATCACTGGATCTACTATAACTCCAGCCTTCAATATAAAATGTCCTAGAAAGTGAACCTCTCAGATCCAGAACTGGAACTTCGAGAGCTTACAATAAATATGGTGCTCTTGGAGTGTGTCTCGTACTACCCGCAAATGATATGCATGATCCTCCTGAGTATTCAAGTATATTAGAATGTCGTCGACAAAGACTACTACAAAGAGATCAAGGTATGGTAGAAAGATCATGTTCTTGAGTCCCATGAACACTGTTGGAGCGTTGGTTATGATGAATGGCATAACCATGAACTCGTAGTGGCCATACCGACATCTGAAAGAAATCTTCTACACATCCTCATCTCACACTCTAAGTTGTTGGTAGCCTGATCAGAGGTCTATCTTTGATAACCACTGTTCACCCTTCAGCTGATCAAAGAGTTCGTCAATCCTAGAAAGTGGGTACTTGTTATTCACAGCCACCTAGTTCATGCACT
Source organism: Viscum album (assembly GCA_963277665.1). Taxonomy (NCBI): domain Eukaryota; kingdom Viridiplantae; phylum Streptophyta; class Magnoliopsida; order Santalales; family Viscaceae; genus Viscum; species Viscum album. The sequence goes on along the minus strand of OY728157.1, from coordinate 1,654,939,443 downwards.
GATAGTCAACAGAAAGTCTCAAGCTCACATATGATTTATTGGAAAACAAAATCAAGGCTTCCCAAGGTGAATCATGGGGCTGAATGAATCCCTTCCTCTGCAATTCCTCTAGCTATATTCACAGCTCACGATGCTCCGTGGGAGCCATCTGATATGGTGATGAAGATATTGGTGTCGTCTTAGGGGGCAAGTCAATGTAAAATTCCACCTCTCTACGAGGAGTTAGACTCAAAACATCATCATGGAAGACATCCGTGTACTGGTCCACCACTACAGGATAGCACAAAATCTCCACATCAACCACTCTGGGGGCAAAGCTTGCCAAATGATGAGTGATCGGCTGTACTCTCATCCGATTAAGTCCATCATGTGCTAAAAAGGCTCCCTTCTCATTGGTGAAGGTAAACCTAGTCCCATATATGTGGAAACAACACACTTTATGCCTAATACATTCAATATGATCATGTACTATAGATAACCAATCCATACCCAAGAAGATTTTGTAAGGTCTCGATGCCGCTACTAGGGGATCCCAGCCGAAGCTCTCACCGACAAGATTAAGCTCACACTAGCAGTAGTAATGCATAATTGTCAAATCTACTCCCATAAGAGTCTCTAGCCATCAGGATAGAGCCAACGACTACAGTGGAATCTCTGAGCTCCGAACAAGGGTCATGGTAATAAAATAATGACTGGAACCTATTTCTATAAGTACTGCAGCTAAGGTGGAATAGACACAGATCGTACCTCATATCATCTCCAGAGCACCGTGATCATAGGCCTCAGCTGCCTGGTGCTGGGCTCTCCCCTATCCACCTACTCTCGGCTATCAGGGTGGAAGTCTTGGTGGTGGCGGTAACATCTTGAATCGCTTCCAAACACTAGTTGCATGGCCAACTCCTCTGCCACGTCTGCCTGCTCCTTGTGGACCATATCGGTCAAATCTATGTCTCTACCAGGGTGGTCCTTCAACCGTTTTCTAATCATCTGTATGATGGGTCAGATAGTCACGAGCCATGTGACCCTACTCACCTCTTGTGTAACACTTCCCACTCCTAGCATAAATGGATTTGTCTCGGGTGCCCCACAGGATAGACCATGAATCATGTGGTCGTCCACCTGTTGGTCTAGTCCTCTTGAACCTTTGGAACATTTGTCTATTGCCAGCTGTAGAATAATCATCTGTGTGGCAAATGGTGGTGGGTCTCACTACTGGTGACTGATCATCAAGGAAACTCTCCACTAAGAGTTCTCTCTATAACACCTTTTCCTACATCATAATGTTGTGTGAGATCATCGAAGCCCTGATCTCTAACCTGAAGTCATGCACCCCACATGTACTCCACATAGAAGAATACCACCAATGTATTACCACGAAGAAAGGTACCACATAGGTACAGACTCAGATCAAACTCGGTATAACTTACTTATAGTATTAGGTATGATTATATGTAACTAATGAATCATCTTACTCCATTAATAGGCATACCCACATAGGATCACTCGGTGTTGACCCGCATAGGATCGCTCGGTGTTGACCCAAACATGATCACTAGGTGTTGAACCCCATAGGATCACATGGCATGGACCCACACAAAAACACTAGGTGCTGACCCACACAGGATCACAAGGTGATGACCCACACTGGATTGCTAGGTGCTGACCCTTAGAGGATCGCTTAGTGTTGACCCACAGATGATCGCTTTTCCTTTTTCATGTCACAGCCAACTACTATGTTTCTACACTAGGCTTTCTCATCTTCAGGAAGGTCAGCTCCACAAGCCATTAGTAGATACTCCAACAGCCAAGTAGTCTCATGAATAATTATCTCAAAGTATTTCCACATCATAGGGGTATCAACGCAATAGACGGCACACTAATCTGACGCCCGGTCTGTAAGTTATTAGCCTTTTTCCCGAGGGCCGAGTTGGATTTGTGCTTGATCCAACCCAACTATACTCCAACATTATCCAAATCTCCAGTGGGGTAAACTCAAGGGGCATTCTCACTCCAAGGTTTCCAGTGTCACTGACGGTTCATCAAACGGGCATTTGATGACAATGTTATGAGAAAAGAGAGTAATTGGGTCGTATGGGTCAGGGTCCGGTCCAACCTGGCCCGACCCAGCCTGGGCCAACCCTGTTTGGGTCAACCCAACCTGAATCGCTTGTTCCAGACTGACCTTCTAGGTGGTTCAGCTGGCTGCAAGGGCCCATAGAGTGTCGTAGAGGATCGCAGGGGCCATGGCGGGCGCGAGGGGTCGTGAAGGCCACGAGAGGCCACAGGGCCGCAGATGGCTATGAGGTAGCTCGACGAGGCCGCGGGGGTTGCAAGGGTTGCGGGAGGCTGTGAGGCTGCGGAGGGATGCATATGGCACGGTGGGGCCATGGGCGGAAAAGCCACGGGATGCGGCGGCCAAGGGTGGCGTGGCGGGGCTGGGGGGCGGGGGTCCTCTGTGGCTGGCCGAGTGGCGTTGTGCTGTCACCGATGGCCGGCTTGCCCGGCTGCCCTTGCTTCGTCACCTTGTTCATGGGTCTCGAGATCCACCAGTGCCAAATTCCAGCACAGGTCACTGTCACCAAATCAAAGAACACACCAATAAAGAGGAACAGCAGAGGGATCAGGCTATGTTTGTTTGGCCTGAACCCTCCACGTTAGGGCGGTAGCAAGTGGATCAACAAAACCATAAATAAATAACATGTTTGGAAGATATAAAAAACATCAATCCCCACAACCATCATCAATCATTAATCCCAATCCCACAAAAGAAAACATTTTCGGATCAACTAGTTTATGAGAGTTGATCCAAATTCTTAGTTTTGAAGGGAAGAACATGGGAAGTGATAATCACTCATAAATAATCCCCTACCTCAATGGTTATTTGATGGAAGGTGCGAGGAAGGACATGATGTCGTTTGAGATAGACGGACGTCCATGACGTCGGTGTTTCCCTGATCTTCAGTTCGTTCATCATTGGAGAAGTTCCTCATTGGCGTTCATCATTGGAGAGATTTCTCCCAAAAGTTCTTCTCTCCCCAATTCCACCAAAACGAAGGGTGTCCCACAAAATAGAACAAGTTATCTATTATTTTTGTTTTCATAATTTCAAAATATATTAATAATTAATTTATTTTTTGGATTAATTAATTAAAGGGGAGAGTTATTATAATTAAGTGGGGTAGATCAAGAGGTTTTTCCCCATTAAGAAGGAGTTCAAGGGGGTTCAAGGGTTTTTAAGTCTCGGGTGGTCCCCACAACCATAACCCACATGGGAGTTTAGGCTCGGGTGTTCCCCACCACCATATCATATTTTGAGTGGTTTTAGTACAGGTGATCCCCACCATTAAAATATCTGCATGGAAGGTTTTAATAAAATAAAATAAAATTGTTACACATTTTTATTTTATATTATTCATTCATAAATAACTCAAAAACTATATTTTACTATCAACCCACTGCGGTCAAGGTGATGGTCTCCTTAAGCGAATACCGGTACTGTAAGTTCAACAGTTCCCTCGGATTTCAATTTCGTGCACCAGTTCAAAAGTTACAAAAACCCGCTCGTACATTTACTGAACGTACCAGAAAAAAAAGTTCATAAATTCATTCCAGGAACACCAGGACTTTGAATCATGCGCCGTAAATTTTCACGGTTTCTTAAAATTCCCATTTACCGAAAAAAATACATATAAATTCTGAGTCTATATAAATTATTTCAAAAAATATATTGTACTTTCCTATTTTTCTATAGTTTAAAAGAATATATGGATTTCATAAAGTTAATAGAAAATCGACATGGTGTGTAGATTCATGAATTAACGATGGGAAACTACGTCGTCCAATTGACTCTCGCTAGTGGAAGAAAAATTATTTCTGATTATCCTATTTTTTTAAATGATACAAGAAACATATTTCATGTGATTTATAAATATGGAATAATTTATTTTGGTTTATAAAGTAATACCCAGAGTACATGTCCATTTATGTTGGTAAATTATAACTTACCATAATGGTTATGTGTGAATCACAAATACATTATGTTATATCTACTTACATAGAGACCAAAAAAAACATGCTAATGATATTGATGTCTATTTGGATCCATTTATCAAAGATTGGATATTGATGTTGGAGATAGGTGTTACATATTATGATTCTAATAGAATTGAATAATTAACAATTATGGACATGTTTTACCGGATGCCAAATGATATTACTATTTATGGAACTTTTTTGGGCTATAACATTAAACAAATCTTGGGGTGTGCCATTTGTGAAGAATGGACACACTCTATTCAGTTAAAAAATTCCCCAGATACATTGTTTTTATGACATCAAAAAAAATTTCCTTAAAAACATAAATATTCATCCTAGAAAACAACATTTAATGGGAATAATGAATAAGGTACAACACCATAGTCACAAATGGGTGATAAACTATTTGATATGGTAAAAATATTATCATTGTTTTCTATAAACCATTTCAAAAAACATTACAAATTTTGTCGGCAAAGAGATAAATTTTCATTCAATTATCATACTATAATTTTTTGTATGTCATATATTTTGATGATTACATACATGTAGAAAAAAAATTCATTTGATAGTTCTATTGTAATATTTATAAATATTATTGTAAAAATGAAAGATAAAATCAGGGCTAGGTTGGACATGACTAAAATCAGGATACAGAAAGAGTTGGCCTCAGTGAAAGGTAAATGTCGGACTTTTATTCCTCTAGAAATAGAAACTCAATACATATTTTTTCAATTTCCCATGATCCTTTATAATGTAAAAGTTATAGGGATATTTTAATAAAATTTCAAGAATGTCATTTTAATGACTAATTTGATGTTTCCTAGACTAAAATAACAATACTAACATGCTTTAATGAAATATTTTATTATTTTTATTTATGTATTATTCTTCCTAAAAATGTAAGGCATACATTTACCAGACTCTAATTTTTTAATCCAAATTTTGTAAAGTTATAGATCCGAAGAAGTTTCCAATCACGAATAAGGAGGTCCTAGTAATATTATATGAATTATATATTTTCATGCCACCATCCTTCTTTGATATAATAGTTAACATGATTCTTAACATGGTTGTAAATATTCTACTATGTGTCTCTTTCCATTACATGTGGATGTACCTCATTGAATGCAATATGAATATTTTCAATGGGAAAGTCAATAATGGAATTTGACATGATGATTGTATCATAGAATGATATATTATTGAAGAATATGTTGAATTATTTACTAATTGAATATTATTTTTGATAACATTGGTCTCTAGAAGCCTCATCACCATTGAAACCTAATGGGAGAAGTAATTTTTGGAAGATATTTTGTTACAAATACCGTCACAAAGTGAGAGAAACATCGCCTATACATTTTATGTAATACTAAAGATGTTGATCTATACACTAAATCCCACAAACAATCATATACATTTAAATCCATTAAGGGTTTAAGGATGGATATCAAATACACATAATCAATATTTTATAGGCTGGATCTAACATTAAATTTTAAAAAAGTTTCATATGAAAAAATGAATTTAGTGGTTGAAAGGATATAATAGATATATAGGGGACCACATAAAAATGTTATATCCATTAATTTTTTTTTAATTCATGGTTATAAATTTTATAAAAAACAACACAATTACAATTATATGATTAAAAATAGTGAAGTTATACTAGTGGAAGAAGTGATACATATATCAGGTGCAATGGATAGTAATCCAATTTATATGAATATTTTATATTTTAAAATCATCAATGATATATAAGAGTTAGATTACGTAACAATTCAAGTGATGATTTTCATTTAAAAAATAGATGACAACAGAAGTATAATGAACATTGATGAAATGGGAATTTTGAAGTTGAATTTTATTTTGGAAGGGGGAAAGGTTGATTCGTTCATATTGGAATCAAAATGTGTGCAAGTATTTTATGTCTCAAATCCACAAATAAGAATTGGTAAATTGTTCTACTGGAGACTAAAATACAGTAGGGTCAGATAAAAATTCAACCAAGGATAACCCATTAATTGGGATATCACATTTATTTCATGGTTTTCCCAATGTAGAAAATATATTACACATTAGAGGGGACGATCTATTGGGGGTTCAGATTCTCAATAGAAGAGCCAAATACCTTCATCCTTTAAATAAAATAAAGAGATTTCAATGAGAAGGTTAAATTATTTTTAATATACTATGTTTTTTATAATAATATTTTTTATTCTATGGTGTATTTACATAATTTAAATTAATCATTTGTAAATTTATGCAATAAATGTATTTTTCATTGGATGATGTTACTAATATTGAGGAATAATGGGTTGTTGATTCTAAAAATGTGAATTATTTGGGAATCAACACCATATTGATGAAAATAATAAGAATGATGTTTCATCACAATGTTGACTAAAATTATCAAGGAGAAGAGTATGGTTATAAAATATGAGGTTGGATGAAATCAACATGGGTAACCCATTGACCCTAACAAGCTAATGCTCATTAGTTATATTGGGGCAACAATAAGGATGAATGTTTTGATTGATAGATATTCATGGGGAAATCTAAAACTTGTAATGTGGGAACCCCTTTAGAGATATATAAAGGTAATCTTACAATATAATTCCCATATTTAATCAAAAAATTATATAATGAAACATGGGTTTAATTTCCATTATCCCTAGAAGAGTTCGTTTATTTTATACATCTTCATTAATAAATATTTCTTAATGGCCACTAAAAAATCCCTTATAGGCTTCTATACAATTCTTACCAATCATTAACTTATGGATGATGATAGTAATCCAAATCCCCACCCAACTTTTATGTAATCAGTCATTATAAATAAAGAAACATTGAATACCTTTTTTATTCATTAGGATGAGAAATAATCTCTAGTGCATTGTAGAAGATAACATATTATTTGATATTATTTATTTTATCAAATTTTATTCTAAATTGTTATTTTATGAAACAAAAAAGTCATGGTGAAAATAAACAATGTGCATCAAAACCATTGTACCCCAATCACAAATCATTGATGGGTATTTTCCTCAAAATAAGAAAATGGGATATTTTTAAATTATAAATTAAATTTCTATGTGATATTATATGCTATATGTTCCTTTTATTATATATATATATTTTAATCAAAATTATAATCAACTTTTATACCACGTCATTTGTTATGAAAGGAGGCCCTCCTTAATAAGGATTATAAACTAGGTGGTGAAAAAAATTGAAAACATGTGTAAGTATGACATAATAGAAATTTGTAGTGAATTATAACAGTATTAGATAAAAATATAATTTTATTTTCAAAAAATATTTATATGGTTTAGACACAAGGATATGTGGCGACCTTACCAAAAAAACTACTTCATGTAGCTTTCAAGCAGTTGGAAAAATATGGTTGTGTTAGATGTATAGGATTTCGAGGGCCTCCTCAAAAATATTTCAAGAAGTCACTATGAAAATAAAATTCATGTTAGATGATGAAATTGTTATAGGTGAAAATATATTATTTTCAAGATATTATTATACAATTTGGTTTGGGAGACATATTTATGAAAAAGGATCAATGAGAATCAGTAGTAGAACAAAGATTAGTACATGAACAAAAAAATCACCCCACAAGTTTTGAGGCTAATGTTTCCCCTCAACTGCGTACCTTACTGATGTTAATAAATTTTTTCATTAATATTTCGATAAAATATGATTAAATATTTTTATAAAATTATTTCTCTAAAATTCATCTTGGTGAATTTGTATATAATTTAAATCAATTAATATCCATGTGTCACCTTGGTATGAGGGGTGTGGTGTATAATATCCTCAGATGAACTCCCAAAAGATCTCATGAAAGTTTGTATTAATGTATAACATGATCCAAGCTCTATGTTTCTTATTCCACTTAATGATTTGGATATTTCAACTATCAATGATGTTATTGTAACTTTCTTACAATGAAGATCTAATAAAACAAACATACATGAGGTATGTCATTATCAATTTGTATATAATTAATAACATAGAATAGTTAATGAAAAAAATTGAAGTGAGGTATTTTATTAGAAAAAGATAAAATTATGGGGAAAAAAATATTTCATCAAGAAAGTATACTGAATTGACCAAGAAAATTAACATACACTCTATGAGTACCTTCTCCCCTTCCAGTTCCACTACATCATATATTATCATTAAAAATTTATGTAAACACCACATTAAAAGATGGAGATATGTCCTACATTCCATATAATGAATATCTATTTGAAACCATCCCTACAGATGTATTTAGTATTGTGTGTATAAATGAGATTGTCAAGTTTGAATGGATTTAAGTATCAGTTGTGAATACACGAATAATTTAAATTTCCATAATACGTTAATGAAAAAGGATCTAATATGGTCATTAAAGTTAATACAAATCCATATTTTCTATAGTTGTTTTTATTTTTACTATATAAAAGGAATGCTCTATAAATTTCAGTTTAGATTCATTAATGCATGTATCTTTTATAATGAAAAAATTTCATTAGAGTTGAAATAAATTGATAAGAAAATATATGAACTAGAAGAAGAATTTGAGAATAAAATAACAAACAACAAAATCTTTTTGATTCTAATAATTATGGGGTAAAACATCGTAATCTAGTCATATAAAATATATTTTTTCCCTTAAATTTTAGTTTTATTTATTAATAATCACTTTATGCTGATCGTAATCAATCTGGATACCCCAAATATTAATTTTGTGCATCCAATTAATTTATTTCCAAAAAACCATCCACACATGATGTTAATTGTGAATTTATAATTAACTAGAATAAAAATTTTATAGGAACAAATTAAAATTATATGATTCATTTTTTATTTTAAAAATGATTATTTAATGATACGGTGATCTCTAGATATAGGCTAAATCATAGTGTAACGTTACAGAATAAAAATAAAAATCCTATGGATTAATTAAAATTAAAATATATTAAATACATATTCACGGATTTTACTATCAAAACATATTTCAAAACAATTAATTAATTTTTCTATTATTATATAGTGTTTGATTTAAGATAATGGAAATCATTTTTTATATTATATTTTAAAAATTCATGAAATATATCATACAACATCAAAATACTAGAATCCTAGAATATGTAATTTTTTAATGTAATTACAATTTAATTAAAAATATTTATTAATTTATAGGTTATCAATATTTTCTAGGCACTGCTACAATTTTCAATAATCTACGTAATAAAAAGAATAAGTAAATTTGTTTTGAGATGAGCGGGCAGCGTATATGGTGTCAGAATATTTTTTTACATCAAATTTAGGTGATTGCCTACTATGTTTGTAACCTATTATGGAAAATTACTATTGAATTATATTTAGGGTGTGAAATATTTTGATCAAAATGTTTATATATTAATTTTAGTCTATTTCTCAAGGAAAATTATAATGAGTAAAACTTATTTGCTTATAAAAAAATGAGAAAAAAATGCATGCGTTAAAATTTATACAGACATCATGATCTTGTGACTTACTAATAAATATCTAGTTAATTATTTCATCATATTATATACTTTTTTAGTTAATTTCATTATTTTTTTTATCGGATACTTATTTTTTAAAAGTTTACATATATTTTAAAAACACAAATTATATGATAAAAACCAAGAAAGTAACCCTAGATTGTCTTGAAACTTTATTAATGTCATATATAATTTATTTTTTTGTGTATAAATTGACCACACATCAATCTGAAACATGATGTGGTTAGTATGAATCGAAGTGCATTTTTTCAGTTTAAAATTTTATTTAAGTAAAAAAAATAGGTGACATACGCAAAACTGATAAAATGGATCCATAAATTTTCGATACATTATGAAAATTATCCATAACTAAATTTTCATGTTCTGGAATTAGTCGTTCATCAATTCAATTCATGGTTCACCTAGTAAGACTCAAATTTCCCATTATTAGTGTAAAATTGAAAAATTAGTTAACAATATGTTTCACTTACTAAAAATTGAGAAAATTTTCTTCAATTGTTTGGATAATTTAGGAAAATGATTCATATTCATTTTTTATGTATTTAAATTTATTATATATCAATCCAACACATGATGGGACAAGTATTACACCAATTGTATAAATTTATTTAAAATTTACATATTATAAAAAACATGAGTGACACACTCAGAACTCATCAATCACATTTTAATATTTAAATATTTTAGAAAAATTATCCATAAGTCATTTTTAGGTGTAAGAATCGTCAATACCTTAATATGATACATGGTGAACTCTGTATAAATAAAATGTTCATTTATTTGTTTAAAATTAATATTTTAGATCAAAAAATGGGTCACTGACTAAAAACCAAACAAACATGCTTATATTGTATTAATAATTTATAAAAATGGCGCATAATTAATTTTTGATTTGTAGTAATTGACCACACAAAAATATGACACATGATGTGATCGTTATGACTTGAAGTTTATGTTTTGGTTTTAAAATGTCATTTTAGTAAAAAAATTGACATGATCAAAACCAAGAAAAAACTTATATATTGTTTTGATACATTAGTAAAATGATCTATAAGTCATTTTTGATGTGTCATAATTAGCTAAACCTCAATCCATCGTAAGATGTGAGGAATTTTCCTCAAATTTTTTTGTTTGAGTTTATCAATTGACATTTCAGTTAAAAAGACAAGACACATGTTAAAACCCAAAAAAACATTTAGAAATCTTCCTTAATTTAGTAAAATGGTCTCTCAATAATTTTTGATGTTTATGTATCAGCCTCCGCTCAATCCATATGTGGTGTGCTCAAAATTACATAAAATGTCCGAAATTTGATTAAAACTATAATTTTAGACCAAATTGTGTGTCACTCAGTAAAAATAAAAAAATGATTAGATTATCAAGATAATATTTTAAAAATGATTCATATGTCATTTGTGATGTGTAAGAATCATTCACAGATCAAACTAACAGATCATGTGACTAGTATGATTCCAAGTGCATGTTTTTAGTTTAAAATTATATTATTTTAAAAAATAATTGACATACTCAAAACTGAAAAAAAGTCATATTATTATTAAAAATTTTGAAATTGATCCATATGTCATTTTTTATGTGTAGTAATAATATTCATGTTAAATCAATGCACATTAAGACTGGTATGACTCGAAGTATTTGTATTCAATTTAAAATTCAATTTTAATTTAAACAATTAGTGAAATATTCAAAACCAAGAATAATCACTAATATTGTCTTTATAATTTAGAAAAAAATTCACAATTCATTTTTGAAAAAGAAAAATATACCTCATGTCAATCCAATACACTGAGTGCTTTATTTTACTCCAAGTTTGTCTTCATATTTAAAATTGACATTTTTGTAAAAATAAAAATTGATATACTCAAAACCAAAAAAAATTATTAGGATTATTTTGATACTTTAAGAAACCAATTTATATTTCTTTTTTGACATGTAGCAGTCATCCTCACCTCAATTCAATACAAATTTTTCCGTATTTGGCTCAAAGTGTCCATTATATGTTTAAAATTGACATCATATTTAAAACCATGTGTTACTCATTAATAACCGATATAATACACTAATATTATCATGTTAAATTTCTTAAATGGTCCATAATTAGTTTTTGATGTGTATGAACTAACCATAGGTCAATCCAACAACTAATGGGGTTGGAACGAGTCTAGTTGAATGTTTGAAGTTAAATAAGGAATTTTAGTAATAAAAAGTGAAAAAATCTAATCTGGTCAAACACATTTATATTATTTTTATAAATTATAAAAATAATTTATCAGACATTTTTGATGTTTAGGAATTAGGCACAGCTCAATCAGATGCATTTTTGGACTGGAATTACTCAGATTATGCGGTTTCAGTTTAAAATGTAAATTTTAGTAAAAAAAAGAAGTGAAATACTCAAAATTGATAAAATGACTTCTAATTATTTTGATACAATTGGACAATGATCCCACAATAATTTTTGATTTGTTGGAATCAGATGCACCTTGACCTAATTTATTGTCTATTTGGTATGACTCAAACTTTCTATTCTCAGTTTCAAATTGAAATTTTAGTTTAAAACGTGTATCACTCACTAAATAAAATACTATTCACTCATATTTTCTTGATAATTTAGTAAAATTAATTAGAATTCATTTTTTATGAGTAATAATCAATCTCACATAAAACTGACACTTGATTTCAAAGGTATGACTCGAAGGGATTGTTTTCATTTTTAAATGATCTTTTTGTAAAAAAAGAAAAGTGACAAACTCTAAACAAATAGGAAAATATCATATTGTTTCAATGCTTTAGTAAAATAATACATATGTCATTTTTTATGTCTATAAACCAACTTCACATAAATATAAAATATGGTGTACCTGATATGACTCAAATTGTCTATTATCAGTTTAAAATTAAAATTTTAGTTTAGAACATGTTTCACTCACTAAAAACAGAGAAAAATCAATTAACATGTCTTTATAATTTTGTAAAATGTTTTGTAATAAATTTTTGTTTTGTATAAATCAATCTCACATCAAACTAACACATTATTTGACTGGTATGGCTCAAAGTGTTTGTTTTTAGTTTAAAATGAAATATTTGTAAAAAAAATATAGGTGACATACTCAAAACCAAGAAAACACATTTACATTGATTCAATACAATAAAACATTATTCCTAAATACTTTGTTATGTGTATAAATTTTCTATATCTCAATATGATACAAGGAGTTCTTGTTATGACATAAAATATTTGTTATTAGTTTAAAATACACATTTTAGTTCAAAATGTGTGTCACTCTCTACAAACTATGAAAATACAATCTAATTTTCATGAAAATATAGTAAAATTATTCATAATTAATTTTTGATGAGTATGAATTACTCTCATGTCAAACTGACTCACAATGTGACTGTCATGACTGAAAGTGTGTTTCTTCTTTTTAAAATGACATTTTAATAAAAAACTGATATACTCCAAACTGAGAAATTGCATTAGAATTGTTTGGATAATTTAGGAAAATTATCGACAAGTTCTTTTTGAAATTTAGGAATTATCCACTCCTCAATATAAAACATGATGTCACTAGTATTAATCAAATTGTGTGGTTTCAATATAAAATTGAAATTTTAGTTAAAAACATGTTTAACATACTCAAAACTAAGAAAATAGATTCCTATAATTTTTATATATTAATATAATGATCCATAATCCATTTGTGATTTGTATGAATCATCAGGACCTCAATCCTATTTATGGTGTTGTTAGTATGACTCAAATTTACATAATAAGTTTAAAATTGGTTGTGTAGTAAAAAATGCGAGTCACTTACCAATAATGAAGAAAACTCACTAATATTGTCTTGATAATTTTGAAAAATGATTAAAAAGTAATTTTAGGTTTATATAAATTGATCACACATCAATCTGACACATGATGTGGTTGGTATTACTCTAAGTGCATGTTTTCAATATATAAGTGTTATTTTAATTTAAAATGATCATCACAACGCAAAAACTAAGAAAATGAGGTCAAATCTTTTTCTCATAACTTTATATTATATTACATAATTAATTTATATATTATTTTTATCTTATACTTATTTATTAAACATTTAAAGAGGTGATACTTGAATATAAACTAGAAATAGTGTCAGAGTTGAAGCCTCATTATCAAAAAGAATGTACACATGAATTGACTCTCATCCATAGTTAGTTTTTTATCACTACAAATAATTGAAAAATCATCATTACATACTTTTCAGAGTAACAATAATAAACGGTTTTACATTTAAGAAACAACTGTAACTCAATATGAAACATATTTTTCATGGTATGATTAAAAGTATATGTTTTATGTTCATAATAGAAACTTTTTGTTTGATTTATTTCATTATAGTAAACTAATATAAGAATTGTTTTCTTATATCAGTGAACTCGTTTTTAGAGGTATGGTGGTTTATTCAGGAACTAGAGTCATGATCAGGGGTCAGGGGTTAGGGGCCAATGAAAAAGAACATTGAGATTTTTTAATTTTTGTGATAAATTTTACTTTACCATGTAATTGTAAAAACAGTTTTTTTAAATGTATGTAATATATCTTTTTCCTATATTTGTGATATAAATTTTATTTCAATTAAATTATACATTTACAAACATTATTTTTTATTGTGGATGATATAGTGTGCTATAATTTAAATTACACTCTATAGTATTATGCCACATTATCAATGCTAGTAATGACATGGATAAAGGAAACAATTATCCATGACAGAACAAGTGTTGATAAAGGGTATCTTTATAATTAAAACTATAAGTACTGATAAAGGGTTTATATATCAGTTATTTTAGTTGCACTGATAGAGAATCCATTTTTTTCAAAACTTTCCAGCACTGAAAAATGGCCCCTTTATTAGGCATGTATAAAATCACTGATAAAGGTTTAAATTATTAGTTCTTTTTAGAGCACAAATAAAATTTTCCATTAATAGTTATTTTCTATAACTAATAAAATTATAGGTATTTTAATCAGACTACTATTTTTAGTGATTTGTTTCACTAACAATGGTCTATTTTATCAGTTTTAATGTCCTTACTTTTAGTTGTGTCTCCAATTTCATATGAAGATATTTTCCACGATCCATATATGATAATGAATATATAAAAATTATATTAATATATACTATCATACAGGAATAAAGATAAAAATAAATAACCTTATTTATATAATTTATAATAATTGATAGATCTTTTGTTACTCCAAATGAAATCATTATAATATCAAAATAGATATAATATGCTTTAATGTGATCCTTTCCACATCCTCAACATATACCATAAGATAATGATATCCTAGATGAAGATTAATCATGGAGAACCATTGAATCTACATCATTTAATCAGAAATATCTTCAATCCATGATATTAGATACTGGTTCTTAATGATTATTAGATTTGAAATTTTATAATTGACAGATAAACTCAGACTCCAATTGGCCTTTTTAGAAAAATCCACAAGAGAATCTAATAGTGATATACTCTACAAAATAAACCCTTTTGATTCAAAATAATATAACGGATATTTTAACTCTAAAAAATCACCTAAACACATATGTTATAGAGATAGATAATTTGGACCGGCACCATGCACCAATTGTATTTTTATCTCCACCTATTTCATCCAATGTGACCCAATGAAATATTTTGGAAAAATTATTTAAAATGATCCAACATTGGTTGAAAATAACTATAACATTATACATTGTTTAAATAGGAATCATTATTGTAATATAATATATATTATCCCCCAGTAGCCCCAAATCAAAACAAGATTGTCTATATTTATAATACCATTCACATAATAAAATATAAGACACATTAGTGTCTTGGAATTGACATTATCATATAATTGATCCTACAATTCATCCAAAACCATCCCCACTATCATATTCTATGACATGGTAATAATCCCTTAGTTTTACACATTCCCTTAAAATATAAATATATCTCACTTAACCATAAAAAATTCTTGTGAATCAAAATGTGAAAGAATTACTAATCCTTTCTAGTATTTCATATACACTTAAAAGTCAAACATTCTCACTAAAGGAATGAAATGATGTTCCCTAAAATCATAAAATGGATAATTTTCCACAACATCCTCTTACAAAAGTTTCATATTCACATTCTAAATCTCCCTTAGACAAATAATTATCATTTCTAATTCAATAAAAACCACATATTTCCCCATTGATAGAGAATTTTTAGCTTCCCTTTCCATGTATTCTCGAACATACTACCTCTAATTCAAATCATCCCATTGAATCTCCTTAACACATATCCTTAGTGTTATGTCACTTAAAAATAAAAACACTAGACAACATTGAACACTAAAATTTTAGGATAAAAAATAAACAATTCAACATTTTCTAAACACATATACAAAACATATATTATAATCCCAAATAATTAACTATGAATACTCAAACATAGAGAATTGATTTTAATTGATTTATTTACTATTATTAATACTTTTTTGAATATTATGGATTAGATTATAAATAATTAAATAAATTTAATTACTTATATAAATTTATAATCAATTCATAATCACACAAACTCAAATGTATTTCATGTCTCTATGTAAAAAATGAATAGTGATCGCTCGATTAATAATAAAAAATCATGTGTAATCAGTTGCTAATGAAAAACTCTTTCTTATGGAAATCATAATGTAAGATCCCGTGATTTTTGACAAGGTTGTAATTTCCAATAGAGGTTTATTTTATTGGTTTTTTTGATGTATCAATTATTAAATTGATATTTGAAATTAAATTTATCAAGATATAATGCTTAAATATATAATTTTTCTACATCTTTTAATGTATGAAAGGTACCTTGGTTTTTCAGATGAGTTTCAATAGTGTTGAGCTTCAATAACTCAATTTCGGAAGAGATGACCTTAGGCATATAATTGTTGCACATCTAGTACTAATCATATGGCTCAACCATGATGCCAATTTTTTTATTATCACGATATTTGTATCTCTATGAGGACAACCTAGGAAAATGTGTGAGCCTTAGATGGTGTCACAAAATTATCAAACCTTGTGACCAAGGCTGCACAACTGTGATAAATTCATACAGTAAATTGAAAATGTGACCAAACATCTTGTATATAGTTTTTATAAATGTGTTCATGGTCATTAAATGGAAGGTACCACAAGGATAGTATCCTCACACATGATGTGAAAAATGCATCTTATAATACACCTAGCCATGTGATACAATTTCCCATTGGATAGTAGCACAACCCAAGTGGTGCATGGTTCCCAAATCCACGTGGATCATTAAAAAGGGGTGGAATTTCAATTTTTCACCTAAATAATTATTTATTATTTATTAAATTTCATCCACTCTCCACCCATCCATGCCATCTACTTGACTCCTCCCTTGGGAACTTATCTAAGATTCCACGTATCTCATCCTTCCAATCATGGAATTGAGTTTCGTCAGTTGCATTGGATATGTACAGATATGATCTTGATTTTCCTTTGTTATTTTTTTATTTTCCATCACCATATATAATTATAATTCTATTAAAGATAATTCACCCTATATTAGGTGAACATTTATATTCATTTGATTTCATCTATTATATATCTAATTAAATCCTAATAATGATTGAGAGAATAATCCTATGGATGTGGTGGGTGGTTTAGATTATTTTACCTTATTTTTTTCATTTATAAACTATTTTTGTTATTATGTACATGGTATATTACTTTTTTTCTCCTAAAAAATTAAATATGTTAAATTAAATATATAGACCATGACCATCATCTCCCTTAGACCCCATAACATGGTTAGAGGTCAATACATCAACCCAAACCACCTCTTATAATGAGTTCAATTATATTCTACCTCTTCACCGGTCATTCCATGATATTAAACAACCCCTCATGTGTGTTATTAAAAATGTACTTGAACACTTACAAATGATTTGATGATTTATATGGTTTGGTTTGGCCTTTTTACCCTTTTTCAATTGTAGGTTATTTTATAATTATATATAACTTACCTAATATAATAAATTTGGTTGGTATAGATGATATAAAACCATGAATCCATTCTCTAAT
This sequence comes from Viscum album, assembly GCA_963277665.1. Classification (NCBI taxonomy): domain Eukaryota; kingdom Viridiplantae; phylum Streptophyta; class Magnoliopsida; order Santalales; family Viscaceae; genus Viscum; species Viscum album. The sequence goes on along the minus strand of OY728157.1, from coordinate 1,654,921,715 downwards.
AAAACCATCTTTTAGGTGATCACACAAACCTATCTTAGGGAGTAAAAAAAAGAAAATTTATTTTCGTAATGCAATCCATAGGCTGATCGGGGTCGTCTCACTTGAGGAGCTTCATAGTCAGTCACCTATTTAATCTAGTTCCCCAAAACATCTTCTTTTTTATTGTTTTTATTATTTTTAAAATTAATTACATTTTTGGTTTGGTTTTTATTAATTTATAAAATATTTAAATTACATAAAGAATGAAATATTAAACATTAAATAACATGAAATACTAACAAAATGTGAATAAAAATCCCCTGGCCCCAGGTTTTGTTTTGATACCTATCAGTATTCTCCTTTATTTTTAGAAAATTATTTTTTTAATTTATCTATGAAATATCATCCATAAATCCCTATCATTTTACTTAGTGTTTGGAAATATATAATTCCATAATAAATATAAATTCCACTTCATATTGTAATCAAAGTTGATGGCACACCTCAGTTGATAGTGTGAAAATTTCTAGGACATAGCTCCATCATATGTCATTCTATCCCCTGATCTTATCAACATCATCATGTGTAGAACTAATCAATTGATAATAGAAAAAAAATAAATTAAATTAAATTAAATAGATTTTAGTTTCATGTTAAGGTGAAAAATATCGATACTGATGCATTCCACTCATATCTATAAAAAACAAAAATACATTAATAAATAATTCAATAACACTGTAACCTCCCCAAGGTAAATCATTAGGTTTGCCCCTCATTTTCAGGGGATAGAGGTCATAATATAAGAATGCAATAAGATAAGAATAAAAGATAAAAAAATAATAATGAGAGAGAATGAGAATGTGAGGGAGTTAGAGATAAAGAAAGATAATAAGAATAAAATAAAAATATGAGAATAAGAATATAATATAATTAAAATAAAATAATAAAATAGTGATGAATAAAAATGAAAAGAGGAATAAAACACATAATAAGAATAAAAATAATATTATCATGGATGATACAATGGTTAAAACAAAATGAATGAATTGTATTTATTAGAACTAAATTAAAATAACATGTAATTCAATTAAATTAAAAAAAATATAAGAACAGAGCATAAGACCTCAACATCGTACTATATGGGTGGTAAAAACATTTGTAATGGGTAAAACTCATCCTTTTATAGTCTATGGTAAATGAATTAGACTCTACATAAAATATTCCCAATATATATTATAACACATTTAGTTATGAGACCCATGATGAATACATTTTTAACACATGTAGATATCGAGTTTTTAATTTTGTAGTGGACTAAATTCATAGTGTAGGAACCTACATGGGTAGTGCATGGGGTTTATTAGGGTCTTTCATGGTCAAAGGGATGTAGAATTTGTCTTGGTAGATATGGAAGAAATAGCAGATAAGGTATTGAATTAGTGGAAACATCCTACTTCATCCAGCCTTCATAGTGGCTTGATAAAGCTCGAAATAGATTCAGGGTGTTTGGTAGAGGCTTTGTAGGTGGTAAATGGAAACTTGAAACATTGAAATGGATAAAGGAGATCAATCTCCAATGGTGTGAAAATGGTGGTTTTTAGGTGTTTTTAGTGGTGGCTGATGAGAATGATGGTAGTGGCAGTAGTGGATCTAGGCAGAGAAAGGTGGATCAGATGTTTCTAAGAATCAAGTTGATCAAACAAAATAGAACAAAATCATCCCATTAAATAAAAGAATTTAAACCTTGTAAGTTATCCCACAAAAAATAGAGGGTTGTGATCACAAGCGCTAAAATTATAATTTTCTTGGTACTTGTCTTAGAAGCTTTCACCAAGTTGGGATCCTAGAGACATATCCACACACCACATAAGATTTCCACACAACTAAGAACATGTGGAATATGGGGAATTCTTTCTCCATGTTTGATTGAGTCCCTATAGTCACATCTCCTGCATAGGCTAATTCCTAGTGCAACCTCATTCTCGAGCATCCCCCCCCCACCCATTGACGGATGGGCTAGCCAGTAGCCCTTGGTGGGAATGAAAACTAGAGGACTAACCTTGGTTGATGGTATATCTTTATTCTGACCAATATATACACACAAAATACTAAAAAATTAAAAAAAACATAAAATAATGGGAAAATAGATAAAAAAATCAATCTCCTAAAAATTTATTTCATTTTAAATAATTTTAATTCAATTATTAAAAATCCATATTATGTAATCAAACAATTACATCCATAGGTATTTTGATTAAGAATCCATTAAAACCATTGAAAACACTTTAAAATTTTGAATGAGTTATGAGTATGTAAAATACCACCACACATAAAAAATTCTTTTCCTCAAGCATAATATCTCAACATGGAATTCATAGGGATCCAATTTTATCATTATTTAAGTATCAAAACAATTAAATTAAAGGTTTAAATTTTTTAAATGTAACATTCAATATTCCAAATAATTAATCAATTTAAATTTTCAATTTAAAAATAAATAATGGAGTAAAAAATTCCTCTTTCCATTTTTAAATTAGTAAAACATATCCTTTTATTAATTGAAGTTATTTAATTCACTATTATTAATCATTCCAAATCATAATCTACCACACCTTTGAATCTTTTAACTCATCACACATGATACAATTCACATATTATTATCCTCAAATCATGAGAACATTATCCCTATTCACAAGATCGTAATGGAAAGAAATCCTCCACTTTTTAAAGAGAAATGATAGATTAAATTATGAGTGATTTGCAATCCATGTTCAAATGATTCAAAGGATTATGGTTTGTGATAATTGGTATTTGAAAATTTAAGGCTCAAATAGTTGGTTAACCATTAAATTATAATACATGATTTATAAAATTAAAGTTCGATGAAATTTTAGCCTTAAAAATTGTGACCACTCCCAATTTCCAAAAACTCAATTTAAATGTCATGAACAATATAAATTAATAAATAATATTCACCTTTTTGGATATTTCTATAATTTTATACCTTTTCTTGTATTTCAAATTACTTTTTAATTATTTTTATCCTTTTTAAATGTTATTCATATAAATAATCCTCACATCCACAACCTAAAAATATATGATAAAATCATTTTGTCTGGTAATGGTTATTTTTTATTCTTTCTAATTAACAATCCATTCCTATTTTTTCTAGGAATAGAAGAAAATAAAGAATCATGAATGAATAATTAACAAATTTTTATACAAAATATTACACCTAAAAACTTTTTGTTTATAATCATTTTGGTCCATTTTAATGTAACTCCATTAAACCCCATATGTTTACATTAAATTATCATGTAAATACTAAGAGGAGTGTTGAACTATATAAAATTGTTTTAAAACATGGCTTGTTACTAAAAAGGTATTCCATGGTCTCGATGTTATAAATGAGGAAGGATTTAAATATTTTTCCCAAGTGTAATTTCTTTTCAAAAGATTAATCAATTGTTTAAAATGATTTTTTTGTACAGTAATCATTTTGAAAAGTTTAAATGCACGTTTTAACAGGTTCCACATCCTTAGTCATCATTAAATATCCACACTTCAATTTAATAATAAAATTCATAAATTAACTCATTAAATATTATTATAATTTAAATATAAAACATGTAATCATAGGGTTATTATGAAAAGAATGTCTCTTAGATAATTCAATTAAATCATAAATCCAAGAATTGGGATGAAATTTTCATATATAATATAAAAATATGTTTTGGACAAAAATACAAATAGTTTGAACATTAAAAATGAAAAAATTTCCTCCATGTTATCATGAATCTTATTTCCTCTTCCTCCACAATTTGGGGATGACTTGTTCAATACTGAGCCTATAAAATAAAATCACTCATTTAAGAACAATGAATTTATCATTTAATATCAAAATTAATAGAAGGATTAGGGAATCATGCTAAACTAAATCTATAAATAAAACTCATATATAAATTCGTAGATATCATGGAATGATAGATCATTGAATGACCCCTATGTGGTCCATGGATTTTTACTACCTCCACAAAGGTAGTAAAATCTATTATCCATAATTTAATGGTGGGTGGATCTTATGGGATTTTAACCACAACATGTGGATTTTCATAGCTCTCAATTCTACCTTCATAATGAGTAATGATCAATGGATATAGTATAAAAGATTTTTCCTTTAAAAATTAAGTACAGATTTTATGGAAGGGGTTACATTAAGAATAGTTCAATATCTTTCTTGTTTTCTACATGTATAACCTCCTCCTCTTTGTCTAGTATTGGTTTAATGTGGTGTACATGAATTTAATGATCGAAGGGAAATCAAGTTTTCTTTTTTAATTGAATAAAATTGGAATTAAAAATAAAATTATCCATTTCATAATGAGTATCATGTACCAGGTTTTATTCATGCTAAACCATATGGAATTTCTCATGGGATACCTCAAATGTATGTTTTTCAAAATTAGATAGCATCATGTGTTCCTCCAGAGGTGTCTGTCGAGTTTCTTAATAATATTCAAAGTAAAAGAAAGGAATTTAAAAATAAAAAATATCAATTAGGTGGGAATTAATACTCAATTAATATTTAATAATGTCAAATAACATAGAGTTCAAGACAAGATCAAATACCTTAGTTGGTTCAGCTTCAATCTCTTCATAGTTAGTGAGTTTCTCTAGAAGTATGTTCTTAGTGGGTGAAAAAAATAGTCATTTTCCATCTTCTTATATTAAAATTCCATCACATGTGTGTTTTCTTCCTCTATAGCTAGAAAAATATGCAATTTTTGTAGATATTATACTTTTTAAGGACTGATGAGATGAATTCGAACATCACATTCATTCATGAAGTCATCAATATATTATTGATCTCTCACATGTGGCACAAATGGCTAGTCTTCCACCACAATAATACATTCTAACTCATCATGATTATCATGGTTGTGGTTCTTAAAATGGTTGGGATTTTGGTGTTCCTCATATTGGGCCTCAATTTCTTGGATATATTCTGAAAAATTGGGGATCTCCATTGGTGCCTCCATCTTGGAATAGATCTTATACATGTAAATTCATAGTTGATCAACCATGCTCATCAAATATTGTGGTGTGTGGCTTATCTATGTTCCATTATTCTTCTATTTTACATGTTTTCTAAGAGAATTGGTCCTTTGTTGGAGGGCCTTCTCTGTGTAGTCAATTTCATATTCTTGTATATATGAGTAACTATTCTATTAATTAATTTAATGCTCATTTTAAAACAACAAGTAAAAATAATTTATTATTATTTTAGAAATTAATGACTATATACCATGTCAGGATAAAAAAAATAATACTATTGATTAACTCCCCAAAAATGGTTTTATTTTTGATGTACACCATTAATAGGGCATTGCAAAAGAAAATTTATTTTCCTAATTTAACACAGAGGATGACCAAGGTTGTCTAACTTGAGGAGCTTCAAAATTATGTGCCTATTTAATCTAATTCATTAAACTACATCTTTTTGGTTGTTTTTATTGTGTATAAAATTATTGAAATTTTGAATTTTTTTATTAATATCTAAAATATTGAAATAACATGCCGAAGAAATTTTATACATAATCTAACATGAATTTTTATGAAATTGTGATTATAAAGAAAAACCTTGGCCCTATGTTCAGGTTTTAGTTCAATCATTATTATCATCTATTGGTTAAAATTTATTTTGATAATCCAGCTATGAAATCTCATACATGAATCGTTATTCATTTATTAAGTGTTGTGAAATATGGAATTCTTTAAGAAATCTAAATTCCAACTCCTCGTGTAATCAAGGTTTATGGAACATCTCAATTGAGAGTGTGACATCTAATGGGAATTGCTCCATTGTATATATTTTCATCACTCAATTAGATAAAAAACATCTTGTGAAGAATGAATTAGTAGAGTAGAGGAAAAAGAAATAAAATAAAATAATACAAATATACTTTAGTTTAATGTCTTGGGGAACAATCTCCACACCCATGACTTATAATCACATATATCATAAAAATTAAGAAATAATTCAAGAACAACTTAACCTCCCTAAGGCCCAACCTCAATTTATCCCCTCATTATCGAGGGTAACAGGTCACAATGGTGAAAACAAATAAGTTGAAAACAAAATAGAAATAAGAATAAAGATGTGATGGAATGAGAATGAGAGAGAGAGAGAAAGATAATATGAATAAAATAAAAAAATGTTATAAATAATAAAATAATATGAAAATAAAATGATAATATAATGATGAAAAAAAAGGAAAATAAGAAGGGAAAATTATTAATAAGAAAAAAAAGAATAATTACGTAGGTGAAACAAATGTTAAAACGAAATTAATAAATTTTATTTATTAAAACTAAATCAAAATTAAATTAATATAAAACAAAATAAAAATATAAAAATGAAAAATAACAAGAGAATGCAGCCTCAAATTCCTTCTTATTCAGTTTTGAACTCTTTTTTAGTAGTTAAACTCATCCTTTTATAATCATAGGGAAGCAACTTTGCATATTCTCAAAATATTCCCCAGATATGTCATTATATAATCAGCTACAAGAGCTAAGATGGGTGAATTTTAAAAACTCATAGATATCAGGTTTTCAATTTTTTAGGGGAATGATTCCATGTGGGAAACACATTCTTAGTTCAAGCATGAAATTTCTAAGGGTCTTGTATGGTCGGAGGTATGTGTAGTCTCACTTGGTGGATATATAAGTGACAAGGGAGAGGCTGGTGCATCTGTGGAAAAATACTTTATCATTTGGAATTAATAGTGGTTGGATGATGCATGGAATAGTTTCATGGTGGTTGGTTAAGGCTTCTACTGTGATCTATGGTGACTTGAAGATTTATCATGGATAAATGATTTCATGCTTGATCTCCCATGTTGCAATAATGGTAGTTCTTGGGTGATTGTAGTGGTAGCCGACAAGGACCAAAGAGGCAGCACCTGGGATCTCGACAGAGGAGTGTGGCATGAATGTTTCTACGTATTGGGGAAGTGAAATAAGAGGGAATGGCACCATATCATTAAAGAAATAAATTGTAACATGGGAACTTTATCCAAAATAGAAAGAGAGGGTGGTGGTTGTGATCATTTAAATTAAAACATTCCCTTTTCTAGATGTAGAATCATGCACTGGGGTGGGATCCTAAAAACACACACACAACACATTGGTAATTCTAAAATACATGGACCACAAAATCCTTGGACCACACCTACTTTCTATTGGCTTAACGTCCATTGGGGAACTCTCCTAAAAATACTAATTCCCCATGCAGCCACTGACTTGAGCAGTACCTCCCCGGTCTAGAATGGTCGGATTCCCCTTTATGGATGGCTAGTTGGTGACATTTTCATAGTTTATAGGATACAATGATCCTAGCCAATTATTTAACCAAAAATGTTAAAAACTATTTAATAAAATTTCAATATAATTTTCAAATAGATAAAAAACATCAAACTATTCAAAAATTAATTCAATTTAAAACATTTTATTTCCATAACTAATAATTCTGATTATTTAATAAAAAAATTTCTTTCAGGGGTTTTTAGATCAAAAATCCATTTAGAACCATTGGAAACTCTTAAAAAATAAGGGTGCAATTTTTTTCTATTAGTTGTGTTGTCTTATAAAATAAATAAAATGAGATACATGGAATATGTTGACTTAATTTATGACATCGGTGCATTCACAGACCTTATTTACTCCATTAGTGAGTTGATAAATCAAATGAGTCTAGTTATGGAATGGTTGTATATTTGAATTAGAAATTATAATTATTGTGATACTTCTAAATGGAATTTCAATTATCTGATGATGATTGGGCATGTGATCCATTATTATTCATGGGCATGGGGTCCCTGATTCTTCATGGGTATGGAACCCCATTTTATTTATGGTAATGGAGCCCCTTATTATTTTTATGTATAGATTTTTTCCCCAATCAAGATTCTCAGGCATGGAATCCCTTATTGATTATGATACATGGGAAAGACGTCCCATATTATTCATGGGCATGTGGTCCGTTACTATTATGTCCTTGTAGCCCCCTATTAATCTTGTTAATGGAGTCCCCTATTAATCATGGTCATGATGTCTCTTATGATTTTTGATACTCAGTAGTGGAATCCCTTATATATTATGATACTCAATCATGGAGTCCTTTATAAATTATGACACATGGGCATGGTGTCCCTTATTTTAAAATTTATTATTATCATTATACATAGACGCCAAATTTACGCTTCTGGTCTAGACTATTACTACATATCTATATATAGGGATATATATGTTACTACATATATAGTAAATACATATTCATATATATCTAATTGTATATACTTATATAATTTTAGGATCAAAATATATATGTTGATGCTCAATTACAAGAGTTGGGTGAATTTTTTATTTAAAAAAATTTGTTTTTATCTTTAATAAAATATATATCTAATAAGTTTAACCAATATGGATTCACACACACTTTTTATTACTAAACTAAGAAACTATCTTTCCTAGGATCTGAATGTATGGATCTGATAAAGAAACTTATGAAAAATTTACTTTGGGAAAGATTATACCATAAATAATATATAATCTTATTTATCAGAGTATAGAAGTATATGAAATTATAATAAAATTATAATATATTTCTTTAAAGTTTTTTGGAGAAATAAAAAAATGTAAAAAAACATGTAAATCAGTATAAAAAACTTTTCACCCAAAAAGAAGGGTGTCCAAGAACCATTGTTATTGTTCCCTTGATTTATACTTTCAAGAAAATTTTCCATACCCACACAAGGGTAAGACCTTGATATGAATGTCAGAGTCTTCCTTGATATCCTCACAAGCCCTTTAACTTTAAGGTAGTTATAACCTCTACCTTCTTATCCCTAAAAGATCTCAAACATTAAGGTCATCTACACCTCTGTCTTCCTATCCCCAAAATCCCTCGATCGATCAACCAATCAGACTATCACTTGGTAGGCTAAACAAGTTGTTTATTGATGAACAAGATGTTCACAGATCACAGAAAGCATGAGAGTATCTCTCTAGAAATTAGTACATCCATCACTTCTCAACGTTTTAATATTATCTCAAATTCATTAAATTGTAGGGGTATTTTTAGGGAAAGGTTCAAATTGTCGTCTCCCTCCTCCAATGGTCATTTTTTTCCAAAATCTTTGAGGGACATGTACACTTGTTACTCAGCTAATGGTTAGTTTAAAATAGATTGTACGTTATTTTTTCATGTAAGAAATCTTCGGAAACATTACCATGAGTAAGAAACATAAATATGTAGGAAAAATATTTTAAATCATAAGAAACGTTAACTTGTTTAGGATCTGATAAAATGAAGGGTTAATTTAAAGAATTACGTAACTATAAAAAAATAATTTAATCAGATTAGGAAATATTAGATATTCTGAGTCTAAATTATGAGAAATCCAGAGTCTAATTTATTAAGATTTCATTATCAAGAAACATGACAGTTTAAATTTTGATTTAGAAAGAATTCAAAATTTGATTTCTAAATAAATCGAATTATAATTTCAGAAGAAATTAGATTCTGGTTTTAGGATAAATCAGAGACTAATTTCTAATGAAATCAGAGTTCGATTTTAGATGAAATCGAAGATTGATTTCCGGATAAATCAGTGTCAAAATTCTGGTGATATCATGTTCTAAGAAATTGCATGGTTCTATGTTAGGTAATGATACGATTTTTTATCTTATGAAAAAAATGTATTAGACTTGGTTTGAGAAAACATTAAATAATACATTGAAAACCGAGGGTAAGAATAAAACTTTTCATAGAGAAAGAAAATATTCCTTAAGGAATAACTCATAATGAAAAATAATTTTCTTAAGAAATGTGGTTATGATTTTCAAAACATAATGGAATGTAAAAGCCATCCAGATACAAATTTACTTAAAAATCTCCCCCTTTTTTGAAATCAAAAACAAATTTTTGTAAAATAATATAATGGATAAATATTTTCATTTTTAAACTAAAGGAAAAAAATATTTATCTCCCATTTATGTTGATTAAAGATTATATTGAAGATGACTAACTCCCCCTTAGGTTTTTAAATCCCTGAAGATCCTATTCTGATCTTTCTTAGATAAATTATTACTTATTTCATAATAATTTCTCCTTTAAGTAGTCTCCTCCTTACATAGACATAGACTTTCTTAATATTCATTCTTAACATTCTTTTATTCCCCATGGTAATTTTCAAAAATGAATAGTCAAAAAGAATAAAATTACCTAAACGGTTAGTAATATACAAGAAAAAATCACGGAAATATGAAAAAATTTTATTATGATGTGAAACATTTATTAAAAGGAAAATAAAACAAAATATTGGAGTTTAAAAAAAACATTCATCATTTTTCTTCTCCTATGGAATTAACTTTCTCATGGTTGAATTAAACTTCTTCAAATATATGAGATCATATTCCAACATCATAAGCATTTGATATTAATACTAATTTATATTTTCAATAACTTTGATTTTTATTCCTGAGATTTAATAATTTCATCTTGGGAGTTTACCACCTCTTATTACTCTTTGAATTCTTCTTCCATCTCTTCCTTGTGTTCTATTTCCTTTTTCAAATTTAGAGCAATTGAAATCATCTATCCATTTATATCATTATCCTCTTGGATCTTAGAAACATGATCTTGATTCATATTTTCTAAAGGCCTTATTGAAAAGTTCTTGATCATTTCATCTAACTTATCAAAGCATCCTTTACTAAATCCAGAAAATCGTCCATGATTTTCTAATCATCAATCACTAACTTATATCACATGGTTATTTCGTGGAAAAAACACCAATAAGAATTATAACCAATTTGAATAGTATTGAACTTGTGTTCATGTTTGACAAATTTTCCCATGATAATGATTTTTAATATAACTTTTGATTGATTTATTATTAAATAAGTTGGCATTTGAATTCAATACTTGGAAATACTGGAATAGTATTCACTAGAGTGTTTTTGAAAAAGGAAGATAGTATATTAATCACGAAGGTCAGTAGTAATATATTCATGCAACCAAGAAGGGAAGTGGTCAATCCAAAGATGATTCACACCGGACGTGTCGAAAGACACCGGGTGATGGGATACTTCATTTCCGTCTCTTTTAATGAAGGAGAAGGGGCCAGTTGTGAACCATGGACTAAGAGACTAGATTTTCCTGATCAGGGCGCCAAAACAATAGAGGCCTCTATCATTAAGCCCAATAGCTTTGATGATTGTGAGGCAATCATATTCAATGTTAATATCATTCCATCCTCGATCTTTTTCAAGTGTCAACCTGGATAGGACAGCGAAGGCTTCAGCAACAGCGGGCTCCCAGAGAGCGTGGTGAGATTCATGTTTTACAGCCATGATCTAACAATGAAAATCTCGTTACACAAGCCCAATTCTGACAAACCCATCCATAGAGAGATATGAGTCAACGTTATTCATGACGATTCCTTCTGGGGGACTATATTGAAGCAGATGTGTGAGTGCCAAAGAGTACATGACTATTAGAGTCCTGATTCCACCCCTTGATCCAGGATGAGGCCCATTCAATCCAGAACCTGGGGGGCTTTGCAATGTGATTAAAGATGAAGTCATTGTGTCTTACCCAGACGATCCATGCCATGATGAAAAATGAAACAACTTTGTCCACAGTTAACAAAGACGACCACATCATCAGTACTGTTTGAAGGTCTGGTGCCGTATCCAGCATAAGCTCTAGATCTAAGCCCAAAAATGTCTAGATCTCTTTCAACCCCAGGCACTGGGTAATTAAATGTAGAGGAGATTCATGTTCACCCAAGAATATGGGACAATGCCTGTCATTTGTAACATGTCGAGGGCGAGAAAGTCCATAGTTGTAAGAATACCTGTGCAGACCTACCACTAGGAAAAATGGATTTTTAGGGGTACCTTAAAATGCCAAAGGATTTTCCATCTCCCCGCCCTTTCTTCACATTGAGTATTAAGAGGAAGCATGTATCCTAACATCACCATATAAGATATAGAGAAATCATTCCTCTAGAAGGGACAGTCTGGCCCCGCCTCCTTCCCGCAGAGTATGATAAGAATGATCCTTCCGTCCCTTTTGTTGAACCATGAGTTGATTTTATTAATACCCCACCCAGAACCATGATCATCTAACAAGCAGCAAACAGTGGAGTTCTCATAGCCAGGTATGACGGGGGAGGTATCTTGCAAGATATCTTTATCAATCAGCCAAGGATCAGTCCAAATATCTATTTTCGTACCATCTATGACCCTCCAGCCCAACCCTTTAATAAGTAAATTTTAGGATCGCTAAAGGCTTCTCCATAGAAAGTTGGTGCAGGGTCCAAGGGAGGATTTCATGAAATCTGAGTGGGAAAATTATTTTTCACGAAGAATCTGCACAGAATGTGAGGATGGATGAATCATGAAGTGCCAGTCTTTTTTAGCCAAAAGGGCATCATTAAAGAGTCGGAGGTCTCGAAATCCGATTCTGCCGCCTATTTTAGGGGTGAAAAGTGTCTTCCAAGAAACCTAGTGTATTTTTTTCCAGTCATTATTATGGCCCCACCAGAATTTAGTAATGCGGAAGTGGATATGGTCAAAAAACATGCCAGGGTGCTTGAACATGGACATAATATAGCTAGGTATGGACTGCATAGCGTCTTTGATGAGTGTTTCCTTCCCTTCTTTTGAGAATCTTTTTGGAGTGCAGAATTTGGTTTATATCTCTATTATATCCACCATAGAAGAGAAGATCTCTTTTTTTGAGCGACCAACAATGGTTGGAAGCCTGAGGTATTTTTTGTGTTTGTCAACCATTTCAATGCCTACAGTAAGACAAAGCTCTGATCTCTTGGTCAGTGGAACTCCAAAACTGAAAGAGATTCCCGACTTGGCTAGATTGATCTCTGGTCCAGATGCCCTCTCATAAAGGTGGATCACCTGGCATATGGCGAGGCATTCATTGTGAGTAGCTATGGAGAAAAGAAGGCAGTTGTCGACAAAGAAGAGGTGCGAGACAGGTGGGCTTTCCGAAAAAACCTTTGCCCCATGAATCCCTTTTGAGATAGCGTCTTAGGAAATGAGGTTAGAGAAGACATGAGACACCAGGATGAATAGGAAGGGGGAAAGGGGATCTAACTGACAGGGGCCACAGGTACGTGAGAATCCTTGTGTGATTCCACTGTTAATGTTAATCCGAAAAGTGATGGACGAAACACATTTCATGATCATATCTATCCATTTGGGGCAGAATCCTGTTTCTGTCATGACATCCTGGAGAACGTTCCATTCCACTAAATCATTGGCCTTAGTAATATCCATTTTCTAGGACATAATACCTCTTTTCACAACGGATCACATTTTTATAGAATGAAACACTTCATGGTCCATGATGGCATTATCCGTGATAAGCCTCTATGATACAAAAGCACATTCATTTTCAGAGATAATAGCAGGTAACCATGTGTGCAGATGATTAACCAAGACCTTTGAGAAAATCTTTTAGGATACATTATAGAGACTGATAATCCTGATGTCTGAGGCCTCAAGGGATTTTTTGATCATTGGGATAAGGGTAAGAATGGTCTCATTAATAGAGAAGAGATTTATTTCCCCATCCCAAATTCCTTTCAATAGCATGCATATTTCAGGGCCAATAATGTGCCACTATTTCTTAAAAAAGAGAGCATAGAATCCATCATAATCGAGGGCTTTGGTGGAGTGGATTTTCTTTAGGGTTTGAAGGATCTCATCGTCCGTGAATTCTTTTGTGATCTGGTGATTCATCTCGTTGATAATCAGATGTTTGATGCAGGACTAAACCTCTGACGATAATATATACTCTCCTGTAGTGTGGAGTTTTTGGAAATAAAATGAAATAATATTTTGGATACCTTCAATGTTGGTCTATGTTCCCCCATCAGGGTGGGTGAGTACCGAGATGTTGTTTTTACAGTGCCTGGAAGAAGCCTTCTGATGAAATTAATGGGTGTTTGCATCCCCTTCATTGGTGTGGATTTCTCTTGCGTGCATAGCCCCGAAGATTTATTTAATGTGAAGAGCCACATCCAGTTCACTTTGAATACATTCAATTTTAGAGAGAATAACATCTGTTGGGGGTTAGGCAAGAAGGCCAGTGAGTTGTTGTTCAAGGGAGTTACCTAGCTTTTCGGGTTGGCGAAATTTTTTATTGCTCCATGATCTCAGATTAACAGCCACCTACATGAGGTTAAAATTGAAGTCTTTGCTTCCACCCTTCTAGCAAGATTGAATATCTTCTTCACATTAATGATCTTTGGCCCATCAGCTTTCAAACTGGAAGGGTTTCCCGCATCTTGAATTGCGGCCACTATGAGAGAAGTCGATAACGATAGGGCAATAGTCCGAACAGTTCAGAGCCAAGTGGGAGATATGAAACATCTTGAAGATATTAGTCCATTCTGTCATTCACATAAATCTATCCAGGCGCTCAGCATTGCGTGTGCTTTCTGTGTTCCCCCAAAACCAGGCGAAGGGACTGCCTGCTTGGCCCAGATCAGCCAAGTCCGCCCTAGAGAGTGCATCACTAAAGCCTGCCATCGAGGCAAAGGACCATTGTGCTCCACCATGTTTTTCATGATGGAACAGAATCTCGTTGAAATCACTTCCAAAGAGGATAGGGCTAGCAATACATTTTCATAAAGAGCATAGAATTTCCTAGTATTTTCATTTATTATTTTGTGAAGGCCAGTCATAGAAACCCACAAAATTCCAAGGTGGGGAGAGGTCATCGTGGATGGAAGTAGCCACATGATGCACTGAGTATGATAGGGTTCTGACGTTTACATTATCCTTCTAGAGAAGGCCCAGTCCCCCTTAGTGGCCTTGGTGGGGAACTGGGAGGAAGCCATGAAACCCACATTTGAGATCAAAGAACCTGTTTTCCTTGTAATCCAACATGGTTTTGGACAAAAAAACCATATCAGGGAGACTTTGTGTGCAATGTCACTAGAGCATCTGAACCGTTCATGGGTTGAAAAGCCCCAAAAAGTTCCAACATAGTATTTTCGTTGCTCTAGGTGGGGCTGGGACATACCCGCCTCCGCCTCTGAGACTTCATAGAACTATCCATCACTAGCCTCTTTCCACCATTTTGGGAGGCATCTGGTCACTTTAGTATCCTACAGATGTCTTTTATGTTCCTCGAATTTTGCATTGGTAGTATCACCACTCCTATCTCCATGATTTTCCCATTTCCTTGTCTGTTGAGTAAAGTTACCTGATGTTTTAATCCCACTCATATTGGCTTCATCCATGAGGTTGATCCTTGTAGCATCATACACTAGCCCATGCGCAGACTCTGTTGATTCAATGCAAAGTTTCCTGGGGTCAAAAACTGGGTCGGGTGTTTCCTTACATTTTGACGTCGGTCCAAATGGTGGTGAGATGCTGTCTTTCCTAGGTGCAGGGGTCAGACTTGAGAAAATGTCTAGGTCCAAACTCTGACTCACATTCTTGTCCCCAGTTCTAGCCACGCTCATTGCTCTATCCGAATACCCTCCTTCCGCCCACTGGTTGTCATGATTCTCCCCAGAAAAAACCAGTGGTCCTAGAATGATGATATTTTTGAGTTCTGGTTCAGTTTTCTTGGAAAAAGCCTTCGCTAGTCAGTCACGATCCTTTTGTTTTTTCACCTCAGAAATAGTCATAAATACGGTTGTTTTTGTGTGGAGCCAAGGACCGCATAAAAAGATGATGATGCCTTCTCTATTATCCTTCCTCATATCTCAAACATTCTCGAGGTGTCTGATACACCCACAGAAAAAACAAAAAATTAGGAGTTTTTCAAATTCAAAAGAAAAATATGCTTTTGAATCATCAATTGATAAGGACAGACCCCTCATAAGTGGTTGGGTCACATCATCTAAGTCTCTGATCCTCACCATGGGTCCCCAGTGAATGCGGTCAGATTGGTCCCAGTCCAGAAATTTACCAATGTGTTCTCCAATTTCTCACATAACACGTTACGTTCTTCCATGAAATGAAATTCCTTTGATTTGTATCCATAAGGTTGAGCAAGTCAGTTTAGTTTTCTGAATATCATCTCCCCCTAAAAATTCATCCATGAGAATGAGTTGATTATCGAAAGTCCATGGTATGCCTTTGAGAACCTTTTTTGTATCTTAATTGTAGAATAATTTGAAAAAAATGGTCTCGTCTCCCACTTCTAGTATGGAAACTCCATCCTCAAATCTCAGTAAGTTTTGCAGCATATTTTTTAATTCCCCTAGGTTTAATGAACGTTTTGCTAAGAATTTCCCTACCACTTGGAACGATATGTATTGTGATAGAAAGGAATCTTCATTTTTTCATGTGATGATTTATGCTTTCTCTTTGTCAGTCAACGAAAGGTTCTTCCATTGATTTACCAATTAAGGTTCCATGACAAACAAAGAGCATGACCTCTACATTTCCTCTCGGGTGCACCCTTCACGAGCCAAGAACTCTCACATACAGGGCTCCTTACCGCGATCAAAACTATGCAGCACAAACCACAAAGAGGGAAATTTGTCTTTCTCATTTTTAGTTCCCTTAAATGTTCGAACAACATCTTTCTTAGATTATTCGACATGGGATTTATTTTTCAAATCAATTACCACTTTCTTTCCTTTCTCAACATTAGATATTTTCTTCTCAACATTCAGAGTCTCATTCTCACTATCAGAAAATTGAATAATTTTATCATCATCATCAACAACTTTTCACCAACTTTTCACCAACTTCTTTATCATCATATGGATGATTAAAATCATGATTACTACTTTCTTCATCTGATGGTTTATCAACATCATCCTGATCATCATCATTTTCCATTATAAGATTAATGTAGGCGATTCAACTAAGGATATTCTGATAGAAAACATTTCAATAAGACTTTCCATCCCTTTGTATTCTTCCAACATTTTGATTACATCTTCACTTTACTCTTCTTCTTATTTTTATTCTTCTTCTTTCGATACTTCTTCATCGACAATGGGTTATGAAATTGAAACTATCTTTTTCTTATCTGCACACGCTGCTTCAATATGAACTAATTAGTATAATAAGGATTTGGGTACCTTGATTTTTTCAGATTCCTTCTCTATATCTCTAAACAAATCTTGAACAGGACCATCTTTTGGAATCTTCTTCATTAGCTTCTTATCTTTTTTTATTTCTCAATCTCTTCAGCTGAAAATATTTCTAAGGCCTTAGACTCAGCATGATATAATCCAAACACTATATATTCTTCCTTTTTTTCTTTTTATGATCTCTCCACATGGCTACCACTTAGAAGGATATAATCCAAACACAACATCTTCTTCCAAAAACTACATCTCTTTCAGTTACAATTATTTTCTTTTCTTTGGGGTTTTCTTGGAACTTTAACACGCTTCACCTTTCTTACTGATAGCTTGAACATAACTATTAAGAAGATCAAAGAACTCTCATATCATAATACAGAACCCAATTATCATCCTTATAATAGTATCATAACTAAACAAACATTATCTTAAAAACATTGTATTTTAAATGCAAGGAATTTTGAATGATTCTTTTAAATGGACAATAATCATTGACAAGATTGATGGATAAATCCTATATTAATACTTGAGAGTTACAATCTTGATATTGATTATGGTCAGAATGATTTACTTCACCAAATTTACCTCTCCTAGGTTCACCAAAAAATCGATCATGAAGATATCTCATTTCATAAGGTAATACTTGTCTCCCATTCTCGAAATGAGAAATCCTTGCATCCATAGTGATTACAAAATAAAATTAGATGAAAGATTATTTCTCTTCGGTGAATTAACTCCTTTAAGACCAAGGCACTAAATTTTTGAAACCTTCTCAAAACTACCATCCTTGTATGGAAACTTCTAAGAACAAAATATAGAATCTCCTTCATAAGTTATATCCAGAATTCGTTCATTGTACTTGAAGGATAAATAGTAAGTATTTCCTTATATAATTAGAGAAAACATATCCCTTCCTCCTTGTTCCAAAAAACTAATTGTATCATGAAATTATATAAGGATATCAGGATAAACTGGATCCCAATTCTTTAGTTTTGAAATTCATATACTTTCCCATTCATTTATCTAAGTGATTTTGAAATCAGAGAATCATACTTAATAAACAAAAAAATTTCCACCAACCTTTCGCTGTAAATTAACCAATACTTGAGTTACTTGTTGGAGGCCATCAAATTTTTCAAATAATATTCAAGAGGAATTTATAGCTTATGTAATAAATGAAAACAGAATGGAATATTTGAAGAGAGGCAGAGATTTGGTGAAAAAAAACACTGAGACAGCTGATGTGGGACGGGAATAGGGGGTCCTTTAAATTGGAATCATTGTGATGGTTCATGTTCCTAAATAAATCCAACTGTTGATATTATTTTGATCTTATATAATAGTTTATATCAATGTCAAAGAATAATTTTTAAGGTTCGGATATTTTTACGATTTAATGAAAAATTAGATTTAAGGAAGGTGAATCTAATAATGTTTTCATAAAAAAAGATGGAAATACCAATAAGTAAAAAAAAAATTATGACGATTTAAGTAAGAAACCATACTTTACAATTTCTCAAAAAGAACTGTTAATATTGATAAGGTTGTTCTTATAAAACATAGGTTCTAAAAATTATTATTAGAGAAAAATGTTTAGGTTCTGAAAATTTTTACGTTCTGAACTTTTTTAATGGAGAAAAATAAAATAATAAACATATTTACTACCCATATAAAAAATAGTATTTTAATGTAAGAAGATATTTTTTAACAAAAATTTAATATGGAAGATTAAATTATGTTTTTCATCACTAAAATTTGTTTAATGTATTAAAATATATGGAAGGGTAAAGATTTTTTAAATATGTTAAAATGTTGGTCTTGCATTCTGATAAATTAAAGAATGATGTCTCCATTGAGTGCGTGGTCCCTATGAAAGTGATGCCTAATGTCTTTGTTCTTTCCATGTGAGTGATTTTAAGGGTTTATATATAGGTAAATGGAACTAGTATTATAAAAAATTATATGTGGTTTTTTAAAAACCATGCCATTGTCTGTGAGTGTGTGTTACATCCACAACACTTGACCACAACAACTTCCAAATGCTACAAATTCAGCTTTAATAGTGGAAAGTGATACTGATTGTTACCTATTTCATGACCAAGAATATAATGAATATCCTAAGAAACTACATGTTCCAGATTTACATTTCTTATCCATTATACATCCACCAAATTCAACATCTGAAATTATTTTTAATATAAAATCATTTGTAGAAGAATATAAATTTCTTAAATTTTTGGTTCCCTTTAAATAGAGAAAACTTATTTTCGATACATTTAAATGATATTTATTTGGATTATATTGATATCCTTAACATAATAATACTAAAAACATTATGTATGGATGACTAGGTGTTATGTATAATAAACTTCCTATCATACCTCTAAAAGATGTTTGATCTATTGGTTTCCCAACATCATTATGATCAAGATAATTTGATGTACTGATTAGAGTACATGTTCTTTTAGTGTCTTTATATCCATAATTTTTAATAATATCATTAATATCATTATGCTGAGATATATAAGTTCCTTTTGTATTTTGATAAATTTAAAAACTAAGAAAAAATGTTAACAGACTCATCATACTCATTTCAAACGCAAATTTCATGATATTTGAAAATGAATTGGTTAAATATTGCTGAGTTGATCCGAATATAATTTCATCAACATTAATTTTAATAATCAAAACATTTTTATTATCTTTTATTATAAAAAAGGGTTGGATCAGTAGTTCAATTAACATAGTCTTCAAAACAGAAATCATGTTAGTCTGTCAAACTAGGATCTAGGGGCTTGTTTAATTTCATATAAATTTATGGTATGCTTTAAAACATGTTCCAGATGTTTTGTGTCTTCAAAACCAGGAGGATGTTCAACATAAACATCCTCTTGAACATATTTGTCAAGAAAATCACACTGGACATCCATTTAAAAAGCTTTAAAATTGAATAATGTTTCAAAGGAAAGTAGTATATGAATAGATTGAATTCTAGATACTAGGGTGTAGGTTTCTTTATAATATATTTCTTATTGTTGATTATATCCTTTAGAAACAAATCCTTCTTTATTTCTTATAATGACTCCATTTTCATCACATTTATTTTTGAAGACAAGTTTAACTCCAATTACAGATGTTTCGTTAGGTCGTTCAACCAATGTCCATACATTGTTCTTTTCAAATTCATTTAGTTTATTCTATATAGAATTAGTCCAATCACCATCACTTAAAGCTTCATCAAGGATTTTTTTTTAAATTGGGAAATAAATTCTAGATGTTTGAATTCATTTCTTAATCAACTTCTAGTCCTTATAGGTTGATTTACATCACTAATGATTCTATCAATTGGAAGATTCTTATGAAACAACTGATTTGGGTTTTTGATAACACGTATGAAAATTTATGTTGGGGTTGTTTAAAAATAAAAGGATCAGTTTCATCATATTTAAAATTTATTGTTTCTTCAGCAATACAATATTTTTTTTAAAATCAATATAAGCCTTATAAGTAGTAGACTAACCTAAGAAAATTACATCATTGGATTTGGGTGTGATTTTATGTAAGTTATATTTAGTATTTAGGTTCCATAATTTGCAACCAAATACTCTGGAGTAATAATACATAAGATTTTCAACCAGTCCAAAATTCATAAGGTGTTTTATTAAGAAACGATCTCATTAAAACTCAATTTATAGTATAAAAATTAGAACATATTGATTCATCCCAAATATTTTTATAAATAGAATACTAACTCAAGATTTTTCTATTTATATCTTGAAGAATTCATTTTCTTCTTTTAAGAGCACCATATGATTGAGGTTTTTTTGGGATAATTAATTATAATTAATTCCTTTCCTACTTCAAAAGTTTCAAAATATGAATTTTCAAATTCTCCCCCATTATCACAAAGAATAGTTATTAATGGAAGTATTTTCTCATGTATAACATCATCTAAAAAAGATTTTAAATAATAAATGACTTTATATTCCTTCTCTAGAAATTAGACCCAAGTAAATCGTGTGTAATCACCAACTAAAAAAAGTACATATTATTTCCCCCCAATACATCATGTTTATGTTGGACCAAAAAAATCTATATGCACATGTTGTAATGCATCAGAAGTTTAGACTTCACTAATTGATTTAAATATTGACTTATGTTGCTTCTCATATTGATAAGGATCACAATATTTTGAAGAATCAAATCTATGCTTCAGTAGATCCTTAACAAGTATTTTCGTTGAGAGTTTTTATTTGTTCCTACGATTATAGTTTCCTAGTATTCTATTCCATAACCATGATTTATCTCCCATTCCACTATGGAAAGGTAGGTCTTGGCTCTTATGGTCTTATAAGATCAATTTATAAACATTATCATGCATATGGGTATAGAGATTAAACTCTTCTATGCAATTGTCTACAATACATTTATCATTCCTAAAATTCAAAAGGTATCCCTCATCACATAATTGGATTATTTTTATAAGGTTTTTCTTAAGACCTTCAAAATATTAAACATTTTAAATTATGGATTTTCAAATAATAACAATGTTAAATATACCAACAACTTCCACGTAAGAATTATCTCAAAAATTTACTTTTCCTTCATTAATCTTGATAGTATTTTCAATGATGTTTTTATTACCAGTATTGTGTTGAGAACACCCAAAATCCATGTACCATGTATTGTTGTTGGTATTTCCTTTATTTTCCTGAAAATAAAACAATTATACTTTTGGAGTGAAAACATTTTTCGATCTAGAATTGTTAAAAATTATGATATTTGGTATCCACATTTTAATAGAAAAATAATATCTATGAAAACCTAAGGATTGGATTTTATTTAAAGAAAAAAATTTCTCCAAATGTCCACCACATTGACACAAAGTGAAAAAAAATATAAGTTTGGGGAAAAAAATAGTTATGTCTAAAAACAAGTTTTGAGTGAGAATAACCAAATCATGTACTATTCATAAGAGGACAATGTTGTGAATAAAATTTATCAAATTCTTTCATTCCAGATTTAAAATTTGATTAATGTTACTTTATGGATAATATTTAAGATTTTAGTCTGATGACTAAATTCTTATCCTCAAAGTCGTTAGTCTTAGAGTATTAGTTCTTCTCTAACACATTTTTCTTATAAGTAAAACTTTCAAGATCCTTAGAATGTTTATCCTTATCAGAATAAACTTATTTATGGTTTTTAGAAATTTTATCAAAATGAAGGGTTTTTTTATCAAGATATTTTGAAATATCTTAAACTTCTTCTGTTATAATAAAAATTTTAGAATTTTCGTTTTAAAAATTATTTTTTATCTTAAAATTCTCTATCTCAAGTAATTTAGAAAATTTAGAGACTTCTTCAAATAAAGGTAAGGTACTATCTTCTGATGAGGAATATTCTTCATCAAAAGATTCATTATATTCATCATTAAGATAATTAGAATATAAATAAATATTGGTTAAATATTTAATATTGTTTAACATGGCCCTATGAAAACTATTTTCAATAGGTAATCTAGCTATAAGACAAATTTTGTTCTGATCGCAAGATATATATTCGTAGGATTCATCTAAAGAGTCACCACCACAGGCACTCTATATTTAATTTTTCTTAAATAATTTTTCCACCTAATATTTTTAGTAATTCTTTCTATTCCTTTCATAATTATTGTCCTATCATTCTATTCTCTTGAGAATAGAAAAATCAGGTTTTATATATCAAAACCTTTTGAATTCATAACAAATTGCTTCAGAATAATTCTTGTCCTTTATATCTATCTTTTTATATCTATATTGTAAATCATTCTTTCCCACAATCATGTTCATCCTTCGAGAATGATTCTGTAGTTAATTCCCAGACTGTTCATTATTACTTGATTTAGATATTACAATGGCTTTCTTATCTTTAAATCTAGTTACCATTTTTGGATTCTTGGATTTATAAAAAGTAGTAAAACTGATGCTTCCATTACCATTCTTCTTCTTATTTAAGTTGTCATCTCTCTTCATTCATGTTTCATGTTGAATAAGTGTTCCAAATAACTCATCAAAAGTGATGTTAGAAACTTTCTTTTTGTGATCAATAGTTTTCCTTTTAGATTCGCACTCATTGGGCTTGATATCAATTATCTTATCCACAAGTATTTCATAATCGAGTCCTTTTCTCCCATAGATTTAAGACTATTGAAAATAGTCATAAATCTTTGTTTCACTTTTCAAACAGGTTCTCAATAAATAAATAAAAATCCACGATATTCTTCTATTAACATATCTCTTCTTGTTTCCATAACTTTTGAAGTCCCAAAGTGTGTAACTTCATGTTTTTCAAGATAATATTGGTATCTTCACATGATTATATTTTACTAAATATATTCCTAGTTATAAAACATAAAAGAGTATTGAGTACCTTGTAATTTAGTCAATATTCATGTTTTTCCTGATTTGTGAAGGTTCTAATTTCTTTGATAGGAATCTTGTATTCACATGTGAGAATGAAAAAATTACCCACTCCAGTGTTAATAAAAATGTCTTCATCCTATCTATCCAGTACTCATAATCATTACCATAAAACATTGGTGGTCTGGTAGGATTTTGATTATCTATAGAAGCAATGCTCATTCCTTCCATTCTATAAGAAAATAAAAAATATCTTTTACACAGAAAGAATTAGAAGTAAAATTTTATAAACAAAAAAACATTACAAAAAACATAAACACATAACGTTAAGCATGAAAAGTTGAGATAGAAAACTTATATGTAAGTATTATTATTATATAGACCGGCTCTGATACCAATTTTAGGATCGAAATATATATTTAGATGATCAATTATAAGAGGGTTTTAATTGTAGGTTTAAAAAACATTCATTTTTATCATTAAGAAAATGTATGTTGAAAAAGTTTAAACAAGATGGATTCAAAAACCATTTTTAGTTCTTAACTAAGGAACAATATTTCATAGGATCTGAAAAAATGGATCTGATAACGAAATATAAGAAAAGTTTACGTAGGTAAATATTCTACCTTAAATCATATAGAATCTTGTTTATCAGATTATACAAGTATAAGAAAGTATAAGAAAGTTAAACTTTATTTTTTTTAAGTTGAAGTGGAAATAAAAAGGTGTAACAAAAATAATTAAACAAGTATAGAAAATATTTTAACCCAAAGAGACTGGTATCCAAAATCCTTGGATAAAGGTCCCTTGATTTGTACTTTTAAGAATTTCTATCTTACCCACACCAGGATATGCCCTCAATAGAAATATCAGAGTGTTTCTTTCTATCCCTTCAAGCCCTTGAACTTTAAAGTAGTCAACACCTCAATCTTTCGAACCATAGAAACACTCTAAAGTTTAGGTAGTCGACTCCTCTATCTTCCTATCCCCAGAATCTCTAAATTGATTATCTAAATGGAATTGCAATAGGTAGGTTGAACATGTTTTTCATGGATAAACAAGATGTCCATTGATCACACAAAGAATTAGAGTCTCTCTCTCTCTACAAATTAGTTCATCTAGAACTTCTCAACATGTCAATTTAATCATTAATTAATTAAATGTATTAGGTATTTATAGTAAAAGGTTCCAAGGATTATCTCCCCCCCAACAGTCATATTTTTTCTTAAATGTTGGAGGGATATGTACATGTGTCACTTAGCTAAAATTTTGATAAAAATATATTGTACAACATCATTTCATGTAAGAAAGCTTGGAAATCATTACCATGAGTACGAAAGAAAAATATGAATGAAGAATATTCTTAATCTTAAGAATCATTAAAATATTTACGATATGATAACATGAAAATTTACTTTAAGGAAATTAGGTAACTTTAAGAAAAGAAATTAATCAGATTTTGAATTAATAGATATTCAGTGTCTAAATTCTAAGGAATCCAGAATCAAATTTATGATGATTTTAAGGACTGGAAAAATTATATTTCAGAGTATAATTTATAGATAATTCATAATCTAATTTTTTAAGAAATATGAGTCTTATTTCAAAAGAGAATAGTGTCTTCTTTCTGAAGAAATAAGACTTTGGTTTCACAAGAAATTAGAGTTATATTTCAAGAGAAATCAGAGTTAGTTTTTTGAAGAAATCAAAGTCTAATTTTAGAATAAATTAGAGAGTGATTTTAAAATAAATCTAAGTCTCAATTATGAGGAAATATCATACTAAGAAACTGTAATGTTTTAAGATAGGTACGGTTCAGAATTTTTTCTTAAGAAAAATAATGACTATACTTTGTTTGAGAAAAAATTAAATAGGACATTGAAAACCAAGGGTAAGAATAATTATTTTCACAGAGAAAAGAAAATTTCTTTAAGAAAATAATTATTAAAGAAATATAATTTTCTTTATGAAATTTGATTGTGATTTTAAAAACATAAAGGAATGGAAATTTCATAAGGATAATTATTAACTTAATAATAATTTGTTGTATATATATAAATATATTAACAAATCATCATATGTATTCTATAATAGGATAAAATAGGTATGGTCATCCATGTGACCTTGGAAGAACCTAATCCTGAATTCATTATATCTATTTATTTCATTACATTATTTATCTTATTATAATTTTACACTTCATTATTTTGTATTAATATGAATGGTTTCCATAAAAGCCATTAGTGGTGGCATACTTAGTATATATCACTCCTAGTTCAAGTTGGTTTTTGTTAGCCAAATAGACCTCGTGGTTGCAAGTTCATGATCCTATATTATGTTCTATCTTTCCACTCTTGTACATAGATATTAAATGAATATAAATTCACTTGTAAATATGAATCTTATTTTGTTAGCCTTAGAAACTTATTTTCCTTCATTTTACATGTATTTTATTTTATTTTATATATACATACATGTTATCCTTTTAGATGTCTATCACATGTACATTATATTTTGTTCATGAATGAAAATTTATTAACTTATTTTTTATTTTCAGTTATTATAATTTCCCATTTTCTTTATTTATATTACTTCTACTTTTGATCATTCTATTCTATTGTTGTGCTTCTATGTTCATGATGGTGTAGTCTACCAACCTGACCAATTATACACCCTCGTTGCAATTTGGCATCCTCTGACATATGATAAGGTGCGCTTGAGGCCATGTGAACAAATAGCACGAGGCTTTGCCTTAGTAGATCCATGGTTGTGATGTTAAAATGTGGTATTAGATCCCACATTTTCCTTTTTGTCTTAATGTTTTTATAAGGTAGAAATGAGACTATAAATGTCCTGAAACATTGTAAATATCTTGTGTATGGATTCATACAACCCATGAATCGGGGAAATATCATGTTTATAAGGGTGGTAAAGGTGTTCATGTCATTATGATTATAGTTGATTATTATTTCACCTTGGGTGAATATTTTTCTTCTATTGCTTATTGATTAATAGATATTCTAAATTTATCTCTTTAACTATCATCTAATGGATGTTTTTTTAAATGAATAATTATAGAAATGTAGAGATTCGTAAGTCTTAGATATACCATATAATATAGAATTCTATTTTCGTATACTTGATTGTGTACCATGTTTATTTTTGTATTTATTTGGGTAATTATTTTTAATGCTTTCCTGTATACCATGCTTGTGTGATTCTATCCCATTATTATCTAAGTTAAATGATTTTTGATATCATGAATTTCTATAATTGTGATTAAATAATAGGTTATTAATGTTAATGTATTAACCGAAATGGTGTTTTCACTTATATTTTGATGGTGGAACCTTAACTAACCATTTGATAAATGTTTGAGTCACGAACCATTGGTTTTGTGGGATGAAACATTTATAGTTGTGATTAAATTGGTTCCAATAAAAATTTATAAAGTGTGTAGTCTTTAATAAATTCAGAACAGAAACCCATATAATAAAAAAATTATTTATGTACATGTTTTATTCTAAAATCAATTGTAGAAATCCCATTTTCATCTTCATGAATGTCCTTGGTAACATATAATGTAAGGTAACTTAATAACAAGAGAATGATAATTCATCTAACTGAACTATGATTCTTATATATTTAGATTGTACTGAAATCATTATGGAAAATTATTTCCTTTATGAGGGCTAGTACCTCATTTGTTTGGGAATTAAAATCCATATTGATAAATTCCAAAATGCACAACTCGACCCACGTATGCTTGTTTGGGGATTGTGATTATGAGTTAGACTAGATTTAGCCTAAGTAAGTCCGTGTTTCTAGGGTAGGATTAGGTGATAATCTCATTGAGGGTATGTATAAAACTTAATTGAAACCAACAGTTATTGGTTTATACTTACATGAGAGGCCAATTTTAATTTATAAATAATTTTATCCATAAATTGTGAATGGATACCCATCTATTTGAACCCAGATTTACATGATGGGACCCTCGTAAGTTTCCTTTTCTTATTTTAATTCTTGTTACTAAACTCCATGTAGGTGTGATCATGATAGAGGTTGTAGTTATTTAAATTATATAGAGCCTCTTATATGGAATTACATATTAATGTATGGTGGTATCTTACTTGACCAATTGACTTATTTAGTAATGATTTATCATTATTATTTTGAGATATGTTATTATGAAGAATTATTTTCTAAAATTTTAATTAAAACCAGAATATTATTTTCCTCTATATATTTTAATTGACATTTTATTTAACAACTATAGTTTTGTAAACCAATGAATTTAAACAATGATTAAGTGGAAATTATATGATAATTTACCTATAAAATTGTTTGTTGCCTACTAGATTAAATGCTTAGTAAATTTTCTCTATAACTGGTACTTTTTACCCCTAATTTATGTACTTATATTAATGTTTTAATTAGTGGTTATAAAATAAATTTCATCAATAATAAATTATTTTGTTGTTTTTATAGCTTAAATCCCTCATGTAAGGGTTAGTTTTATAGTTTCCTTGAGAGATACCTTCAATAAGAGCATGGAGATTTCTTATAGGCCTCGATTAACTTCTTCCTAGTTTAAGTTGGTTCTAGAGGTTAATAAGTGATCATAGTGATCTTTTTATGAATTAATGCATTTCTAGTATCTATCCCTTATGTTGATATGTATTCAGATATACTAATAGAGGTAGAACCATCATAAATTTAAAGTAATCATGAATGATTATGATGAATTTCGTAACCTGAGGTATTGCGTAAGTGTTTTTTGATTCGAGTGGTTCCACTAGTAATGAATTGATATCCTAGGAAGGCGGTTATTTATTCATTAATTCAACCTTGTAAAATAAATGTGTTTCAGGTAATTATTCAGTTCAGTGTGTTAGACATGCCTCTAGTATGCCAATCTATCTTGAGAATCGTTTGATATTTTCTTTTTTTCTCATAGAAATATCAGAATTTCATTATAATGTTTAGATTCATGTGAGATAATATTATTATGGGATGAAAAGTTTTATTGGGCCCACATATTAAAAAGAAACAATAGTGAGTGTTGTGTTGTTCAGATATCACAGTAGAATGTGTTTTTATGTATGGTTCCCATCAATTAATAAATTTTACATTAAACATTTTGTTGGTGAGATGAAAATTCATGTAATTCCTTAAACCTTGTGGTTTCATGATTTCATAAGAAGTTTTGTCAGTATGTGAATTCTACTTTCTTAGGTCATCTCTAGAGTAGAGTGACCTAGGCGATGAAAGGCCATTGTGAGTATTGTAGAATTAATTAGATAATCAAAATTTGATTTATCCCTATGATTCATGATGACACTATAAAACCATTTTGGTGTTATTACACGGAAAGTTAATTTTAGTTTTTTATTTTATCATGGATATCATGGTAAAAATGGGCATAACTTAGGAGGAGTTCCACACATTTTTTTAGGCTGAATTTTATCTAGAATGCTTTTGAGTGTCTAGTTTCTCTTTATTTTCATACAAATGCTTGCTAATAGATTTTTGGACATGTCCATAAACATTTTTTAGTGGTGATGGAGCATATTCAATGTAATGAGGATCCTTTGTCAGTAATGTGATGACCATTTCACTCTCAAGGTGGGGAGTGTCACAATCGTCATGGTTAGCATGTCTCTTTAGGTATAAGTAACATTACATTAAGGGACAATTCAAAAATGGTAAAAAATGATTTTGAGATTAGACAAGCATGGTTAGTAATAAAAATCTAGAAATGATGTTGTGAGGATTGAGATCAATAAAAATCATGGAATAGAGAGGTGCCTAATTTTTTGAGAGCTGATTCAAAGGAGCTCCCAGTGTGTTAAAAACTAACATTCTATGTAGTACGGGAAGCATGGCATTGATGATGAATTACTCATCCAAGAATTATTTGAGTATTAAAACAAGTGGTATGGTATTTGAAACCATTATTGTTAGTTGTGTAGGAATGGTATTCCCCAGTTGTGTGGGGTTTCCATTTGAGTAACTAGTTGGCGAGGGTATCTTTGTGTGTTGAGGGTCAATTATTTCATTTTGATTCTTTAGGAAATGGAAACCTGAAGCATTGAGTGAATTAAAGATGGTTCACGTGTGGAGGTCTTATTTAGGACTAATTTGGGAACCTTAATATGGTTAACACATGGCCTTAACTGGACACGAACTGTCACAGACCCATCCTTCCAAAGATAAGCCTCTAGGGCTAGCGATGAAGAAACAGTGATAATGACCCCCTTGAGTTTCACCTTCAGTATGAACCGGGTTGGTGACTAGCGCCAATAGTGTACAAATATCATAATATGGGAGGTATTACCATTTATAAGGGAACAAGATCGGGAGACATAATGTACCAACAAAAACCAACACCAAGAAATATCTATAGGAAAAACAAAAACCATACAGCAATTCATGTGTAAATATAATTGATAAAAATAAAAGTCTCTAAAGTAAATACCCAAATGTAAAGCTAAAGTAGTGACACTACAACTATCAAGGATCTATTCTTTTGAGGTCTAATATGGTCTGTGAAATCCTCCTAGAAACATAATTACATTTTATACATGTAAGGTTCGAATAAAAGTATACGCATTAGGAAAAAAATACTCTTGTGCACATGTGAAAGAATAATAATAATGCACCAATGTGAAAATAGAGGATCCATAAAAAACGTATCATTGTATACTAACCATCCCAAACTCACTACGGAACACTCATAAATTAATGAAAACCATGTAATATAATGTAATATAATGTACATCGATGATAAGGTACCCTGCACCACATTCCCGCTGATTATCCACTCTCACACCCCAACGATATACATTTTGATGAACCCACCACTTCTAAATAAACCATATCACATCCCTCCCAAACACACCTAGGCCTCACAATACATAGAGCCCTCACACACCTGGGCCTCACAACACATCTCACTTGTACACACTTGTGCCTCACAACACATCCTTCCTACACACCCATGGTTCTCACAATACATCCCACTCGCCCCACATGGTCCCCTCAATACATCATATCTCATCCCAATGACACCTAGGATATAACATTTCAACTAATACTTAAGAAACCTAGGATAAAACATCAAAACACATCTCGAAGTCACCTAGTACATCACCTAAAAACACATCCTAATGACCCCATGGAAACCACAACACAGCTCATCCCAATGAAACTTGGGATAAATCTTCTCATCACATCCAACATGAATAATCATGGGTCGTCATCCCCTCAAAGAGGGAGAAGATAGAGTAGGTGGCCACCCATCCATCCCCCCACTATGATTTTTAGGAAGGAAACCCCATGCGTGACTATGTGGTTGTTTAGCACATAGTTCTCAAGATTAGTGGGTGCATATAGAAATTACCCAAATATACAAGTGTATATATATATAGTATCCAACACTCAATCCCAACCTATGGGTTCTCAAACAATCGAACAACTAACAACACCATCACCATTACTAACTCCTCTAAATGCATTTATTAGTATATGCAATAGATATTTTCAAAGATGAAGATCCAAGATAATCTAATGTGGTTTCACATTTCCTCTAATTTTATCACTGATTCATTTTATTATTTCGAAAAAATCCACATTTGATCACACAACCCATAATTTAATTTCACATTAACAAATTTTCAGGACATTAACCAGTCCAACACATGCCTTTTCAAACATTATTAAACATTTATTTTTTCCACCACTAATCAAAACTATAGCATAAAAACCATGTTTCAAAAATATCCTGTCATCTTTTCTCCAATTCACCCCCAAAGGATGGACCAAAAACAATCACCTCTTCACCCCAAAATCACGGCCCACAAACTATCACCTCACTTCCCCAAAAGAATAGCCCAGAAAATATAACCTCACCAACCCAAAAACATATCCTACAAAAAATAATCCACACATTCCCCCAACAACACATCATTATTCCACAAGCACGGTCAAACATCTCAAGACATAAATACCATTTCTCAAATTTTTAAATGAGAATTTTATCACAATCTACCTTATTTATTTTGGGCGTTATCACACAAGTCAAAATCCTAGAGCAACCATTTCGTTAACCAAGTATTAGTAGTTAACCAATATCTATTTAGAAGGATATCAAAATAATAAAAACCAAAGAAGAAATAACATAATATATATGAAGCACACAAAAATCCCCCAATGTCTATAATTTTCAACCGGGCATCAAGCCCATACAATCCACGATATCACAAACAAATCAAGTCTATAAAAACATGGGAAGCGTAGCCCTTAGCCCTTTAATTTAAATTATACAATTATTTATATTTAATTAATCCAACACAATCATAATAAATAGGTAATAATTTATATCTCCACCATTATGATAGAAAAATAAAGACAAATAAGGAAATTTCTACCTCAAATAATCTTTTTCAGCTCTCTTCACACTGTATAGAGAATAATAACACTACAAACCCATAGATACACAACGAAGAACCACGGATCAACCAACATTGTGTCACAATACTATAAAATATAACCCCACACACACTCCATAACAAAAAAACCTCACCGTAGTGAATCCCTAAGGAAGAAATAAAGAAAACCAACCAATATGGGGAAAACAAATCATTGTGGATCAACTACGGATTAGCAATGAATAACCACCCAGAACAATGGACCAAATAGGGAGGAAAAGGTCTTGAAGAACCCTCGATGAACCTAGTATTCTCTCAAAACGAGATGAATAAGAAGATATAGTCGAATGAATGAATATTTGGTTACAAAATAATTTTAAAAATGCACTATATCCGGGGTTTACATGATGTGTATTCCCCTTTCATATAATTTATTACTTGAGGCTCTGTTACACCAAAAAATGTATTGCCTTTTATTATTTGACCCCAAAGAATTACACATCATGAACCATACATGTACAAGATGAGAAACCAAGATTTATGGTGTGTAATGCACATCCACAATGTGTATTTACGATAGCATTTCTATTGAACCTCCAACTCCCATGAAAACTTTTAAAACCTCCCCGAAACACATACTAAAACCCAAACTGTAAAAGTAATGAACCATGAGGAAACATACTATTAAAACATGTACCACTCAAGTTATTCTCTCCCTTAAGAATCCAAAATCAATACCATAAAAAAGGGGTCTCACCAACCACCCTATGAAAAACCTCTCAAT
Organism: Viscum album; assembly: GCA_963277665.1. NCBI lineage: Eukaryota > Viridiplantae > Streptophyta > Magnoliopsida > Santalales > Viscaceae > Viscum > Viscum album. The sequence continues at coordinate 1,654,888,969 of OY728157.1, read as the reverse complement.
GATATCATCATGCCTCAAATGTTAACACCAACCAAACATGCCAAACTAAATGACCACAAACATATCAATCAACCTAATATATATGAAACTAAAAATAAAAAATATATCCTCTCACACAACAACACTACCAAAAAAATGTTGCACATCCATTACAACATCTATGTAGCCCAAACCAATAAACACTACATCCAATGAACCACCCCATCCTGAACACACAAATCAAGGAATTTCGTCTTCCATGTCAAGATACTATCTACTCTGGCCAGCACTGACTCGACCATAATGTTTTAATCAAATCGTAGTTAATGTATCTCAATTAGTAATCTAGTGATCCATTTTTCATATGTGGGAACATTATCACACATTGTACCACACACACAACAAGCCAATGAAAACAAATCATCTCATTAAACAAGGTTCAAAAAACACATTACAGACAGAAATTAAGAAAAATAAAATCTCAAAACAACTATGGGTAATGTCCATGCAACTATGTATCTTATTCCCAATTACTCTCTTATATGTCACCATTTTTTCAAAAAACTCAAACCAAGGGAATGATTTTTCCACATAGTTCCTAATCTAGTTGATCATGGATTTCTACTCACTACAAGAAAACCGCCATTTAGCAGCGGTTTTTTCGTGGCGGTTTTAAAAACCGCCGCTAAAAGGCAAAAAAAATTATTATTATTTAGTTTTTTTTTAGTTTTTTTAATATTATTCAAGGATTAGCGGCGGTTTTTTAAAAAACCGCCGTGAAATAGCGGCGGTTTCGGTAAAACCTCTGCGAAATGAAATGAAAAAAATAAAAAGACGTGAGAAACCTCGAAATCACTAAAACGACCATGACTTTTGATCCGGGCGTCCGATGAAGCGCCACGACCAGTCAAATCGAAGCTCATGAAGAGATATAGGGGCACATATAATCAAAACCATGAGACGGTCTAAGGTGTGGAAGATATTAGAGTTATAAAAAAGTTGAAAAAAGTTCTCCAACTTCAAACGGCCATAACTTTCGCTCAGGGTGTCCATTTGGACTTTACCACATATCAAATTGAAGCCAGCGAAGAGAGCTACACACCAGTTCGACATAAGCAAGATTCTATCATGTTTTTAGAACCCAAAACCCCTCCTAAGGCCTCCAAAACCCTGTTTCCGTCACCGGTGTTCCGTTGAACTTGTCTTCAAACAGTCCTAACATTCGATCTGCCTGTCAGTTTGGCCTCCTCCACCTTCCAGATCATAGCTCGTTCCATGAGCTTTAGTTTGACTGGTCGCGGAGCCCACATGCACTCCTAGATCATATGTTATGGTCTTTTAGTGGGTATCAGGATTGTTATGTTTTTTAATGTCTCGTTTCTAGCACCCGTTCTCTGTCAGCTTTTTTTAAATGGTCATAACTTCTGATCTGTCTGTCCATTCGGAATCTTTCACCTTTCAAGTTGAAGAGCATCTCAGGATCTTAGATTTGACAGGTCGCGGATCTAAAACGGACTCTCGGATCATATGTTATCTCTGTTAATGTGAGTCCAATGTTTTTGTCTCTTTATGACCGTTTTGACGGGTTTTAACGGTAGCTCCATTTATTACTGTTTAATTGGGTTTCCAAGACTTTTTATCTTTATCAATGGTTTATTATGGGTTATTATGGTGATTATGTTGAATTATTAAGGAGTTTTCCAGAGTTGTCATGAGTTTTCATGCGTTCTCATTTTTTCTAATACCTCATTCTTCATATGCTTCTCCATCCTTTCTCATGTGTTTTCATGATTTTTCATCCCTTATCACGTCTTTTCATACTTTTTCATGTGTTTCCTTTATTATTTATTATTTATTATTTATAATATACATTACTTTATTTATTATCTATTATTTTTAATTGGTTATTTATTATTTATTATTTATTAGTTATTATTTATATTTATTTATTAGTTATTATTTATTAGTTAATATTTATTATTTATATTTATTTATTACTTATTTTTATTTATTATTTATATTTATTTATTATTTATTATTTATTATTTTTATTTATTTTTATTTATTTTTATTTATTATTTATATTTATTTATTATTTACTATTTATTATTTATTTTTATTTATTATTTATATTTATTTATTATTTATATTTATTTATATTTATTTATATTTATTATTTATTATTTATATTTATTTATTATTTATATTTATTTATTATTTATTATTATTTATTATTTATTTATTATTTATTATTTATATTTATTTATTATTTATTAATTATTATTTATATTTATTTATTATTTATTATTTATTATTTATATTTATTATTTATTATTTATATTTATTTATTATTTATATTTATTTATTATTTATTATTTATATTTATTATTTATTATTTATATTTTTTTATTATTTATTATTTATTATTTATTATTTATTATTTATTATTTATTTATTATTTATTATTTATTATTTATTATTTATTTATTAGTTATTATTTTTTAGTTATTATTTATTATTTATTATTTATTATTTATTATTTATTATTTATTATTTATTATTTATTATTTCTTATTTATATTTATTTATTATTTATTATTTATTAATTATTATTTATTTTTATTTATTATTTATTATTTATATTTGTTTATTATTTATTTTTATTTATTATTTATTTTTATTTTTTATTTATATTTATTTTTTATTTATATTTATTTATATTTATTTATTATTTATTATTTATATTTATTATTTATTATTTATATTTATTATTTATATTTATATTTATTTATTATTTATATTTATTTATTATTTATTTTTTTTTTATTTTTTTTATATTTATTTATTATTCATTTTTTATATTTATTTATTATTTATTATTTATTATTTATATTTATTTATTATTTATTATTATTTATTATTTATATTTATTTGTTATTTATATTTATTTATTATTAATATTTATTTATTATTTATATTTATTTATATTTATTTATTATTTATTATTTATATTTATTTATTATTTATTATTTATTTATTATTTATTATTTATTATTTATATTTATTTATTATTTATTATATATATTTATTTATTATTTATATATATTATTTATTATTTATATGTATTTATTATTTATTCTTTATTCTTTATATTTATTTATTATTTATTATTTATTATTTATATTTATTTATTATTTATTATTTATAATTTATATTTATTTATTATTAATTATTTTCTATTTATTATTTATTAATTATATTTATTTATTATTTATTATTTATTATTTATTATTTATTATTTATTATTTGTTATTTATAATTTATAATTTATTATTTATATTTATTTATTAGTTATTATTTATTATTTATTATTTATATTTATTTATATTTATTATTTATTATTTATTATTTATATTTATTATTAATTTATTATTTATATTTATTTATTATTTATTATTTATTAATTATTAATTATTTAGTATTTATTATTTATTATTTATATTTATTTATTATTTATTTTTATTTATTATTTCTATTTATTTATTATTTATTATTTATTATTTATTATTTATTATTTATATTTTTTTATTATTTATATTTATTTATTATTTATATTTATTTATATTTATTTATTATATTATTTATTATTTATTATTTATTATTTATTATTTATTATTTATATTTATTTATTATTTATATTTATTTATTATGTATTTTTATTTATTATTTATATTTATTTGTTATTTATATTTATTTATTATTTATATTTATTTATTATTTATTATTTATATTTATTTATTATTTGTTATTTATTATTTATTTATTATTTATTATTTATTATTTATATTTATTTATTTTTTATTATTTAAATTTATTTATTATTAATATTTATTATTTATATTTATTTATTATTTATTATTTATTATTTATATTTATTTATTATTTATTATATATTATTTATATTTATTTATTATTTATTATTTATTATTTATTTAGTATTTAGTATTTATTATTTATATTTATTTATTATTTATTTTTATTTATTATTTATTTTTATTTATTACTTATTAGTTATTATTTATATTTATTTATTATTTATATTTATTTATATTTATATTTATTTATATTTATTTATTATATTATTTATTATTTATTATTTATTATTTATTATTTATTATTTATTATTTATTATTTATATTTATTTATTAGATATTATTTATTATTTATTATTTATTATTTATTATTTATATTTATTTATTATTTATTGTTTATTATTTATTATTTATTATTTATTATTTATTATTTATTTATTATTTATTATATATTATTTATATTTATTTATTATTTATTTTTATTTATTATTTATATTTATTTATTATTTATTTTTATTTATTATTTATATTTATTTATTATTTATTATTTATTATGTATATTTATTTATTATTTATATTTATTTATATTTATTTATTATTTATTATTTATTATTTATTATTTATTTATTATTTATTATATATATATATTTATTTATTTATTATTTATTATTTATATTTATTTATTATTAATTATTTATTATTTATTATTTATATTTATTTATTTTTTATTATTTATATTTATCTATTATTTATTATTTATTATTTATATTTATTTATTATTTATTTTTATTTATTATTTATATTTATTTATTATTTATATTTATTAATTATTTATTAATTATTTATTATTTATTATTTATTATTTATTATTTATATTTATTTATTATTTATTATTTATATTTATTTATTATTTATTATTTATTATTTATTATTTATTTATTATTTATATTTATATTTATTTATTATTTATATTTATTTATTATTTATATTTATTTATTATTTATTATTCATATTTATTTATTATTTATTATTTATTATTTATATTTATTTATTATTTATTATTTATATTTATTTATTATTTATATTTATTATTTATTATTTATATTTATTTTTTATTTATTATTTATCATTTATATTTATATATTATATATTATATATTATTTATATTTATTTATTAATTATTATTTTCTATTTATTATTTATTATTTATATTTATTTATTATTTATTATTTATTATTTATTATTTATTATTTATTATTTATTATTTATTATTTATTATTTATTATTTATTATTTATTATTTATTATTTATTATTTATATTTATTTATTATTTATATTTATTTATTATTTATTATTTATTTATTATTTTTATTTATTATTTATATTTATTTATTATTTATTATTTATTTTTATTTATTGTTTTTATTTATTATTTATATTTATTTATTATTTATATTTATATTTATTTATTATTTATATTTATTTATTATTTACTATTTATTATTTATATTTATTTATTATTTATTATTTTCTATTTATTATTTATTATTTTTATTTATTTATTTTTTATTATTTATTATTTATTATTTATTATTTATTATTTAATATTTATTATTTATATTTATTTATTAGTTATTATTTATTAGTTATTATTTATTATTTATTATTTATTATTTATTATTTATATTTATTTATTATTTATTATTTATATTTATATTTATATTTATTTATTATTTAATATTTTCTATTTATTATTTATTATTTATATTTATTTATTATTTATTATTTATATTTAATATTCCTTATTTTTTATTTTTTATTTTTTATTTATTATTTATTATTTATTATTTATTATTTATTATTTATTATTTATTATTTATTATTTATTATTATTGAGTTTATATTTATTATTTTTGTATTATTTGTTTTTTCAATTAATATATATAAGTCTATTAAATTTTGTTTATTAACCACATGGCGAGCTTGCTGGAGTGGTAAAGTCTTTGGAAAATATACATGAGGTTAGGGGTTCAAATCTCACCAAGCGCAAAATTTCATTATATTGCATGGGTATGCATGTGCATGTGCATGTGCATGGGATGTGCATGCATGGATAAATAAAGTAAATAAAATAATACGAAATAAATAAATAAATAAAATAAATACGAAATAAAATAAATAAATAAAATAAATAAATATTCAAAATAAATAAATAAATAAACAAAGTAAATAAATAAATAAATAAATAAAATAAATAAATAAAAAATATATACATAAATAAATATATAAATAAATTTATAAAATAAAAAAATTAAAAAATTTAAAAAAATAAAAAAAATAAAAACAAAAAAAAATAAAAAAATAAAAAAAACCGCCGCTAAAAAACATGTCGCGAAACGTTCTACGATGGTTTTGAAAACCGCCGCGAAATAGTTTCCCGACGCATGATTTAGCGGCGGTTTTTCAAAACCACCGCGAAATGCCTTTTTTGCTGTAGTGACTTGTTTCTCTACAAACTTCACATCAACATTGATATCGAACTCTTCCCTAAGGAATGAAATAAGGGTCACTATGAAGATACCAACAAATCTGAGAGTCATGTAACACATCATGGATACTCTTGAACCGCGGTGGAAATTCCAACCAATACACCACCTCTCCAAGTATCCCTAACACCTCAAAGGTCCCAACAAACCAAAGAGAAAACTTACTACCTCTCCCAATTGTCTGCTCCTCACTTTTAGGGGTAACCTTCAAAAACATGTGGTCCCCAAATTTGAAATACAAGGGCTTCCTTCTATGATATTCATATGAATTTTTATATTCTTATGCTACTCTCATCCTCTCATGAACAAGCTAAACATTATCTGTCATGCTTTGCACCACATCTGGGCCAAAAATGTATTTCTCCCTAACCTCTATCTAGCATAATAGAGAATGACACGGTCTTCTATAAAAAGCCAAAAATAGATCCATGATACAAGAAATGTGATATATATTATAATAACAAAACTATACTAAGGGAAGGTGTCATATGAAAGACCAAGCAAAGTCTAGGATGCATGCCCGTAATATATCCTCCAATTTCAGGATAGTTTGTTCCATCTTCCCATCTGTCTGTGGGAAAGAAATTGTGAGGAGACATAATTGAGTGAAAAAATCAAGTAGAAACTCCCCCTAGATTGATGAGGTAAACTGTAAATCCCTATTTGAGACAATGGACCTCATTACTCCATGAAACTGCACCACCTCATCCATGTACCTCTTAGCCAAAGCATCCACTATGCCAGACTCCTTGATTACTATGATGTGGGATGATTTCATCAACTGATCCTCTATCACCATGATATCATCAAAACCTACCTGGACTTTCGGTAATATAGTGATGAAATCCATCGATATGGAATATCATTTCCACTCGAGAACATCGAAGGGTACAAAAAACCACAAAAAACATGATTCAATGCCTTTACTAGCTGTAAAACCAAGAACCTTTCCTAAAATTCTTCCACTACCCAGTTCATAATGGGCCACCAAAACTACATCATCAATCCATGGTAAATCTTAGAAAATCCCAGGTGTACCACCAAAGTTGATTTATGAAACTACTGAAATAATACATCGTGCATTACAAATAGTAAAAACATCCTTCCATTAAACAACATTTGGTTTCGATAATCCTCTTCTCATCCCATTGGAACAACATACTGGCCAACGTGATGATGCATCCCCTCTACCTCTCAGTCTTCTCACTGAGTATCCTCCACATTAATAATAATAAAAGGCTACATCTTCATCTGAAATAAAAATTCTCTACCACCATCCACTCCATCATTTTAGTGCAAGGAAACCAACTCCTCTATTTCTCTCCAACCAACCTCAGACTCTCAAACAAAAGCATTCAAATATATCTTGATCAAAGTGTCAACAATAGCATTACCATTTCTTAAGGTGTATGAGATCTCAAAATCATTATCTCAATAAAAATCCAACCACGTCTACTGCAACAAGTTCATATCATGATGATAAAAGATAAACCTCAAACTATTGTGATTTGTGAAGACCAAAAGGTGCTCCCCATTAAGATAATATCACCAACAATTTAGTGAAAAAAAACCGATGCTAGATACAGATCATTAGTGGCATAGATATGCTCATGTTGACTTAATTTAATAGAACCATAAGTCATTAGTTCCCACTACTGCATTATCACACATCCCAATCCTAGACGAGAAATAGTACAAAACAACTCAAACATCACCCCTTCTTCGAGACACTGGAGCACTGGAGCACTGACTAACTTCTCTTTTGGGTAACCAAACATTCCCTAGAAATGATCACTCCAAAAAAATCATGGTATTTAATTTTCAAAAAAAAATCTGTGGGGTTGAAACATGAGAGAGATAGGGTAGAAAACTCAGATAATAGCTTATGAAACCAATAAAATTGTGATCCTCTACATTGTTCTTGGGTGCTACCTAAGTGACAACTACTTCAACCTTTGATGGGTCTACTATCACACCCTTCTGAGACACCACATTCCTGAGAAAATGAAACTATCACATCCAAAAATTACTCTAGGAAAACATTATATTAATTTGTTGGCATCAAAGAATATGGAATATATATCTAAGATGCTCGGTGTGACCTCCTCACACAACAACTATATGATGAAATCATCAATGACTATGATAAAGAACAACTCTAGGAATGTATGGAAAATGGAGTTCATAATACCCATGAATAAGGCCAGTGCATTCGTAAAACTGAATGACATGATTACAATATTGAAGTGGAAATACATTCATATAAAGATATACTTTGAGATATATCCCTCCTTCACCATCAACTAGTGACATCTAGACCATATATCGATCGTTAAAAGAAACTCACCCCTCTCAACTAGTTGAAAAGATCATCTATCCTCTTAAAAGGAAAACAAATTTTTGACTATCACAAAATTAAATGTCAATTAGTATATACACAACATCATACTACCAGATATCATATTTGAAAACAACATTGGAGAACCCCAAAGATGACACATTGGTTCAAATAAAACCTTTCAGTATCACATCACTTATTTGAATCCAAAACTCCTACAATTATTAAGGTATCATTTGATAAGGATTCCTTGAAATTAGAGAAGCACCATGCTGTAATTCTACCCTGAACTCAACATCACATTGAGGGGGTTGATTCATAACCTCATTATGAATAAATCCATGAACTCTAAAACAATATTGAGAAACTCCACTCTTGCAGCATCTGTTGATTCCACTGAAAACTCATCCAACACTAAAATAAGTATATGTAGATGCTGACTACCCACATAAAAACCCCACTCACCGACAAAAACCACATGTTTCCCATCCAAATCCAAAAACATGACTCTACTATAGAAACCGTTTATAATTTCATGTACAAAATACAAATAGTCGATGATAATGATAATATCAAATGGATGCATCGGTATAAATAAAAGATCCCCATAGGACTGATGTGGTACCATCCTCAGTCTACAACCCCGGTACACATCAAACAAGATGGTATGGACTTCGATTGGCATACTCAAAACATTTGGAGCAAGAAGACTCTCTACATCTAATCCCATAGCTTGTTTTAGAGTAGGTGCAACAAACAAATATGAAGATCCTAGATCAAACAAGATAAAAACAAGGGTACCAAAAAACTGATTGTAACTTTGATGATTTATTCCTCTATGGAACTTCTTCCTAAAATGAGTGCAACTGACCATTCCTAGATCCTAAGCCTATATTCTAATGTCCACCTCTATGACCACACTCAGGCCGCAGTCCCTAAATATGAGGAAACTCTTATGATCAGCCCCTACCTACATTATCTCTCCTTAATGAAGCAAAAACATGCAACCTTGTTGATGAAACAGTCTCACTAGAATTTTCTATTTAATCTGGAGATGGACCTTTCCACCTCTAACAAACTGAGATCAAGAATACACTAAGAACGTTTTCTAGAGATGTCCGTGAAGCCCACAACCAAAATACAATGGCACAAAGCTCGTAGGGAAAGCACAGAAACCACTGCCACCAGAAGTCTAGAAATTTAACAGGTGAGATCGATTCCCTTTCGGCCAGAACCTCAATGGTTCTGGTGCCTAAGACCTTCCATTCACAACTCTTATCTTTGAGGAACCCTACTAGTTCACCACTCATATAAAACCTCCCTACTAGTACATCAGATCGATCACATCAATATTCCTCTAAACCTCTAGATATGCCAGCAACATAAAAGGAGAAACTATATTCTAGATAAAAGGATGGATTTCCTCCTAAAGATTCCTCACATGAGACTCCTCATCTAAAAAATATCTAGAAAAGAAAATACCTTGAACATGATTCCCAACTCTTGCACTGACATTATCCCCTTATGATGATAATGAAGCTCATGCATCTTCACTATCTTCAGGGTTAATGAAATTAAATCTACCCTGAACCCCTTCCAACTAAACATTCTCCTCCCTTTTCTCTCCCAGATACATCATCCACCACTGATGAAAATCTCCTAACATCTGACTAACTGCTAAAAAGACCCAGTACTCCATCAAGGCCCAGATAAAACTAAAAGAAATATCATGCTCATCTAGTAAGATCCTTATTTCCACATCGGAAACACTGCCCCCATATGTCTGCATTACCTTCCGCTGGAAAGAATGAAATGTCCTCTACCACTGATCCTCCTCCTCAATTGGATCGAAACTATAATGATCAACCATATCAGCCTCTTAAATATAAACATCCTGAGCCACATGATAATAAAAAACATGATGCATAACTAAAATGAATTATTTCTTAATCCTAGTAGTGTTTAATTTTATTATTATTCATTATAATTCATTTTAATACATTTTCTTATTCATTCAAACATTCCAAAAACAACCAAATTCAAATAAGAACACATGTTATTATGATGCATGTAACTTTCATAGGTCTCTGCCCTATATGCAGGTCTATCTCAATGTGTCATTCAATAGGCTTATATTCTATGCATTGGATCAATTGGGGCCCCAAATCCCATGTATTAGTCGGTATCCCTAGCCTATGTCATGCACGAGGGTCAAATGGCACTATTTCCCTACCAACACATGCAACCCCCGTTTTTTCTTAACTCAAAAATCCACCCTATCCCTCAACCAAAATATCTGATACTACTCTATCTTGACCCCTCCCTCTAAATATATCCCTCCTAGGTTGGAAATGAAGAAAGGGAGATAATGACCCCTAAGTCCTACCGCCATTAAGACCTGTGTTGGGAACTAGTTGCAACGGAATAAATATAACACAAGATGGGAGGAATTTACCTTTGTAAGGAATTAAGATCGGGATATAGGATGTATCAACCAAAAACAACTCCATGAAACATATATATGATATAAAACCATCCCACAATTAATGTTTAAATTCAATTGATACATATAAAATTTTCCAAAGTAAATTCCCAAAATTAAAGCTAAAGAAAAAACATAACAACCATCAAGGATCTAATATTATAAGGTCCAATACAATCCATGAAATCCTATTAGAAACCTAAAAAAAGTTTTATATATGTACGGTGATCGTACAAGTATACCCAGTTGTAAAACCAAACTCTCTCATGAAAATGTGAACAAAGCATACTAATTCACATGTGAGAAAACATTAGAACCAAATAGAACCTATCAATGTGTAATAACGATACCAAACTCACCAACGAATTCTAACAAAATTAAAAAAACCATATAATATAATGTAATATAAATCATATCGAGGATAGAGTACCCCAAACCATTTTCCCACTAATCACTACCACCTCTTCCGAATATACCACATCATATGTTGCCATCACACACTGGTGCCTCACAAAAAATCCTACCTGCAAACAACTATGCCTCAAAACACATCCCTTCCGCACAGACCTGGGCCTTAAAAAACCTCACATCTCATCACAAAGACACCTAGGACATCACATCCCAACTCATCTCGAATACACCAGGGACACCACATCAAGACTCATTCGAAACACACCTGGGTTACCACATCTCATCACATCCTACTTGAACAAGCTTGGTCCTCCATCACCTGGAAAGGAGATTAGGTAAGTGTAGGTGTACATCCATCCATCCTCTCACTGGGATATTTGGGAAAGACATCCCCCCCCCCTCGCATGACTATGCATGTGTTCATCACATACTTCTCAACATGATTGGGGTGCATATAGAAATCAAAATAATATAAAAGTATATATATAGTATCAAACACTCTAGACCAACCCAATGGTTCTCAAACAAATAACCAACTCCCAAAACCTTCCCATTCACTTCCACCTCTCAAAGCATTTATTAGTATTTGTAACAGTCATTTCTAAAGTTAAAATCATTGATAATCCAATGAGGTGTCAAATTTCATCCATGTTTAACACCAATTAATTTTATTATTTAGAAAAAAATCACATTTTATCACATATCCCATCTTTAATTTTAAATTAAAAAATTTCCATTCCACTAACCTACCCAACCCATACCATTTAAAACATTATTATACAATTATTTATTCCATCACTACTCAAACCTCTAGAACAACACAACCACATTAAACAAAAAAACTTAGCATTCAATCACTTTTTCACCCCAAAATCATGATCTATGAACTATCACCTCACTACCCCAAAATGACGGCCCACAAACTATATCCTCAACACCCAAAATTCACTTCCCACAAACGATCACCTCACCACCACAAAAAGAAATTCCCAAAATCTATCACTTCACTGCACCAAAAGAATGGCACAAAACCTATCACCACACTATCCCAAAAGAATGGACCAAAAAATATCAACCTCACATGCTCCAAACACACATCGCCAGACCACAGGCATAACCACACATCACAATACATCAAGATCAATTCCCAAAATCTACAAGGGGGTTTTTATCATATTCCACATTATTTCTTTGGGGTTTTATCACACATGTAATAATCATGGGGAAACATATCATTAGCCAAATATGGGTTATTAAACAATTTCCCTTTAGGGTGATATCACAAAAATCAATACCAAAGAATAAATTATAGTACATATATCCAGGTAAAGAAAATCCCCCAATGTCCAAAATTTTTAGAGGGGAATCAAACTCGAACAATCAACAATATCAAAAATATATCAAGGCAGTAAAACCATAAAATAATATCACTTTAAACTTAAATTTCAATTACCAATTATTTATCTTTATTTAAGATACCACAAAAAAATCCATAGGTAACGAAAAGAAAACCCCTCCTATATGATACAAACCTAAATAGAAATGGCGGAATCCCTATATCAAAGACACTTTTTCAGATCTTTGTGTTCTGTATGGTGAAGAAGAATACTGAAAAAAAACATCAACACCATGAGGAACCACAGATATACCAACACCACATACCAAGAACAAAAAACTCAATATAAAACACACCACAAACCAAAACAACATCACCGGAGAGAATCTGTTTGGAAGAATAGAAAAAAACCAACCAAGAAAGGGTGAAGAACTCACCAAAAATCTACCACGGATCACTAAAAAAACCACCATGAAAAATAGATCAATGAAGGTGGAAAAGGGATTGAAAAAAAACACTGGGCACTGAGGGTTTTCTCAAAACGAGAGGAATAATAATATATGTCTAAATGAATGAAAATTGGGATACAAGATAATTTTCGAACTGCACTGGATCAGAGGTTTACAGGATGTGTAATCCATTTTCACATCATGTAATACCCAAGGTTTAGTTTCACTGAAAAAAAAATCATTGTTTTATTAATTAACTATGAATAAAAAAATGTCATGAACCATCCATGGACAATTTGTGAAACCAACTTTCACATTGTGTAATACACTAACACAATGTGTATTTCTTGCTAGAGCTCTACTGCACCTCCAACACCCAAAAAACTCCCAGAACCTCCCTCGAACAACTCTAATAAAAAATTACTATTAAAAAAATGGTAGTGCAACAACTATTACAAAAAAAGTAAGTATACATGGAGATAGGGGTCTGTAAAAAAAATATGGCCTATATTAAATGGATCATGGTTTAAAATGAGAAATAAATCCTATTGATAACAATATAGAGTACACTTAGTTTATTTATGAGCATTCCTAATATCATTAAATTGTCCTAAATACACTAATTGAGAGTTTTTTATATGGTAATCAAACATGAATTAAATATTTTTTTGGTCTGATGATAGATTCCCTGGGAGTGCAGTCAAGGAGTAGTTTAAAAGAATCCTTATAGATTGGATTACAACATTGGGATGGTGGAGGTGTATCATCATGTGAGAAGATTTACCATGGTATAAGACAAGTATTTGTATGTAGGTTTAACATATTTAATGATTTTGGGAAATGGAATCAGGTACAGATAGGGATGGTTTCACTAGGAGAAGTCATCAGATGCCAGGTATGGACTTTTCTAAAAGTGCTTGTAGTGTTCTTGAGATGACTGAGTGAAGGAACCATATTTTGGTGGTGATGTGTCATCCATATAATATGACCATTTTGATAAATGTTAATTTGGGTTAGTTCATTCATGGTTCTATCAAAAATAGTCATGGGTAAGTAAGACCCATTTTATGCATGTCTTGGGTTGATAAGGGTATTGTGTAAGGGTCACCTGTTCCTTTTAATGAAATATAAAGTGACCAATAAATTCTAGGTCAAATAGAGATGACCATTGAAATCAAAATAGGGAATTTTAGTAACTCCCTCACTCATAGTTTAGAGTATCCTTTTGAGTAATCTTCCAATTGAGTCATTAGAACACTATAAGTGTTCTTGGTGAGAAATTCCAATAATGGAAGGGTTCTGACTCAGAATTGGAGGCTTAATGATAGGGCCTATATTCGGAATCCCATAGTCCAGTTCATATATGTTATGATGTTGTGATTATTTATTGGGTTAAATGATCTCAGGGAAGCACTATCTTACTGTCTCTTTAATGTTACATGCATTGGTTCAAGTTTTCAAGACAAAAGAACTGTTTACTTTAAGAATCAATTGAATGTGCATTGGGAATTCAGAAACACAACATGACCATTTGAGAAAGAAATCTTCAACCCCAATACTTAGGTTTTTGTTTTCATTTTTTCCCATGGATTCTCGAGGATGAGAATTTTTAAGGTACAGAGACAGTAAGATCCTATGTATTTAGACCATGTTGAAATTTTTTATGTAATTTGAAATTTTCATTTGGGTTGATGGGTCAGTTCCCAATATGAGACTTGGAGTTAAATATCAAGAGTAATAACAATTAAATTTGTTCATTTTTTGCATGCTTTCTATGGCTTGATAGTTGTATTAGGTGTTCATATTTGCTTCAGGATAATTAGGATCCAAGAGCTCCATTTTGTATGTTACAGCCTTAGGCACAATGTTGGTGCACAGTTAGTACTCACAACGTATCTCAACTGTGCAGTGAAATTTTTCAAATAACACTATCATCCAAACCATAAGTGGAGACCCTGGGAAACACTGCGATCCATAGAGGGTGTTATAGGGTTTTTCAAACCATGAATAGAAGGTGTAATGGTCGTGCAAAATTTATACAATAAATTAAAGAGGTGAGTACATATCTTACACATGGTTTGAATAATCATGATCTTAGCTATGTGAAGGAAGGAACCACATTGAAAGTATCCAGACATGGTCTGTGAATAGTTTGTCTAACCATTCACTAGGCCATGTGATGATATGTCCCTTTTGATATTATCACTACACGCTTGTATCATATTTCTCCACACCTTGCGCCCAGCCCATGGGGCTCGTTAAAGTGGGGGGTGAAATTCCAATTTCTCCCCTACCTTTTTATTTTTTTCTTTTCCACTATTCAATCCCTATTCTCCCATTCATGACACCATCTCAAATCCTCCCTTGGGTGATCCTCTAGGTTTCTATGTATCTCCCATATCTAAAATTATAATCTCTTACCAAAAGTCACATTTCATCTCTAACGATAAGATCTAAATTTATATTTCATCTTATTGTTTCCCTCTAAATATAGAATTCTAATTGTCTATGATCTAATTAACCCTATTTTTAGGGAATTTTCTAATCATTTATTTTTTGTAATTTTAGATTGAATCAAAGAACAATAATTGATGATTTAATTAACCTATGTATAATGTTGGTGGATTAGTTGATTTTACCTTAATTTTCATCATTTATAATTTTTTTTCTTCATTTCACATGATGAAATTTCCATGGTTTTTTCATGAAATTGAAAATACCAAAATTTAAATACTTAGGCCACACCCATAATGTCCACTATACCCATTTACATGGTTGGATATAGAGACATCAACCTGAACCACCTCATATGGTAAGATTGATTATGTTCTTCATTTTTAGCAGTGATTCTTAGTGATTAAACCACCCCATATGTGTGTTCGTTAAAATATCGTAACATGATTTGAGATGAATTAATAAATTAAATGATTTAATTATAAATTTTTTCCCTTGGTCGACATCAGATTATTTAATAATTATATGGTACCAACCAAATAGAATTAATTTGGTAGGAAAAAATGATATGAAAACTATGAATCTATTTTCTAATAAAATAATATTTTAGATATGTTGTCTTATCAATTAAAACAAATGAGATAACTAAAATGTGTTGAAAAAATCTATGACATTGGATATTTCCATGGGATTCATTACTCTATATAATGAGATGAAAAATTATATGAAACAAATTATGGCATGGGGGAAGAGTTAAATTAAAATTTAATATTATGGAGGTTCTCGAGCCTAGAAAACCAAATGCTCTATTTTAATCGGGTACGGAATCCTTTATTCTTCATGGACATGGAGTCCCATATTATTTTCGGGAAAGGAGCCCCTTGTTTTTCTTAGGTATGGAGTCCTTTTTGATTCATGTACATGGTGTCCCTCACTAATCCTAATACTCAGGCATGGAATCCCTTAGTGATTATGATACTCGAGCATGGCATCCCCTGTTATTCCTTGGCATAGAATCGATTATTATAACAGGAATTACATCCCCTATAAATCATGGGCATGGATTCTGCTATTAATTAAGTTCAAGGAAATCATAATTATTTGTGAGACACGAACATTGAATTCTTTATATATTGTGACACTCGGGCATGGAGTCCCTTATAAATTATGAAACATAAGCATGGTCACCCTTATTTAAAATATTACCCTTGTATTATACATGGATGCTTGAGTTTCACCACGGGTCCTGAGTAGTGGTATATATGTTTATATATATGTGGATATATATGTTATTATATATATAGTGCATATATATATGTGTCTATATATATGTGTGTGTCTATATATATATACCTAGTGAATCTTTATCAGTGGTATTTCTTCTTAGGCTGACGCAGGTGTGGACGGTTAGGTGTCCTTTAATAAACCTGAACCTAAATTAGTTGAATTTATTTATTTCATTAAACTATCTCACTTATTATACCTACACACTACATTATTTAACATTTATTGGATGGATTTCATTATACATCATTGGTGGTGCCCTATTAGGTATATCTCACACCCAATTCAGGTCATCAGTTGGTACTCAAATAGACCTAATGGTTTCAGGATTAAGATAGTATATTATTCTATGTGTTTTCACTGATGTACATAGAGCTTATGACCACACATATAATTCGATGCTTAGGTCACTCATGGAGTTATCCTTGAAGGATTTGGTTCTTTATTTGTATTTTTAATTTATTTTATATCTTACAACATGTGTTCTTATTATATGTTTTTATCTTTTACATTATAGCATGTTCATGTATAAAAATTTATTTATTTATTATTTATTTTTAGTTATTATAATTTTTTATTCCTTTATTCGTATTTCCTCAAATTTTGATTATCATTTATAAAATTGTGCTCCTATAAACTAGATCTTATTATCTTCACAATTTATAACCTTTAGACCATCGCTTCTAGTTAGCAGCCTCTCTCATATTGGGAGGTGGACTTGAGGCAATGGGACCGACTAGCTCATGCACCATTTCTGTGGTGCTTGAGCCTATACATTAGACACTACACTCTAACTTGTCAAAATAAATGAATTTAATCCCTCGCACCATAGTGACAAGTTTTTTCACCATGGTTGTTCTGTTAAGTGTGACAAACCAACCATAGTTCACTTGACACATCAACCGATCTTGCTCACTAGAAGGCCTCAAACGTGTTTCCCTAAACACTAGAGGTTTTCGACCAATGGTTAGGGAATAAAAGATATTGTGTGGAAATTATACACTCTGGTTTGTGCGAAATAGAATTTTATAATACAAAAAAAATAGGGCATAATCATTAGAGTATGCATAATAAATAATTGTAACATATTAATGCTATAACAAATGAAATGAAACATATAGTCAAACAAACTCACAAAAATGAAAAATATACAATAGATGGTCACCCACTTGGATGCTAAAAAATACAAAAATAAAAAAACAAAAAATAAATAAAACAACCATCATTGATAAATCTAAGCTGAACAACATACCCGGTCTCCCTGGAACTATAGCTTCACAAGCCCAATCTTGAGGATTCATGTGAGTTGCTCCACTCTATCAAGAAACATTGGGAATTAGCTCCAACCTTCTCCCAAAATGTCCTCCAATATAAAAGTGGACAACAAGTCCACACACACACTGAGGTTCACAAATTGGGGGTGAAAATTAATTCTTAGTAGGCCACCACCAAAGGTGAATATAAAAATATATTATTATAAAAAGTACACTCACATGATATAGTATCATCTATATGAATATTAACACTATCGTTCATAAAATAAAAATTTTTATAAAAAGGGAAAACAAACAAAAGGAAAAGAAATATAACCATGGGTTCTTTCTTAATAACATAATTAATTCTACCCCTGCTCTATCCCCCTCTAAATAATTTATAGCACATGGATCACATTGTCAAAAAACAACTGGTGTGCCTACTAGATCTAAAAAGGAGATCCTGGTCATCAAAATAAAAAGGAATGAATTTCAAACCACATGATGGAACCATAGGAATCCACTATTGTAATGCACATTTACTAGGCTCTATGATTCTTAATGAATAAACCAAAATATCAATAGAATACCCATCCATGTGTCATAGGTCTATCATGTCCTATATGTCTTGTAGAATAAATAGGTATCGACTATAGACCCTTTATATACACAACCATATGGGCCACATAGACCCGATGGATGCACTAAACAAGGACATTGTACACAAGTTAGGAAGTGCTATCTAGAGCATCTACGACAAATGACCTCTAGTCAAGGTGAATACTCAACTGGAGGGGTGCACTCATACATATCATCCATTTTCTCCCTAAGACCATATAACAAAAATCATAAAATAGAGGAGAGAACTATGTCACAACTTATAGAAAATTCCCAATCCAATATATCATAATGGTCTCCCCATCAAACAACATTTTTCAGAATAAACATCCATAAAAATCACATACAATGAAAAATTAAATGTTGTTCAATCCACCATCCAAATAGATAAATGAGAATAGTTTACCCACTCAAATAATAAATTACAGTACCACTATCTACATCATAGATCCCAAAATTTTGAAAACAAACTCCTCTACAAACTCTTCACATCCCTCTCCATGGTCAAACAAAAATCAAGGCTCCCACAGTCCCTAGATCCGGAACAAAAATAGACACCAAACTAGGGACTCCCCATATTCACTCAAGATATCATTCCATGCCCAAATAAACACCCTCAAAAGGAAAAAATGACATGAAAAGAAGGAAACCCAATGAGGGTTCCTCCATAATATCCAAAATCATAGGACTTGTCGAGTGCATAAAAATCATTAACAGATATCAATAGCATCCAAATGATCTTCAATCAACCGCACACCCAATGGTGCATCCAAATAATATTCCCTCCAAAATGGGAATTCACAATGGCCATCATCACCATCTCAATAAAGGACCAATCACAAGGTCTCCTCAACAAAATGAAACCTCATGGAAAATCTCACCCAAGAAAACTCTCAATTGGACTTCTGGGATAAAAACCCATCCATGGGTACCAAATAAACCACACAATAATCCTCAGGATTAACCACTACAAAACGGTCCCTTAATAGCACTAAAAGTGGCCTTTTATCAATAAAAACACTTATTGTTATAGTAAAATTATAATCCTTAAGCTTTTATCAGCACTAAAAAAGGTGTTGATAGACAACCCAATTTATCAACAATTTTTTTAATAGTGATAAAGGTACCCTTCTTCCACAATTTTAGTAAAACTGATAAAGGATACCAATATCCCTAAATTTAGTTTCACTGATAAAGGGGTATACTATTGTGTTTTGTTAAATTTATATCACATGAAAGAACACACAAAATGCATACAAATACAAGTCACAACACTAGAAATAGTAGAAAAAATAGGTACAAAAAAATTTAAATCAGATTAAAATTTAAAAAATAAATAAATTAAAAAACACTATTTATAGATATTTAAAAAAATTATACAATTACATGAGTATGTACACATTATCACATACATTTAAAAACATCAATGTTATTTTGTCTTCATCCCTTGACCACCACTCATGATATTTCCATATAAAATACCCCTACTCAAAAAATGAATGCACTTGGATAAGAAAAATATTTTAATGTTAGTGTTATTATAAACAAATTAATTAAATATCAATTTCAAATTTTAAACTAAACTTTATGTCATTCCAGGAAAATTATGTATCAGATTGATTTGTGGTTGATTATTACATGTCACACCATTTCTTATTTATCTTATCAATTATCTATATTAAAGTAAACTAAATAATTAAAAGATAAAACATATAATGAAAGAAATTATGTAATATTAGATATAATTATGATAAAACCATATAGGATCACTTTCTCAGTTTTGGCAATGTGATATTTTTTATAATCTAAAATTACACTAATATCGTTAAAACATCCACGTAGAGTCATACTAGTCACACCATGTTTCTGATTTAGGTGTGACTAGTTTCTATATCTCCAAAATAACATATGGATAATTTTAATAATGTATGAAAATAACTAAAAAGTGTCCAATCAGTTTTGAGTATGCCACTTGTTTTTTTTACAAAAATGTCATTTCAAATTGGAAACATGCACTTTGATTCATACTGGTTAATTAATTTGGCAGTTTTATATGAGTCTAATTACTATATATCACAAATTAATTACTACATAATTTTTTATTTTATCAAAATAATCTGAGTGTGTTTTCTCAGTATTCAATGGGTGAAATAATTTGAACAAAAATGTCAATTTTAAACTGATAAGATACAGTTTCATTCATATAAGGTATATCTTGTATCAGACTAGGGTGAGGCTGATTCATACACATTAATAATATCTTACATATCATTTTCATAATGTATCAAAATAATCTAAAATAATTTTCCTAGTTTTTATTATTTTATTTGTCTTTTTTACTAAAATAAATTACAATTTAAATAAAAAGATGAACTTGGATTCATACCGGTGACATAGTGTATTAGGATCAGGTGAATCTAATTTCAACACTTCACAAATGACATATTTATTTTTTTATAATGTTTAAAAAATTAGAAATTTTTTTATCACTTTTAAGTATGTCAGTAGTTTTTTTTTCTAAGATTCGATTATAAATTCAAAACACGAACATCGAATCATACTGGCCACATCATGTATCAATTTGATGTGAGAATAATTCTTACATTTCAAAAATTAATTATGAATGGTTTTTATAAATTATAAAAGAAAATATGATCATGTTTTCTTGGTTTTCTGTGACTGACACATTTTGAACTAAAATGTCACTTTTAAACTGATAATGGAAACTTTGTGTCATACCAGGAGAACCATGTTTCATATTGAGGTAATGATTATTCCTACATGTAAAAAATTATATATGGACAGTTTCAAAAAAGTTTAAAAAATTTAAATTAATTTTCTTATTTATGAGTTTTTAAGATGTATTTTTACTAAAATTAATTTCAATTTTAAATAATATGACATAGTTGGAGTCAAACGATTAGGATAAATAGAATATATATTAGTTCTATTTTCTTTTGGAGTGAAAAATGTGTTTGTGATGGAATTTAGTTAATGGATGGAACAATACTTGTCAAGTATTCTTTTTACAATCCTAGGAAGAAAATAATTCATAACCTTTAGGGAAATGATCTTAAAACGTAAAATTTATTCTCCTAATACCCTATATTTTGTTGAATTGATGATATTTTATATCACCATAGATTTATGTCATTAAAGACCTCAATTTCCAATTCACATGTTTGTGATTGATAACATCAATCACTCCCTATAAATATTTACATTTTTCCTCCAACTATAATTGCCACCAATGTTCTTCTATACGAAATCCAAATTTGGTGGTGACTTTTTCATTTCCCTTTCCCTCTTCTTAAGACTAAATATTATTAACCATATTTCTGATTTGGGTTTTCCATAAAGGTATTTTCAATTTTATGACCATTTATTTTCTATGAACAATTTTAAATTTTGAGGAAGCAATTTATTTATGGAGGGAATAATTTAACACCCCAAGCTTCTAAAGTTCGTTTCTCTTTGAATTATACTATAGTGTGTGACGTATGAAACACCGAGTTCAAATGCACCATGACCTATCAAACTAGTCGTGTTCAAAAAGTGGTTATGAATATTAATAACCAAATTTTAAATTTTATATATGTCCCATATAATTTTAAATATAATCTTCTTTTTTTTAGACGTAATATAAGGACAAATTCAATTTTTCAGATAAAAGAAGTATTTTTTAGAAATGTAGTGTTTCCTCCATTTAATGGAGATCCCTTTTTATATCCAATATTTTAAAATTTTATATATTTAATTTTATTAAAATAAATTATTATTTAGAATCGAGACATAAAAATTTAGTTTGGATAAATATTTGGTGTTTTTCTGATAACTTTCATATTTTGATCAATAGTGAAAAATACATCATTTTAATTGAAAACAACTTTTTTAATTCATATAATATATAGTGTAAAATTATAAATTAGAATGATTTTGATGAATAATTAGATTATATTTTTATCATTCAATCCAATCTTGGTTATTGGAAGTAATTGCACTTTTAAATTGGATATAAACACATGCCAATTTTTTGATAGTTTTTACTTCTCAAAAACTCGCTTTCTGGTTTTAACTACATGAATTAATTTTAAATTAATTAATGAAACTTCTATGTTTTTTATTCTTTAAAATATACATAATTTTTGTATTTGTAATCTTAAAATTATCTTAGGGTGATGTTTTTGTATTTTTCTTAAAACTTTCAATTTTTAATGAATAGTGAATAACATTGCGTTATTGTTTAAAACCGATTTTTTATTTAAATAATTATATATTTTATATCAAAATTTATACATAATACCTTTATAAGTTCAATATAATTCATTGTAGTTGTTTTATAATAAGTTTAGATATATAAAAGTTTATTGATCTTCTTACCGTCTTTTACCCACCTTCTAGGAAAATTTGTAAATTTGCAAAACAAAAAGTAATTTTACCGCATATATGAATTGAATTTAAAAAATCTGAGAAACGTGGATGACATAATTAAGTTAAATCCGGTTCAATAAGATGAAAACAGTTTCTGGTGGATAGTAACATTTTAATTTTATTTAGCACGGTTAAAAGTAAATAGGGTAATTAAAGGAAAAAATTATTTTATAATTACCATAAAACATGTTCAAATTAAATTAGATAAGTGTTTTTCAACCAAAATAATCCTTTGGAATAAAATAATAACCTCTTGGATCCACTTGGATTATATTAAAGCCTTAATTATTATTTTCTTTAAATAAGTGTTAAAAGTGTAAATTTCAATGATTAATAACTAAACCATTTTTAATATAGGGTTATGCATAATATAAATTTGACTATAAATATTAACTAGAAATATAATATGATTTCCAATATCAAGGTATTTTATTTATAATTTTTAGGAATTAAATAATTAAATTTATTTATGACATAATGATGATTTCGTAATTACTTTATTAAAGAAAGATAAAAATAATTGATGTTACAAATGTCAAAATAAATGTAAACTGAAACTTTTGATGCATTAAATGAATTTTATAGGTTGATATGACATTTTAGTGTTGATGAAATAAATTTTTTTTGAATTAATAATGTTGTTATGACTTTCAAAAAAGCAAAATACTAAATTGTGTCAAAATCGACATAAATGAGTTTTTAAAAATAATAGTATTTTATTAAATGATAAAATACTCCTACAAATATAATACATGGACAAAGGACATAGGTAAGTTTATATATGTCAATAATGACCCACTTGGAGTTCTCTTGGATTTTTATAGCAACTTTATTAAAAATTTATTATAATAATACAAGAGGAAATAGTAAAAGTTGAACTATTTAACAAAGTTAAATCTATAGGATAGGGTTAATATGGTGACCTAAACATTTCTAAAACATATTTGTTGAGAATATTTCGACCCATATTTACATTATCATGGAAATAAATCAATTTTGAGACATTAGAAACAGAAAATGATTTTATAATAAATTAGTATTTCAAACATTTTCTAAAGTGACCCTCACCTCTCTTATAAAACGGTAATTCCCCTTCTCTCAAAATCACACCTCCAAACCCATTTGTCTTGGACAAACCCTACCATAATCTCCTCCCAACAAAACTAAATTAAACCTAGAGGCCTTCCCTTGAGAACAAATATAAATAATGAGCTCTTTTGTTCAAATCAAATGAAAACACCCAAAGAAGAGGTAATTATTTTATCACCTCATTCAAAGTTCTTTTCTTCTTCCATATTCTCTTTATTTGTTTTTTCTACACAAAAATAATAACTCTAGTACCTTATACATATTTTTATTTTATTATAAATATGGTTCAATGATATTCAATATTATATCCATCCTATAAATGATAATGTTTCCATGTGTGCGTACGTATGGCTTACCGTCTCCACGCCGTGGTGTAATTTTTTATTCAACACTATGTTATTTGGATGTATATAATGATGTGTAATATGAATATAAAAAATGAAAATAACAAGATAATTTCTCTTTAAAATTAATATATCATCCAATTATACTCCTTTTAATCATTAAATAAATGATATCATCGCTCGTGTGTACGTGCGACTTACCGTTTCCACAACGTGATAGGATTCACATCCACGTTCACCATTCAATGATGATTATAAAAATATATATTATTAATAAATAAGAAATATATGAAATAATAATTCTATTGGATATGTGTGTGTGTGTGTGTGTGTTTATGTGTACTTACATATATCTTATTCATTTACTTCCATTCAATATGATATAAAAACGGAAATAGCGTTTATGCATACGTACGGCCTAACGTCTCCATAAACAGTGTTTTCCATTTCATATATATTTTTATGATACATATTTATATTCTAAATATATATGATATATAAATCATTTTTTATATTCTAGAAGTACTTAAATCATAATCTAATTGATACGATCCAGAATAACATGTTAAAACATGGACGATAAAGAAAGCAATTATTACCCGAAATGTTAATTTAACATGAAAATTAATATTAAATGGGTAGTATAAATCAATAAATAAATAAGTTATGATATCATAAATAAAATTATGTTTCTATTATAAATTAATAACATACTGTGGTGATTTTACAGGAGGTTAAACGTACCCTCGACCAAAGGAATGTACAAGGTAAGGGTTATTTCCTCAATCTCATTATTATCTGAGATTGTTTATGTTTAAGTATTTACTAGGACTTATTTCTCATCAATACACATGTTTCGTAAAAAAAAATTCCAAAGGAATCTTTTGTGGTATTATGGGAGGGTCTATTTAACTAGATCATCATTTTAAATGTTTTTAAGATTTATCTTTCTATATCATTTCGATTAATGTCTATGTTTTCAAAATGATTGTATGGATTTATTTATATGGACCTGAATGTTTTGAATGATAATTATTTTAAAAAAATTGAAAATGTTATGGGACACTTTGAATCAAAAATCTCTTTTAAATGAATTCCTTTATTAATATGTGACTTTTAAATGCATTCCCAAAAAGGTATATTTCTCTTAAAGAGTTTTACTGATCATTTTCAACTATGTCAACATCCTTTATTGGATATTAATCTTGATTGAAGTTGATTTATTATAATACAATATTCCATATTTTATTGAATGATTTATCCTACGTTTGACTGTGGATGTGCTATTTTCATACAATTTTTGGTTTATTGTTAATGTATTGTCATTTAGTATTAATTTTTATGTTATGTTTCACCATTTTCATATGAGGAATTCATTGGATTAAGTATGTAATGGGTGGATCCCTCTATAGCACCTAGATGCCTTAGTTGGTCTCATGAGAAAAATAAGTGTCTTGGAACAATTCCATGATGAAAACATTATCTATAGTTTTGGAATGAGACCTTGACTATATGGTAATGATGCCCGGCATTAGGCATTCCCTCATTAGAAAATTAATTATTACATGTGATTATTTGACTAGTAAAATATCCATGTACATAGTTATATGGTAATGTTTGATTTATTTTCTACATATTATGTTCATGTTTATGTTTAAAAGGATGTTGTTTTTATTAGATATCCTGCCTTAAAATTTTATAGCTTCCGCTAAATTATTTACCCTTTCTGAGCATTTGAGCTCATCCCTTTATTATGTTTTGTTTTCCCAGGATTCGAAGAGGTGTATTATGTTTGATATATTGGGTTAAGATAAAGAAATAATGTAATTATCCATAGATTATTTATGTTTTGTTTTAGGTTTGAATAATTAATGTAATGTTCATGTATGTAATTTATTTTCTATGACTACTAAAATGATCGGTCTTTCTTGACATTATTCCTTGTAATCATGTCAACGTATTAAAATAATGCACTGACTCCGAGATTTTGGGCTCGTGGCGTTACATAAAAAATGAATATGACTTATTTATCTTTTCGTAATGTATCAAAACATTCCAAATGCATTTTCACGATTTTCATAATATCAATTCACTTTTTACTATAATTATTTTCAATTTTAAATAAAAAGATACAATGAGTTATACGAGTCACAACATGCATCAGATTGAGTTGTGGTTGATTCCTATAATTCATAAATGACTTATGGATCATTTTTTTAAATTATAAAAACAATATTAATGTCTTTGATCAGTTTTGAGTATTTCACTTGTAGTATTTACTAAAATATCATTTTAAACTGGAAACAAGTACTTTGAGTCATACCAATCACACCGTGTATATTATTGAGGTGAGGAAAATTCCTACATGTAAAAATAAGCAATGGATAATTTTACTAATGTATCAAAAAAATCTTAATGTTCCTTCAATTTTTTGAGTATTTCACTTGTTTTTTTAATAAAATGTCATTTTAAACTGTAAACATGCTCTTTGAGTCATATCGATTGCATCATGTGTCGGTTTGATTTGATACTATTTAATCCAAATAAAAAATGAATTAAGAATAATTTTAATAAAATATAAATAAAATCTAAATGTGTTTTCGCATATTTCAATGAGTGATATTTTTGAACTAAAATGTCAATTTTAAACAGATAACATGTAATTTGAGTCATACTAGGAACATAATGTATTAGATTGAGGGGGGGGGGATGATTTATACAAAACAAAAATGAATTATTGGTCATTTTATTAATTTATTATAAAAATATGAATGTGTTTTCTCATTTTTGAGTATGTTAGTTTTCTTTTTTATTAAAATTATTGTCAGTTTAAAATCAAAAGACACACTTGGAGTCATTATAGTCACACAATTAATTTGATTACGGTGTGTCAAATTTTTACACATCGAAAATGTCTTATGGATCATTTTCAGGAAGTATCAAAAAATTATAAATTTGTTTTATTAGTTTTATGTCTGTTACTTGAGTTCATTACTAAAATTTAATTTTAAACCAAAAACAAGCACCTTGTTTCAAACTAATAAAATTGTATGTCTATTTGATGTGACAATAATTTCTAAACCTAAAAAATAAATCACATATAATTTTTCCAAATTATCAAGGCTATATAATCAGGTTTTGTTGGGTTTTAGTGAGGGACACATTTTGAATAGAAAATTCATTTTTAAATGGATAATAGACACTTTGAGTCATACCTATCACATATTCTATTGGATTGAGGTGTAGCTGATTCCTACATGTAAAAAATGACCTATGGATTATCTTAAAAAAGTTTCAAAGTAATCCAAATGTGTTTGATTATTTTTGATTATATCAGATGTCTTTTTCAATAAAATTAATTTCAATTTTATATAAAAGAACTCACATGGTTTCATACAAGTCATACCGTGCATCAGATTGAGTTATAGCTAATTATTACACATCAAAAATGACATATCAATCATTATACTGAACTATCAAAATAATAAAAATTCATTTTTTGGTTTTGATAATGTTACATTCCTTTTTACTAAAATAATGTCAATTTTAAATAATATCAAGAACATGGAGTCATACTGGTCACACTATGCATCAAAATGAGGTTCAACTAATTTTCACACATCACAAATGACATGAGGGAAATTTTCCTAAAGTATCAAAATAATATGAATGTGTTTTATTAATTTTTAGTATGTAATTTTTTTTCTATAATGTACTTTTAATCTTAAAACACCCACTTTGAGTCATACTTGTCACATTGTGTTCCAGTTTTATATGAGACTAATTCCAATACATAAAAAACTAATTATGAATCATTTTCCAAAATTATCAAGTAAATACGAGCATGTTTTCTTATATTTCAGTGACTGAGACTTTTTGAACAAAATTTTCAATTTTAAACTAATAATAAAAACATCAATTCCTACTGGGAACATTGTGTATGAGATTTAGGTGTGGTTAATTTTTCATGTCAAAAATTACTTATTGGTCATTTTCCTAAATCATCAAAACAATCTGAATGAATTTTCTCTTGTTTGGAGTATGTCTCTTGTCTTTTAAAATAAAATTAATGTCAATTTTAAATTAAATGAAACAGTTGGATTCATAATGATCATATTGTACATAGTATTGTGTTGAAATAAATTTATAACTGTCAAAAATTAATTAGGTCATTTTTTATAAAGTATCAAAACAATCCAAATTTGTTTTTAAGTTTTGAGTATGTCATATTTATTTTTACAATAATTAATTTCCAATATAAATGAAAAGACCTACCGAGATTCATACCGGTCACATTGTGTGTCAAATTTACGTGTGGCTAATAACTATACATCAAAAACTATTTATGGATATTTTTATAAAGTATAAAAATAATCAAAATTAATTTTCTCGGTTTTGAGTATGTCACTTGTGTCTTTTACTAAAATTTCATTTTAATCTAGAAATAAGAAATTTGAGGCATATAAGTCACATAATTTGTTGTTTTTATGTGAGACCAATTCCTACACATCATAAATGACTTATAAATCACTCACCAAAATTATCGAGACTATATGATAATTTTTTCTCATTTTTTAGTGTACGACACACATTTTGAACTAAAATATAAATATTAAACTAATAATAGACACATTCAGTTAAAAGGGGAACACCATGTATCAAATTGTGGTAAAACTAATTCCTACACATCAAAAATTACAATGAATATAGTGAATATTACATGATCCTAAAGAAAAATACATCGGACTGATAAAATGAAATTAAATCTTCTTCAGTGGTCCTTACCACATGGCCTTAAACTATATGAAATACCATCCCACATAGATGATTATTACGTATAAGATACTTCATTATTAAAGTATCTAAACTATAAATATCATAATAAATTATTTTTTTTCACACAACATTTGCTACATTAAAATTTATTTCCCTTCATCACAACATAATTTTATAACACTAGTTTTTTCAAGATAATTGAATTCCTAGTCTAATTATTTTAAATTTGATTTGAAACTATGACATTTTTTATTCACCGATTATGGATACATATGATATATCATTGATGTTCAATACCAAAAATGTGATGTATTTAACAAATTTACAATAACATAATATTCACATATTACAAAAAATTCCCTTAAGAACATTTATCATTTTGGGTTGGTGGAAAACTCATATATAAAACTTTTGCTTCTCATTTTCTATAAAAAATTAGCATAACACATTGTTTATTCACATATTACACTAATCATTTGTGTATCCCATTATTTTTTCCTAGAAATAATTAACCATTAGTGTAAAACTATTATCAGTCATGGATTTAAATAAAATAAATATTTAAATTTGAGTTTTATGGAATAAAATAAAATTTATCTTCCACCTTCACCATCCAATAGTGAAAAACGTCCATGATAGACTATTTACGTTCTTTGATGGAAAAAGCATCTGTGTAACCCATTATGTATTTTCAAAAGTCACTAAACTCCATTATAAATTATTTACCTTTAATTGATTGTGTTAAAAATATGTAATTCCCTTTATAAAACCCAAATAAAATTAAAATCTAACATATACATTACATAACCCTGAATTGTGATATGGAATAGTATATCCTTTTCAATATTTTTGGTGATGATAAACTCTAACATCACATCATTATTATTTCTTCATCAAAATGGAAACATTCATATTCTCATTTAATTTTTATTAATAATAATGATCAGTTTTTTATTCATGATCTTGTGAACTTTGATCATTTTATATATTTAATGTGAACATACATATTATTGATGAACTAGTGGACACAATATTTTATAGTGAGCCGATGAGAAAGTATTTATATGAATAATAATAATACGTTAATCACCTCTACTCATTTAAGGATTATGAGATTATATGTGATATAATGGTGGGATGATGTAATTTCAAATCATGTTCCTTCTAGATTATTAGTTTTAGTCAATTCCTTTCATTCATGAAAACTTGAGGTTTTACTTGTACGGATATCATAGGAATTTTTTATATTGTATCATGAATCATATAGATGATAAAATATCATAAATAATTCCACTACCCACTGTAGTGAGACCATAGAATTGTTATTTTCTTATATCACTTTCCACCACCGAAGATGGATACCAATAGAGGTAATTAGTATAATTTAATTCTAAAGATGATAAAGAATTATGTAAAAAAAGTAGATAAAATGGAGAGATAATTAACTAAACAAGTAGTTGGAAGTAACCTATTTATGATGCATGTGTACATTATAACACTATGTTTTATACTCATTTCTAAAAACATTGATTTAATCTATCATACTTATCCTTAAGAAACTGATATAAAATAATATTTAATCATTATGACACTAATGATTCCCACCTAAAATATATTTCTAGAATCATAGACTATACTAGATCACAAACATATTAGGTTTCCACCTACATTTGTTTTCAAGAAAAAATTATGACACTATATCCGACGTCCACACATATCTAAATAAATTTACTTTTTCTTCTTATTATGAAAGTTTTCATAAATCTTAATAGTTCTAAGAAAATATAGTGATATAGATGATTCCAAAATATTTTTAATTAAATATTTATTTCCATTGGAAATTACCTATTTGTGGATGCTGGTATTTTCATGATTTATGATCTCTATCATAAATTTTAAACATAGTATTCACAATAGTTTCCATTATATTTCTTCTGACACCACATAATCATTAACAAAAATAAGTAAATTTTTTTGAAATGTGTATAGTTAAAAATTTCAATATATACCTAAATAGGTTTCTATTTGAAGTAAACTATTGGATTTTTTATGTTCAGCAACTGACTTCATGTTTTGATTTAGCCTATATCCATCTACAACAAACCATGAACAAAAATAATAATTTTTTTATTAGTATTCTTGAATTAAATAGTGTCTTTCATTATTGTAAGTGATTCATAAAATAAATAATTTATTATATGTCTATTTATTTAAAACATTAATTTTACATTAATTTATGTTTAATTTCACAAAACTAATTTTATTTTTGAAATCATCAGGTTGAAATTATCTTTTTATCCATTTTTGATAATTTTATGAAAGAGAATAATTTTTAATGAATAGTGAAAAATACTGCATTTTAGTTCAAATTTACATTTTCATCTAAATTTTATGTATATTTATATTATAATTTTAATTTGTTTTAAATTATAATTAAATAATTTTTTTATCATTTAATCTAATTTTTTTCATTGAAATCAATTTCACATTGAAATTAGATATATAAACTATATAAACTTTTAACCATTTTTACTTTAAAAACTGGTTTCCGTGATCGATCAACATGGTTAATTTTTATAAATAATTTCATCTAATTATATTAATTGAATTTTGAAAAAAATTATTACTTAATATAAAATTTGTGGTCTTATAGAAAAAACATAATTTTTGGATATTAATAACTTTTAGTTATTTTAACCATTATTAATTTTAAATCGGGTAATTAATGATAAAAATAATATTATAAGAATTATAAAATTACTCTAAAAATTGTCCTTATTTTATTTTTTGTGTTATTTTTAACCAAATTCGTCCATGGGTCTATTTTACGACCACTTTGAGTCACTTGGATGAGTTCAATCCATTTATAATATTTTATTCTAAGAAAAACCAATTTAAAAAATTAAAGAAATTTTATTGACATGGATATATGTAAATATATATTATGAACGAATATAAATTATTATTTAGATCCTAATTAATTGATTTTCATGATGGTAATTTATTTTTAATTTTTATGTATGAAATATTTAAAATTAATTTTTTTGCAACGTTGATGTAGCGCTTCTGCAAGTATAAGAAATGAAAAAAATATATTTTTATCAAAATTATAAGAATTATTAAATGGTTCTAATTTTGGAGAAAACATTTTATATAATCAAATTCTGACAATTATCATGTTTTTATTCAAATTTTGGACATTTTTGACCTAAATGAGGAACCTTAATCACTTTATAATATTTATTTTTAAAAGTAAATCAAGTTGTTCAAACATTAAATTTTAGTAGGTATTATATTTTAATATAGGTTTTTAAGAAGTGTTTTTCAAAAATTAATAGTATTTTTAAATATAATAAAATTATATTTTAGTAGAATTTTCTTTGTAATTTGTATGAAATAAATAATTACATTAATCATTTGAACAATTATGATAGAGTAATTGTTTTATTAATGAATAAATCAATTTTATGATATTAAAAATAATAAAATAAAACTAATTTTATATTTTTATTCTATTTGATGAATTTTATAGATTAATATGATATGTATTTTATATAATAAAAAAGATTATTCTAATTTTAATTTTTTTTGAAATATTTAAGCTCATACTTATAAATATTGTGTAATTTGACCTAAATTATTTTTCATGAATGAAGTCTTTTATTAAATTATTTAAAAAATATATTTCATAAGGAAAAAATGAGTTTATTTCTTCAAAAATATAATCCTATTTATTTATTAGTTTATTATTGAATTCGTAATCACTTTAATATATTTTTAATATTTTAATAATTTGTGTAATTCTTATGTTACCCCTCACCACAATTACAAAAAGGGAAACTTTTCATTACATATTTCCACAACTAAATCCATATTATTTGGATTAAATATTGATATATCCATTATCATCATACCTTACCATATTCAAGAGCTTATGGTCTCACATATATACCACTTCCACGATCCTTGAGCAGTTTCTCAAGGTGAAATTTTCAAGAGGTGAGATTATTTATCCTTCTCTTTTCAATTATTTTTTACTTCTACCTTATCCCCACATCTTATCCAATTATTCATGGAAACAAAAGTATCAGATTTATAATGTAATTTTTTTATCGTATATGCATCATAAAATCTCTCATATTTTCCCTTTTTTTTAAATGATAAAAAAATCCATGATGTGTCGATTTACCGCCACCGTGGATGATACACCTTCATTTTCCATTACCACCTTCAAAACTGCTCAAAAAACTGTTTCTAAGGTTAAATAATAATGTATCATACATATTATAAGTAATATGAAGTTATATATCAAATAAATGAACAATATATTCAATGAAATTACATAAGTTCATGATGATCTTAAAAACATCCAAAATAAATTAAATAATTCTCATTATTGTTTTGTCTAATGAATTATCCTCACATCAAAAAAATATGATTTATGGTATAATTTAATATTATAGATACATTTTATTACAAATTAATTACTCTTAGATATTTTTTATTTCATTTTACAAGAAAATCGATAATGAATTGCCCATGGAAACCATGGAATGAACGCACCTGAAACAATAGATATATCATTGTATTATTAATAAATGGGTAAAACGTTGTTATAATTTTATCATATAAGGTAGTATAAACAAGATTATCGTTCTATACAAAAATAATAACACTCATTAAACCATTATATATGGGTTTGAAAAACATTTATGTAAGATGAATCTGATGTAAGAGAATTACTAACCCAATTTCTATTCATTAGGTTAACCTTCTACTTCATTGATTTTTTCATGAAAAGATTATTTGTGAAATTAAATTTTTATTAAATTATATTGAATTATGTGTTTTTATAGTGAATATACCTATTCTATTAATATTACTAATCCTATCTTCAATGATATGATATTTTTAAGGGACTTTTCATTAAAAATCCTCTTTAAAATTTCTATTTTATTTTAAAAATTCAATAGAAATGTTTTTATGATGCAATTATTCCTGTTTTATAACTATTATCTAGTTTTTTGGTATTATTTATGATGAAGGGTGGGACCTATATCTCACTCCAATTCTTTGGTTATGTTTTTTTTGTATTTTGGTTGTGATGGTTACTTCTAGTGTAACTCTTATAGTTGCACCATAAGGTAGCCACAAGGGTTCACCATATTGTAGCTGTGAGGGTTAAACCATATGGTATACATGATGGTTAGTAATAATATAGTAGCATATAGGGTTAAAATATTAATAAATTTGATCCTTAAGTTACCTAAATGTTTTATTTATGTTTTCTATATTTTAGGGGCTTGTTTTCAAAAAATAAGTGTAAGATAGTTTATGGGTGAGATGTATATCTTTGTGAAAATGTTTTCATATGTTTATAAGTATTTGTGTATAAATTTTTCCTTTTTTTATGTCCATTTCTATTCTTTTTTTATCATCCCATGTTTTAAAATATTTTTTATCGGGTATTAGTATGGGTAAGAGGAAGAAGGAATTCAAGTTGGATGTTATGAAGAATTTACTGAAAAATAAACTACGTTATATTTTGAAGTGTTTTAATTTGTAAAAAAATTATGTTGTATTCATATTATCCTCATTGTATGAATGTTATATTTTATGTAAATATCATGTACTAATTTTCTAAAACTCTAAAAATATATTCAGGTTGTAAAAATGTAAGTTAATGACTATAACTCAAGGTTATGTAATGTTTTAAGGATAGTTACGTATAGTTTATATCATAGGATAGTTTAGATAACTATAGGGGGTGGGATTATGTTAATATAATACCATAAATTAATTTTACACTATGGTTCATTTGAAATGGTATAGTATTTTAAGACTAGTAAGATTCTTCATCAAAGATATGTTTAGTCCAAATGGTTTTTTACAGAAGAAATAAGGAAGATGGAGTAGAAAGGCATCGATATGATTATATGATTTTGAATCTAAAACCAGGAATGGTCCAAATTAAAACTAAAATTTATGAAAATAATGGATTAGTGGATACTGGCAATCAATGGTGGTGTAATTTATGCAAGAGAATAATCAGATCAATGTCAAAAAAACATAAAAATAGTGGAACATTATATGAGTAAACACTTTCTTGCTTTCAGTGGATCTTCTAACCTACTAGTTTTTAAATAGTGGATTAAATCACTTTAAAAGATATTTTATATCTTGGGGTGTTTAGATAATAAAATTTTAGTCTTTTTATTTAACATTTTAATGTTAAACCTGACCAGTGGTGGTTAATGGTTAAAAAAATCAGAGATAACGATGAGACTGAAGCCTTGGAAATGGATGAATTTATGAATATTTTCCTTGAAAATATTTTCCTATAGTGGTTCAACATATACTGAAAAATAAATTCCCTGAAATGAAACAAAAGTTTTATTATTCAGTGGTCGTGTAAGAAGAAAACATCACCCGATTTTCAAGGTACGCTCCAAATATTATTTGATATCTTGATACAAAAATCAATCATTTTTCTTAAGGATTGAAGCTAATATATTGAAGTTATTTGGACTCCCATGAATTCAAATGACTTGATAAAGTTTTTTTATGTGCTGAGATTGTAGAAATAGATTTTTCTGACGATCACGTGTACTTTTAAAACAAGAATAAGAAAATGTCTATATGGAATGAAATGGGTAAGAATTAGTCAATGAAATCTAAAGGTAATAATATTCGATTTCCAGTTTGTGTTATGTGTGCAAAAAAAGCATCATGGGGGATTCCTTAACAAAACTAAGAAGTTTTTTTGATGTGGTAAGTTTGGACATATGGCATGATATTTCAAGGAAAAATATCCTATTATAAATTATGATAAGAAAACTATAAAGTGTTTCAAATATAGTGAAATGGGGAATTATGGAAATACCTACCCAAATAATGATCATAATGGTGGGATGTATCCAGACTACAAGAAGAAAGATGTAGTGAAATCCTTTTCAACTACTTAATCATACATTAGGGAATACAATAAAGTGGTATCAGGTGCATTATTTTTT
The DNA here is from genome assembly GCA_963277665.1 of Viscum album. NCBI lineage: Eukaryota > Viridiplantae > Streptophyta > Magnoliopsida > Santalales > Viscaceae > Viscum > Viscum album. Next base: position 1,654,852,294 of record OY728157.1, on the reverse strand, counting down.
TACTCATATTTTTCTAATTTCTTGTTTGCTACAGGGTATACACATTTATTTTTTTATAAAAATTCTCTAGTAAATTGAAAATTTCACATCAAGACAAGAAATTAAAACTTATGGTAAAAACACCAGTGGGGAAATATTAAGAAAAATGGAATTAAAATAATCTTTCTATTGTTTTGTATAAAGAGAAATTACCTTCAAACTTGGTTGTTTTACCCCTAGTAGAGTTTTATATTATTCTACATATGGATTGCCTTTCAGTTTACCATGGTAAGATTGATTGTAGAGATAAAAAAGTTGTTTTTAATAGATAGTCTCAATTTGTATATAATAATGGACCTATACCATTGATAACATATTACGAAGATGAGAAATTGTTAAATTATGGGAATGAAAGTTATCTTTCACATATTATAAAAAATAAGGTATTTTCTTAGATTAATGGTGTGTTAGTGGAAAATGAATACATATATGTTTTGATGATGATTTTGGTAATGAACCAGATCTGGTCTCTATCAAAATGGAACCCTACCTATCCCCTGGAATAGCGCTAATGGCATTTCTAATCCCCATAGTCTAAGAAATGTGCCCGAGAATAATAAAATAAAATTTGGGATTGATTTACCTGAGTTTATAATCATAAAACAATAAGTGAATCCCATAAAACAAATCTAGATTTTTCAATCCAAAAAATATTTTACTAAATTTTATAATTGAATTACACAATTTAAAAAAATGTCTAATTACTATTACAATGGAACAAAACCAAAAAGTAAAACCCATGAACCACCTCATGATAAGGGGAAACACGCACCTGCATTCTCTAAAACAGAGCATCGTGATGGATAGCTAGAAACCTGGACCAATAGCACTAACAGATTTACTCAACCTGCAACAAAGATAACCAAGTATACTTACACCATAAGGAATAAGTAGGGTGTGATCCAAATCCCAGTAATATTCCACCACAAAAATATTACATTTGATAATCATTATAAGACAAAAGATTCCATGTTTTGTAAACAAAAAATACTTGAAAATTTTATTAGAATACGAAACTATAAATAAAATCAGTTGTCAAGTGGGATAATTCAAAATAAATCAACACATTTAAATAGAATGAAAAATAAACTTAATTTCTCTAGAGAAACATACTATATTATGACAGTAAGTATAAAATATCTAATGAGCACTTGCAATGGAGAAACAACCATATGCACTAGCTCCCTGAGGGTACCAGGTACCTCGTACTTAGTGAAACTAAACATACAAATATTTTTTCTCATGAACACAAGCCACTAGTATGGATCATACCCATAAAATAGTACTTCCCAACATCATCATCAACATAGTTTAGTTATTTATTTTATTATCATACTTTCTATGTGAAATAGGGGAAAATCCCACGGGATCACTAGCATACTGATACATGTCCACCCACCTAGATACCTAGGATTTCATTAATGTGCTAAAAAAACTTCCAAAAGCCAAGAAATAAAATTTTAAAATGAATATAAAAAATCCAAGTCACACAAAAACCAATCAACTCACACACATATGTCACATGATCCCATTTTTCATTCAAATTCATTTTTGAAATCATACCCACAACACATTTCACCTCTCTTTCAAACTTCAACAAATCCTTTAAACAATTTTACAGAAACCATTCCAACATATTACACATCACATATCAACACCTTCACATTAAAATAGAAGATCTCAAAAATTAACTCCTACTTAATTAGTTTGGAAACATACTTGCACCTCTTACATAAATCAATAAATTATTTAAAACCTTCACAAAATAATTCCAAGGAGTGTAACCATGTTTTTCACATAAAATCTCTCCAAAACCCTCTTTGAGGACCAAAATCATTCCAATGTCACATAAAACCATAATTTTAAGCCATAAAATCCTTTAACAAAACTATTCTACGAATCATAAAACATCTCCAATGAACATGAAATAGAATACACACCAAAAATATTCATTTTTGCACAAAATAAACACATAAAAACAACTTCTTAAAAAATGATTCCAAATATAATTTTCTCACCAAACACAAAGGAAGAAAATCATTCTAAAAATATAAATCATGAAAAAATAACTCATCTAATAATTATTACACATGGAATCACCAACAATTTGATCCAAAATCTCAAAACGGTTGTGCGAAACATCAATCGCAACACCTCTGCACCACAAAAAGTGAAATCAATACCTAATCCAAAATATATCACCTAAATGACACAAAATTAAATACTAGGTATGAACCCTAGTTTCTTTAAATTTTAAAACTTCATGAAATGTGGATGAAACCCTACGGAAATGGGAGGAACATGTGAGGAACCCCACATACTTGAGATATCTTGAATAAAATTCCCCAAATACATCAATAGATGAAATTAAAAACAGACAAAAATGAAATTTAGGTTCCAATACAGATGATTATTTCATGTACAAACTTTAATGGGGGAAAAATAGTTAATGATGAAAGAGTTATGAAGGAAACAAATTACCTCTTTAAATCTGAATGATTTGAGAAATCTAGATATGATTCGCCTAAATCCACGATGGAAATGAACTCCAAAGATGGAGACACGAATATGGGGCACTCATAGGGATGTTGTCTTCGATTCGGATATCAAATCACCAAAAAGAGTAAAAATGATTAATATAATAAATAATAAAATTTAAACTAGAAATGGTCTGACGGGGTGGCCCAATTCCTTAAATAAAAATCCATATACACCACGATTATGGATTCCTAGAGGGACCAAATTGATATGGAGGTGTTTATGGGGTAGGGGAGGCCATTTCCCTAACTACGTGCCTGCTTCACTCTGGGTTATAAATTTATAGCATAGATGGTTGAATCATCTTCGGTCTTGCAGTCAGTCCTTTGGAAACCCTTGAATAGAACATCTTCTTTCGGTTCTAGAAATAACTACATTGTGATCCCATATGGGTTCATTGAGTAACAACACACTCCAAACTCACATTTCCAAAACCACAAACATTTCCAAATCAATATCTTAGAAGATGCACACACATCAACCCTTGTTTCTTCTGATGAAAAATAGAAATTGTAAAAGACATATGGAAACACCTTCCTCAAAATAGAGGATGTCATGATTTTATGAAGGGAGGCACACATCCGACAAAACAGAGACTCTCAGATGATTGCACTACCTTCACTTTCCCAGTTAAACGAGTAAACGATATCCCAAGGTGTCACCAAACATGACCCTTGAGACTGATAGAAAAAATACATAGAAAGGGATATTATTCCAAGTCCCCAAACAACACACAATTCTAGAAAGTGGCCATAACAGCCTCCCATGATAAGATTTTCTAAGTTGGTGGTTTTCTATGAACCCATTCATTGGAGAGAATACAAAGGAACCAGAGGCCCTCTTAGACACCATCCACATGAAAAACCTCAGACTACTTTCACCTTTGAAAAATCAGGTAACTTAAAATACTAAGGTATCTTTCAACCTTTCACGATCACTCTCCCACTACAAGAGGATCCAAAATACCAAGAAAAAAATGGTGTAGAATCAAATTCCAAATCTACAAAAAAATACACCATCAGTTGATAAAATGGAGGAATTTATAGTGGATAATAAATCTGGGATACATTTTAGTTCTGCATTAAATATTTATAGGGGTGAACCCTATCCACCGAGAGATCTAAAGGACCCAACCTGGCTGGTCCATTGGTAAAAAAACATCACTATTCAAAACCAAACACAAGATGGGAGCCACTACAAGGGCCTCCAGAAACATTTCTAAAAATATACAACTAAACATCCCTTCAACCCAACATATTGACACAACATGTCACGACCCGTCCCAGTGGTGCCTAAACCGCAACTCCCGAAGCCCACCTCCAATAGGCCAGGGGCTGGTGACTAGCACCGAATATGCATGCTACTAACATGGGAGGCATTTCCTATAAACTTATACACGCGCACAGACATCCTCACGCCCACAAAGATGAAAAGTAAAAACTACTAAAAATGGAAATGCATGCATACACTAAAACTCTCAACCAGCAGAGTATGATAGGAATGTAAAGTACAGTAAGTGTAAAACCCTGGGCCAAAAGTACAAGCCCACCAAAATAAAGTCGGTAACAAAGTAAAACCTTTAAGGAAATATACTGGGACAACAATCTGTAGCCGTAGGAACACACCATAGCCCACCTGATCTCACAGAGCACCGTCCGGTCCTGGTCCACCTAGAATCCTGTCAAAGGCTCGATCTTCTGCAGAAAGACACGACACGTGCAGGCAAATCTCATGTTGGGGTGAGTATAACAATACCCAGTAGGACACCCCAAAACCACAATTGAAATACAAAAAGGGAAACACCGCAAAGGAAAGATATAGTCAGCTTCACACAGTATATTTATACATAACATATAACAAGAATATCCAGATATACTCATACATGATTGACTATCGCGAAACCACCACTAAGATGCAGCTTGAAGATTCCACTAAACACGTAACAAGGAGAACACACTCCTAGGTCTTAAGAGAGAGATGCAAAGTACTCGTTCCGGGAGAACACAGTCCAAAAGTACTTGAGAACATGATGCTCAGATGAGGATCACAACCAATAGCCATGGGGTGATTCCAACAACTCGGTCTGAACTAATCTACTAAGCAGAGGATCGGTGCCCGGGTAAAGTTGGTCACATCGATACCAAGAACTCAAACTAGGGATACAAGAATGAATAGAGGATCCGGCTCTAAGTCTTATAGAGGGGATTCCAACAACTCTATTCAGGAATTCCTGCTGAATGGATCATACTCCTATATGTTGGAAATGATACCAGAAACCTTCAGTAGAAAGGCCAAGGGGATGAACACCAAGGAAACTAGCCCAAGTCACAAAAGGAAACTTTCTCAAGCCATGATGAATTGGTTATAGGGTTTATATTATTGTTACATGCCATGTTACTTGACCCCGGGTAATGCTCGTGTAAATGGTCCGTGTCATCCATTCAAGCCGTGTTAAACTCAACTACACATCGTGTAGAAATAGTACACATCGTGTTTCTGACTCCAGGTACTGCCCGTGTAAACGGCTCATGTCATTCAACTTGTTGGATAGAAATTAACTAAATTGCATGTTGAATAATCACACACTGTGTCGGTTCACCTGGGGCTCACTCTGTGTATGTTATTCATGTGCCCGTACATTGTCTCTGTCCGTGTCCGAGTTGCCTGCCCGTGTACCAGTACATGGGGTATCCCGTGTATCTTGTCGGTTCTGGCCAGGGAGGGGTATACATGATGTGTTCCTTGGCCGTGTACCCAACCCATGTTCGGGTACTCCCTGAGTACACGCCAGGTAAAATTTTCCGATGAACACATGTCGTGTAGCCCATACTACGCGCCGTGTAGTCAGGATTTTTCCAGAAACATTGTCTTCTTCCTCGCGCTTCGGACGATCATCCGGATCTGTGATCTCTCATCCGTTCATCCCGATACTCCAGGGTTTGGTTTGTTTCATCATACGAACACCGCAACGGGTGATTTCGGTCCTTAAAACGGATCATAAACCTCAAACGATCCATCCGAACAAAAACCCATATACTCATAACTCTCAATCCTATCTGAATCTTCAGTGGAAACTATCGTCGCACCTCAGTGACATCGCTCTAGGGTTGGATCTAAAATCTCGGATCGTTGCGTCGCAGAATAGATGTGAAACGATCCATTGTTCATCGCCCCGCGAAAAACGCGAAAAACGCGAAGGAGAGAAAGGGGAGAAATCCAATGAATCAAATTTGAGAAACAAACCTCTTCCATCATTCTTCAAGGCATTGATCTACTCCCGTTAATAGGGTTAAATGGGTTATAAAATGATCAACAACAAAAGATCAACATGGATTCAATCTCCTAAAATGCCCGCAAAATCCCATCCCACAAGAACGATCGATCTGTGGACTAATCTGTTTTTGGATTATCCCACATTCATTGTAGAAATCAAGAACTAGGAAGAAATCAAAAATTAAACATCCTACCTGGATTCGTGGCATTTGTTGGAAAATATCTGGTCATCGCGTGGTCATCGCCGGCGAAGCTCGTCAAGAACATCGTCGCCACGTTGTGATGTTTTCTATACAGCTCTCCAGGGAGATTCAGGGTTATGAGAAAAGTAACCCTGATCCCCTAAGAAATATATTTTAAAAAGGAAAAGAGATATTTCACTGCATCAAATATTTAAATTAAATATTTTAAATTAAATATTTTATTACGGTTATGCCCAAAACCCAGATTTCGCCACCGACCTACACCAGCTGATGTTAGGCCTCACCTAAGTTAAAATCGATGTTCTGAACTCAATGGTGCCTTCATATTTCTTATCCAAGCACCTGTTCGAGAGTTATTCCCCTTTTTAAGGAAAACTGCATGCGCACGTAATTTAATTATTAAATTAAATTCAATCATTTGTTCCGGGCTCACCGGCCCTCGGAACTGAACGCCGTCTCAGAACCTGGTCTTGAAATAATTCCTTTTATTTTTAAGAATAAATTATAGAAAATCCGAGACATTACATCACACCAAACTTAGGGATTTTACATCCCCTAAAAGCCAAAATAAAGTCTACTCAAAAAGATGTGGGTACTGCACACGAATCTGAGCCTCTCTCTCCCACATGCTCTCCTGGAGATTCTCGTACTACCACTAGATACGCACCAAGGTAATAGCTCATCCACGAAGGATCTTCTCCTGCCAGTCCTCGATCTCCACAGGGTACTCAGCAATGGTCACTCCATCATCAATTTCCAGCTCACCCCAGTCAATGATGTGCAATGGATCATGAATGTACCTCCGTAGCTGCGACACATAGAAAATTATGTGAACCCGGTCCATCTGAGGAGGTAGAGCCAAGCAATACGCCACCTCGCCAACTCTACTCAAAATCTGGGAATGGCTGATGAACCTCAGAGATAGCTTTCCGCCTCGGACAAACATCCACAATCTCCGTAGAGGTGAGACCTGAAGGAACACATGGTCTCCCTCCTCGAACTCCACGGGCCTCCGCCTCCTATTGGCATAAGACTTTTTACGACTCTGTGCAGTCTCCATCTACTCCTGGATGACCTGCACCTTCTCTATAGTAGATGTCACCATATCTGGGCCCATGAGTGCTGACTCTCCTAGGTCAGTCCAACAAAATGGTGACCTGCAAGGTCACCCGTACAAAAGACTTGAATGGTGCCATACTAATAGTGGAATGATATCTGTTGTTTTAATCAAATTCCACCAGTGGTAGGTGATCCTCCTAGATACAAACAATGTCATGTATGCAAGATTGTAGCATATCCTCCAGAACCTGGATGGTCTGCTCCGTCTGACCATCAGTATGAGGATGAAACGCTGTGCTCAAGCGTAACTGAGTCCCAAAAGCATCATGTAATCCCTTCTACAACCGGGATGTAAAACAAGAATCATGATATGAGATGATAGTTGATGTAAATCCATGATTTTGAACTATATCATACACATAGAGGCGTCCCAAGCTCTCTACTAAAATCTTCTCCAATATGGCAAGGAAGTGGGCCGACTTGGTGAGTCGATCAATGATCACCCAGATGGCATTGTGTCCCTTGGATGTATGGGTTAAACCCATCATGATGTCCATGGATATCTCTTCCCACTTCCACTCCGGCACCTCAAGGGGATGAGTCAATCCTTCTGGCACCTGGTTCTCAGCCTTTACTTGCTGACAAGTAAGACACGGAGAAAAAAACTCTACCATACTCTTCTTCATTCCTGGCCACCAGAACTGACGTCAGAGGTCCTAGTACATCTTTTCCATGCCAGGATGCACCGGCAAAGGAGATGTATGGAACACCCTCATATCCTCCACCGGCAATGTCACTGGTACTACTGGGCGCCCACTGAAAAGAACATCATGCTCCCCACCTGTTGAATATCCATCAACAGCATCACCTGCGGATATCAGAGCACATGGAGTCTCACAGCTTGCATCCTTGTCCTGTGCTTCCCTGACTCACTGTAAGAGTGGAGGGGTAACAACCATTGATTGAAGGTATGCTCCCTCATTTCCATCCATGAAGGATAACTGTATGGAGGCCTACTACCTCGTCCCCTCATCCAGTAACTGCGAACTGGATCTCCTGCAGAGAGAATCTACCACAATGTTCCCCTTCCCAGGTGTGTAAACGATCTCAAAGTCGTAATCCGGGATGAACTCAATCCATTGTCTTTTTCTCAAATTCAGATCCTTCTGAGAAAAGATATATCTGAGACTCTTTTGATCAGATTAGATGGTAAAATGCTCACCCATCAGGTAGTGTCGCCACATCTTCAAAGCGAAGACTACCGCTGCCAAATCAAGATCATGGTTTGCGTTGTTATACTCGTGGGGCCTCAACTGGTGTGAGGCATAGGCAATCACCGCTTGACTTTGAATCAGGACACAACCAAGCCCAGTTCATGATTCATCGCAGAACACTACGTACTCTACACCCTCCTCCGGTAATCTCAAGATCGTGGCGCTCGTCAGACTCTGGTCTCAACTACTGGAATGCATACTAGCATCTCTTGACACATAAGAAAGGCGGCCCCTTTCAGGTCAAAGATGTCCTGGGTGCTGAAATCCTGGAGAAATCAAGAATGAATCTTCGATAGAAGCCTTCCAACCCAAGGAAACTTTGCACCTCCATCACGCTCCGGGGTGGCTTCCATGTTAACACTGCCTCCACCTTAGCTAGGTCCACTGATACACCATCTAATGAGATAATGTGTCCCATAAAGTGGACCTCCTGTATCTAGAACTGGCACTTTGAGAGTTTCCCATACAACCGGTGCTCTCAGAGACTGTCCAGAACCATCCTTAGGTGTCCCGCATGCTCCTCCTAAGACGCATAGTACACAAGCATATCATCGATGAATACCACTATGAACCGATCTATATAGGGCTGAATGATCTGGTTCATGAGTCCAATAAACACTTCCAGGGCATTCGTCATTCCGAAGGGTATCACCAAGTACTCATAGTGACCGTAGAGACATATGAAAACCATTTTCAGTACATCATCATCCTATACTCGCAACTGAGGATACCCGGATTGTAGATCAACCTTCGAGAACCATCATGCCCCTATCAACTAGTCGAAGAGGTCATCGATCATTGGTAGTGGATACCGGTTCTTCATGGTCACCTGATTCAAGCGCCAGTAATCCACACATATCCTCAAGCACCCATTTACCTTCTTGGAAAACAGCACTGGGGCCGCCTAGGGTGAAACGTTGGGTCTCACAAATTCCATCTTCTGTAAGTCTTCTAGCCACACCCTCAGAACATGAAGCTCCGTAGGAGCCATCTGATATGATGATGCTGATATCGGTGTCGTCCCGGGTTGTAACTCAATGCAGAAATCTATCTCCCGATGGGGAGGTAGTCTGGGGACATCCTCTTACTCAGCCACTACTACGAGAAACTGGAAACTCGTAACATCTGTAGTGTCAAGGGCTAGGCTAGCCAACTGATGTGAAATTGGTGGTGCCCTCCTAAGCACGAGTCCATCATGTGCTGCCTGGGTCTCTCTTTCACAGACAAAAGAGAACCTCATTCCATCACTGTAGACACACTGCACCCTTCTCCTAAAACAGTCAATCAGGGAATGAACTATGGATAGCCAATCCAAACCAAGAATGACATCATATGGCCTCGATTCTACCACCAAGAGGTTCCAAACGAAACTCTCACCTCCAAGGGTTAGGTCACACTATCTACAGAGGTGTGTGATCTCTGAATCTTCTCAAGTTAGTATTTCTAAGAATGAGGGTCGAATCAACGGCTCAACTATAATCTGAAGGTCTCAAACAAGATAAGAAGCCAGAAAGGAATGACTAGCACCTATGTTTATCAGTATGGCAGCCAAAGTAGAAAAGACACAGATTGTACCTCTAATCATTCCAGGAGTACCTGGGTCATAAGCCTCTTCCACCTGCAGCTCTCCCTGCCTCAACCCACCAACTCCCTAATCTTGGGGTGGACCTCCTGGGGGTGGTGGTGGTAAAGGGTCAAAATGTTGACCACCTCCAGCTGCTCTCCCAGCTCCTCTACCGCGTCTGCCACCCCACGGATCTGTCTGCTCCACACGTTGCCTCTACCTCGGTGGTCTATCCACTGATCCTATGTCAGTAGTATGGCGGGTTGGACAATATCGAGCGAGATGTACCCTCCCATAACATGAGTAGCATCGCCTCTCTCGAGGCTGGCTGGATGCGCCTTGCGAACCCTGTAAGGTAGATCCCCTGTCATGGGATCTCCTTTAAAAACATCTCCCACGCCTGGGTCCCTAACGTCAGCTCACTGTTGCCGAGGTCTCTTCTTCATCTCGCTCGCTACTGACAACTGCCGGTTGTCTCTGCTCTGCCAAGAAGCTCTCAACCACCAGTTCCTGCTCGAGCACCCCAGCATAACTAGGAATTCTCATAGGGATGATTCTAGCTTAGATATCTCTATTCAAGGACCGCTCCAAAGTTCATGCTCTAAATTACTGATCTCTGACCATATCCATTGAGTACCATGAGAGGTCGGTAATCCTCAATGAATAGTCAGACACTGTCATGGTCCCCTACTAGAGCTGAATAAGCTCCTCTATATGTACTGCTCTCAGGGTAACAAGTGAAAACTCCTCTCTGAAGATATGCTCAAACTCCGACCATGCAAGAGTCACATCGTCATGAGTCTGAATAACCAAACTCCACCATCGTCCTGCAGAGCCCTACAAACGACTCGCTGCCAGGATCACCATCTGGTCTGCTGGTGTCCTGACCAAACAAAAGTCTATGTCCACTACCTCAAGCCAGTCCTCTGCTGCCTGAGGGTTAGGATCGCCTCGAAACCTGAGGGGTCTCTATCTCTAAAACTCGTAGAGTGCGCTCAGCCTGTGCTCCTCCTCCACTGGTACACCAGGCACTAAAAACTGCTCCACAGGTGGTGGAAAAACCGGCACACCACTCGATGGTAAAACTGGGGGATCTGGCCCCTGAATAGAAGCTTCATCATTGAGGGGGTCATCCTTGTGATCGAGTTGGTGGATCCTAGCGGGTACTCATCGCGGAGATATACTGTGATAAAAACAAGATGTATCTTAGTTAGTGAGTATATCTGGAGAGATGACTCAAGAAGGACATGGAAACCACAACCCATTCCTATATGATTCATGTACCATTATTTTCCCCTTCAACTAGTTTTCTCATGTTCTGAGTCGAAAATCAAGTTATCAGAGTCCTGGTGTATGGATACGTCGGCCGCCCGCACCAACATGGGGGGTCCCTCGCCTGAAAGCCGAACTCAAAATACTTAACATTATTTCCCCAAACCAACTCACAGACTCTCGGTCCTAAGGTATAACGATCACCTCTGACACCACTCTATCCTGACCCATCCCAGTGGGGCCCAAGATGAAACTCCCCAATACCGCCTCTAATTTGCCAGGGGCTGGTGACTAGCACCGAGTAGGCATGATACTAACATGGGAGGCATTGCCTATAAACTTGTATACGCGCACACACATCTCCAATCCCACAATGCAGAAAAGTAAAAACTACTAAAAATGGAAATGCATGCGTACACTAGAAATATCAAACAACAGAGCACAACATGAAGGTGAAGTACATGATGTGTAAAACCCTAGGCCAAAAGTAAAATCCCACCAAAATAAAGTCTGTAACAAAGTCCAACCTGTAAGTAAAGGTACTGGGACTGCAATCTTTAGCCATAAAAACACACCACGACCCTCTTGATCTCACTGAGCACAGTTCAGTCCGGGTCCACCTAGAATCCTTTCAACGGCTCGCTCGTCTGCACAAGACAAGACACGTGCGGGCAAAGCCCGTGCAGGGGTGAGTATAACAATACCTAGTAGGACACCCCAAAACCACAAAGGAAATACAACAACGGAAATACCACAAAGGAAAGATGTAGTCCGCTCCACACAGTATATGTCTACATAACATATAACAAGAATATCCATATATACTCATACACGATCGACTATCATGAAACCATCACTAAGATCCAGATCAATGATTCTGATAAAAACGTAACAAGGAGAACACTCTCATAGGTCTGAAGAGAGAGATGAGAAGTACTCGTTCTGGGAGAACACACTCCACAAGTACTTGAGAACATGATGCTCAGATGAGGATCACATCCAATATCCATGGGGTGATTCCAACTACTCAGTCTGAACTAATCCGCTAAGAAGAGGATCGGTTCCCGGGTAAAGTTGGTCACGTCGATACCAAGAACTCTACCTAGGGTTCCAGGAATGAATGAAGGGTCCAGCTCTATGTCTCACAGAGGGGATTCCAAAAACTCCATTCAGGAAGTCCTGCTGAAGGGATCATACTTCTATATGTGGGAAATGATACCAGAAACCATCTGGAGAAAGACCAAGGGGACGAACCCTAAGGAATCTAGCCCATGTTACAGAAGGAAACTGGCTCAAGCCATGATGAATTTGTTACACGACATGTAGTATGGTTACACGCCGTGTTCCATGACCCTGGGTACTGCCCATGTAAACTGCTTGTGTCGTCCATTCAAGTTGTGTGAATCTTAACTACACGGCATGTAGAAAAAGAACACGCTGTGTTCCTGACTCCGGGTACTGCCCGTGTAAATGGCCCATGTCATTCGGCTCGTCAGATAGAATGTAACTACATGGCGTGTTGAGTAATCACACGCCTTGTCCAATCACCTGGGGCTCACTCCGTGTACGTTGGCCATTTCCCATACACGATCTCTATTTGTGTTTGTGTCGCCTGCCTGTGTATCAGTACATGGGGTATCCCTTGTATCTAGCCGGGTCTGGCTAGGGAGGGGTATACAAGCCGTGTTCCTTGGCCGTGTACCCAACCCCTGTCTGTGTACTCCCAGAGTACACGCTAGGTAAAATCCACCGACGAACACACGTCGTGTAGCCCATACTACACGCTGTGTAGTCTGTATTGTTTCAGGAACACCAGCTTGTTCCTCATGCTTCAGCTGATCTTCTGGATCCGTGATCTCTCGTCCAATAATCCCAATACTCTATGGGTTGGTTCATTTCATCATAGGAACAAAAAAGTAGGTGTTTCTGGTCTTTAAAATGGATCATAAACCTCGAACGATCCATCCGATGAAAAATTCCCAATAACTCATAACTCTCGATCTGCTCCGAATTGTCCGCCGAAACCACCGTTGCACCTCCGTGACATCGCTCTAGGGTTGGATCTACAATCTCGGATCATTGAATCATAGAACGGATGTGAAACGATCCGTTGTTCATCGCCCCATGAAGAATGAGAAGAACGTGAAGGAGAGAAAGGGTAGAAATCCACTGAAACAAATTTGAGGAACGTACCTCCACGTTCGTTCATCACGGCATTGATCTGATCCCGTTAATAGGGTCAAACGGAGTAGAAAAAGATCAACAACAAAAGATAAACATGGATTCAATCTCCCAAAATCCCCTCTAAATCCCATACTACAAGAACCATCGATCCGCGGACTAATCTATTCGTGGATTAGCCCACGTTCATCGTAGAAATCAAGAACGGGGATGAAATTGCATATTAAACATCCAACCTGGATTCATGGCATTTGTTGGAAAAGATCCGGTCTTTTCATCGTCATCGCCGGTGGAGCTCGTCAAGAACATCATCGCTGCATTGGGAGGTTTTCACCGGAGCTCTCTAGGGAGATTCAGGGTTATGATAAAAGTAACCACGATCCCCTTGTAAAATCTCTTTTGAAAAGGAAAAAAGATATTTCACTGCAACAAAGATTTAAATAAAATATTTTAAATTAAATATTTTATTATGTTTACGTCTTAACATAGAATTCTCCACCAACCTGCGCCAGCTGAGGTTAGGCCTCGCCTCAGGTAAAATATCTGTTTTGAACACAACGGTGCCTTCAGAGTTTTGATCCGAGCAACCATTCGAGTGTTATTCTACTTTTTTAGGAAAACTGCATGCACGCGTAATATAATTATTAAATTAAATTCAATCATTTGTTCTGGTCTCACCAGGCCCCGAGACTAGATGTCGTCTCCAATTCTGGTTTCGAAATAATTCCCGTTATTTTTAAGAATAAAGTATGGAAAATCTGAGACATTACAATACACAAACCCAAAAGATTATTCAAACAAGAGGGGTTTTTGAACTCAAAACATCTCAAAACAACATTTCCAAAAACACATCACACACATCACCCAATCCGGTCATCAAGACACCATGATTTATTTAAAAAAAAGTCACTTTATTGAAAATAAATGGGTTAGTGGTTTGCATATCCACCAATGGTATCCCATGGGCCTCACACATGCTTGTTTCCATGACACACCAGGCACAATCCTCATATCCATCCTAAAACACATCCATTAATTCCATTATCCATCCATCATCCTATATAACCCCATTCACGTGTTTGCTAATAGAAATAAAAAATGTTAAAACCAAAATTCCTTCCACTTCATAAAAACAACACATTCAACCAAAAAAAATCTCTAAAATTTTAACTATATAATAAAAACCTAATTTATAGTGTACAAAACATTTCAGAAATACCCAATCATTCAAATAAAAACCCAATTTCAAGCCATACATTAATCTCAAAAAAATTCATCCCATTACAAAACACTCCCAGTTTTATGAAAAAAAAATCTCGTTTATCAACAACCATCTATTTTGAAAGCCCTCTATTATTATTTATACAAGTTTCCAATGCCTCTTTAAACTTTTATAATTATTACTAGTTACCAAATCAATATTTATCTTAAAATATCACTCAAAATTCACAAAACATTTTATTCAACTCAAAAAAATTGTGAATAATTATGAAACATCTCTTTGGAATAGATTTTCCAAACCCGCTCTATCATTGTTCATTCTTTCAAAAGTGGTGTAAACACAACATTTACCATTTAAAAATAGTTAGGAAAAATCATTTCCACCATTTTAGTAATCAACACACTTCCTATTTACTAGAAATTTTTTTTTATAAAAGATAACATTTATTAAATCAACTCTTATTTATAATTTTAAAATCAATCTTCCATGATTCCAAAAAAAAAGACCAAAGAAAATTCTAGAGGAAACTAGTTTTGGTGGGTGACTTGAACATATGGTTGGCATCCATATTCCAATAACTTCACCATCAAAGAGAGTGTTCCAGGACAATATCCCAAGCTCCACATGGCTTTCGATGCCCTGAAAGCTTTCTGATACCATTGACCTAACTCTCTTTTCATTTCCCAAATCATCGTTGACCAGTAGAAACAAAAGAACTCAGATAAAACCTGACATTCCCTGGTGACTTTAATCCTTTCATGAGGTGTGTTTTCTTGTAAATATATATGTAATCTAAATTTCATGGCTCAAAAACTATAGCTTTGGACAATCCCAACTCTTCCCTAAATGACATGACCCATGAGAGGGAACCTGACTGGATCTGATACCATTTTGTCATGAACCAAATCTAGTTTCCATCAAAAGGGTACCTTAACCATCCGGTGGAATGTCCCTAAGGGTGTTTCTGATCCCCACGGGCTAGAATAAGTGCCCAAATATAATAAAATGAAATTTGGAAATCATTTACCCTTGTTAATAAACCTAAAACAACAAGTGATTCTCATAAACAAAATCTGGATTTTTCAAACCAAAACATCTTTTAATAAATTTTAACATTTTATTATACAATTTAAAATAGTGTTTAAAGACTATTAAAAAGGGGAAAAACCAAAAAGGAAATCCCATGAACCACCTCATGATAAGGGTAAATGCCCAAAATCCATGTCTAAAACACCGTATCATGAAGGACCGCTAGAAACCTAGACCAACAGCACTAAAAGAATTTCCTATCCTAAAACAAATATAATCTAGTATATTTAAACCCAAATGTGTAAGTAGGGTGTGAGCTAAAGCCCATTAGGATTCCAACACAAAATATTCCATGTGATAATCATTATAATACAAAAGGCATGAATGTTTTGTAAATATGAAATGCTTGTAAAAATATTTAGAAGATGCAACTTTGAATTAAATTAGTTTTCAGGTAGGATACTTTAAAAGAAATAAAAACTTTTAAATAGAATGAAAAAGCTACTTAATTTATCAATCCAAATATGCCATATGCTTATGGTAAGTATAAAATATCTGATGACCACTGTTAATGGGAAAACAACCATAGGTACTATCTTGTTGTGGTTCCCAGGTACCTTGTACTTGGTGAAGGTAA
The DNA here is from genome assembly GCA_963277665.1 of Viscum album. Lineage (NCBI taxonomy): Eukaryota > Viridiplantae > Streptophyta > Magnoliopsida > Santalales > Viscaceae > Viscum > Viscum album. Next base: position 1,654,836,003 of record OY728157.1, on the reverse strand, counting down.
CCATACAAATATCTGTTCTCATGAACAAGAGACACTAGTAGGGATAAAAATAATAACCTAGTACCCCATATCATCATCATAATCATCATCATCATATTTTAGTGAGTTTTTTCATAATCAAACTTGCTGCATGAAATAGGGTCATAACCCCACCTGATCACTAGTATACTAGTACCTGTCTATCCACCTAGATACTAGATTTTTCCCTCTTATGCTCAAACAAGTTCCACAATCCATGAAATAAAATTTGAACATGAAAATACCACTTCCATGTCACACTCACACCAAACATCCCACAGACATGTCAAATGATCCCCTTTTTCATTCAAATTCAAATTGTAAATCATACTGACACCAAAACAACCCACAATATGTTTCCCCTCTCTTTCACATTTTATCAAATCCTTTAATAAATTTTTCAAAAATATTCTAGCATAGTACACATAACATAACATCCATTTCCCATTAAAATATATAATATAAAAAATAAACTCTATCCAAAACTGTTTGGAAACATAGTCGCACCTCTTACATAAATTAAGAAACCATTTAAAACCTTCACAAAACTATTCCAAGGAGTGTTACCATGTTTCACACATAAAATATTTATAAAAACTCTCATTCAAGACCAAAATCATACCAATATAACATAAAAACAAAATTGGCAGCCATAACATCTTTTAATAATAATATTCCATGAATCATCAAATAACCCAAATGAAAAGACATGGAATACAAACCAAAAATATTCATTTTTGCACACAAAAACAGCTTTAAAACCAAATACTTATGAAATGATACCAAATAAAAATTTCACACCAATCACATTTGAATATAATCATGCTCAAAATGTAAATCAAGAAAAAATAACTCATCCAATAACTCTTATACATGGAATCACCTACAATTTGTGCCAAAAACTCTAAACTGTTGTGTAAAACTTCAATCGCACCATAAGAAAGTGAAATAATGATCTAGTCCAAAATATTTCACAAAAATGATACAAAATAAAAACATAGGTATGAACCATAGCTGATGTATATTTTAGAACCTCAAGAAAAGTTGAAGAAACCCTATGCAAATGGGAGGAACATGAGAGGAAACCCACATACTTGAGATATCTTAAATAAATCTCCCAAAATACACCAATAGATAAATTTCCAAACATTTAATAATGAAATTGATGTTTGAATAAGGCTATGAAGGTCACGTAGGAATTATAATGGGGTAAAAGTGTGAGAGATGAAAGACTTATGTGGGAAAAAATTACCCCTACAAATCCAGATGATTTGAGAAAGATTGAATATTTTCACCCAAATTCGTGATGGAAATGAGATCCCAAGAGGGAGGTAAAAAGATGTAGCGTTCCTAGGGCTATTGTCTTTGAGTGGAAAGTAAAATCATAGAAAAAGAGTAAAAATTGAATAATATATTAAATAAAAAAATTAACTGGAAATGGAATTAAGGGTTGTCCTCATTCCTTTAATAAAAACCCAAATCCACTATGATTATGGATTCCTAGAGGGTTCAAATTGATATGGTGGTGTTGATGGGTTAGTGGATTCCATGTTGGATGTTTAATGGGAGAAAAAAGTTAAAAAATGAAAGAGTTATAAAGGAGACGAAATTTGTTTTTAAAAATGGAAATGGGATCACGTTTTGGGCCAAATAATTAAAAATCAAGCATTTCTCCAAAAATGAATGGGAAGCCCCCACAAAAGATCAAGAATATAAATTAATTGAAAAATACCTTTAAAATAATTCATAGATGTGCTAATTTTTCTATTGTTTTACATGATGTAGAAGTTGAAATAACTATTTGCTTTGTTCTAATTGCTAATCCAATTTCAAAAAATCTTTATCGAATGGCTCAAGTGGAACTTCATGAATTGAAAAGGTAGTTATATGATTTTTTAGACAAGGTTTTCATTCATCCAAGAATTTCACCATGGGTTTCTTCTATTTTGATCATTAAAAAGATAGATTGTTCCAAGAGAATTGCCACCGATTATTGATCTTTTATAAACATTTCTATTAAGAATAAGTATCCATTACCTTATATTGATGACTAGTTTGATCAACTTTATTGAACATGGTATTTTCCAAAATTGACTTGAGATTCAGGTACCATCAACTGAAGGTGAAGGAGGATGACATTATAAAAACATATTTCTATACTAGATACAAGAATTATGAGTTTGTTGTTATAACCATTGGTTTGAAAATTTATTCTTCTATATTTATGGATCATAAGAATAATATATTCTATGAATATTTGGATAAGTTTGTTTCTATTTTAATTGATGTCATTTTTGTTTATTCAAAATTTATGAGGATTGTGATAAAAATTTAAGGATTGTTCAATAAACACATAATGAAAAGAATTTATTTGGAAAATTTATAAAATGTTACTTTTGGTTTTCAACCTATTTATTTTCATGGCCACATTATTAATAAAGATACTATTAGAGTTGACCTTGTGAAAAAAATTGGTTAATAAATGGCCAAGACCTTAAAATGTTACTGAGATTCTTAGTTTTCTAGTATTATCAGGCTATAACTAATAGTTTATTAATAAAATTTCATAGTTATAATTCCCCCAAACTAATTTTACCTGAAAATGAGTAAGATTTATTTTTATTAAATAATGTTATGTTTATTTTTATAACCTGAAAAGAATATTATTGAATTATCCATTTTTGGTCGTGTGTTTCAGAACATGTAATTTTTTCTTTTATAGCGATGCTTCATTGAAGAAATAGGGTTGTGTTCTAAAGAAAAATCATTATGTAATTTCTTATTCTTCAAGACAACTGAAGACTCGTGGATTAAATTATACCACGCATGATTTTATTTTAGCCTTTATGGTTTTCTCTTTAAAAATTTGGAGCCATCATTTATATGGAGGAAAATTTAATATATATATTTACCATAAAAGTTAGAATTATATATTTACTACGAATTAATTGAACATCTGGAAGATAATATGGTCAGAATTGATAAAGGATTATGATTATGTGATCCACTACCATCCAGTTAAAGTGAAAAAGTGGAAGATTCCTTTCATCAAAAAAATCATGCATCATTAAAGATGTTATGTTGTGATCATTACCCATTGATTGTTGATATGAATAATTTTTTCTGAGATATTATTAGTGTGGTAAATTTATCTGTTTTGTTTTAGGTGTTAGAGCATTCATCTCTATCAGACAAAATTAAATAGGCATAGAATTAATAATGTGAGTTATATAAAAATGTTGAATTGGTTAAGAATGGTAAATTTACTAAATTTAATGTTGAAAATTATTCTGTCTTGAAATTTTGAAAAAGATTATGTGTATCTTTTAATTCCTAGTTTAATAAATAATTGTCATGTGAAGCTCATAGTTTTCTATTTTCAGTTCATCCTAGCATCACTAAGATGTACAAATAACTTTTTAAGTATTATAGGTGGGATGGAATGAAAAGTTAAAATGTTGATTTCATCATGAAATTCTTGAATTTTCAACAGTTTAAAGTATAGTGGCCACTATCAAATGGTATGATTTGGACTTTTCCAATTCTATAGTGAAAGTGGGGTAAATATATCCATATAATTCATGAAGGAGCTACTAAATACTCCTTGAGGTAATAATGTGATTTTATTTATTATTGATTGACTGACTAAATATGCACAGATTCTTACTATTCAAGACACTATTTCTCTAGATCAACTTTATTTAATATAACTCAATGAGATTTTTAGGTTTCATGGAGGAACTATCACCATTGTATCTGACCATGATTCATGCTTCACTTCTATGTTTTGTAAAGTCCTTCACAAGTCTTCGGGAATAAAATTAAATTTTCAAACTTATTTTCATCATCAATCTGTTAGAAAAGAGGAGAGAACAATTCAGACAATTGAAGATATTCATCGATCTTTTTCAATGGATCACCAAGGAATTTGGGATTTGTAACTTTCATTAGTTTATTTTTCTTATAATAACATTTTCCATTCTATTATATAGATGAAACTTCTGAGGAATTATATTGAAAGTGGTGTCGACCTATAGTATTTTGGGATGAAATCATGGAAATAATGTTGATGGGGAAAGAATATGTTTTGAAGAAGGATGAGAAGGTGGAGATGGTCTATCAACACATTGAGATAACATATAGAAAGGTGAAAATTTATAAAGATAATATGTGGAAAGACCAATATTTAGAGGTAGGTGATCATGTTTTCACTAAAATCAATTTGTGGAAAAGTGTTCAGTATTTTGGAAGTAAAAAATAGCTACTTCCATTGTTCATTGGGCCTTTTTAAATCCTAGGTAAAGGCGAACTATTTGCCTACCGAATAGCATTTCCTATGAGGTAAATTAGATACACAATGTTTTTCATGTTTAGATGCAAAGAAAGTATGTGCCAGATCCATAAAATATATTGAGCCTAAAAGTTGTTCATATGGAAGTGAACCGTTCTAACAAAAAGAAACATGTTCATATACTTTATTATAGTGAGAAAGTATTACGGAACAAGGTAATTCACTATGGTATAGTTTTGTAGAGAAACCACAAGGTAGAATAAGAAACACGGAAATCTGAAAATGTTTTGAGGAAAAGTTATCCTCAATTTAATAATAAGTAAATAGAAATTTCTCGGATGATATTCACAAAATGTGGGGAAATGTAACAACATTAGTAAAAATAAGATAATTTTTTTTATAATTCTTAAATTAAATATTCTCTTTCATTATGTTAAGTAATTCATAAAATTAATAAATTATTATATGGTTATTTATTTAAAAAATTAATTGTTAAATTAATAATTTTTTATTTGAAAAATTATTTTACTTTTTTAAATCGGCGTGTTGAAAATATCTTTTTATAAATTTTGTAGAATTTTCTGAAAAATATAAGTTTTTAATGATTAGTTAAAAATATGGCATTTTAGTTAAAAAAAATTCATATACATTATATATATCCTTAAATTATACTTTAAATTAGATTTGAAGATTAATTATATAATTTTTTTATAATTAATTCCAATTTCGGTAATTGGAATCAATTTAACATAGATATTGGATATAAATACATTAGGAAAATTTGAACATTTTTACTTTAAAATATGTTTCCCTAATCCGTCAATGGGATTAATTTTTAAAATTATTTTAAATTAATTATATATGTTGAATTTGGAAAATAAATAAATAAATCATTTTAATTACTATTAATTTTTTTATCTAATAGAAAAAACATAATTTTGGTGAATTGTAACATTGGTGATTTTTTTACCACAGTTTATGGTAAATCATGAAATTAAGGGTAATAATAATATTATAATAATCATAAAATTACCCTTAAACTTGTCACTATTTTATTAAATGAGTTTTTTTATCATAATCATTCATAGTTCGATTTTAGGACCACTTGGAGTCACATGGATGTTTTTAATCCATTTATACTATTTTATTCAATGACAATCCAATTTAAAAAATTAATGAATTTTTCTGGAAATGGATATAAGTAAATATACATGATTAATGGATCTAAATGATTATTTCGAACCGAATTAATTTATTTTCATGATGGTAATTTATTTTTATTTTTTATACATGTAATAATTAACATTAATTTCTAAGTATTTTTGATGCAATTCTTGTGAAAGCATAAGAAAAAAATATGTTATTATTTAAATTATATTATTTATTAAATGACCCAAATTTTAGCTAAACCATTTTATGTAAGAAAATTTTGAAAATTTTCATGTTTTATTTGAATTTGGGACATTTTGGACCCAAATAAATAACTTCAATGCATTTACAATATTTTATTTAAATGGAAATCAAGTTGTTCACACTATAAATTTTAGTTGGTATAATGTATTAATATGTGGTATTCTAAAAGCTTTTTTAGAAAATAAAATTATTTTTAGTGTAAAAACAATTATTAAAATTATATTTTTCAAAGAATTTTATTTGTAATTTTTATAGAATAAATAATTACCTTAATGGCTTGGACAATTATGATGCATTAATTATTTGATTAATCAATAAATCAATTTAATGACATTAAAAATAATAAAATAATAATAATTTAATATTTTTATGAAAATTTATGAATCCCCTGGATTAATATGTTATTCTATGATATAATAAAATAATTTTATTTAAATTTGAATATTTTTTTATATTTTTAAATTCAAATTTAAGAATGGTGGGTAATTTTACATGAATTATTTTTCCTGAATAAAATATTGTTTTATGTTATTGTAAAATAAAAAAATAATTTATAAATAAAATAGGGCATGATTCTGTTGAAAATGGTACCCCATTTATTTTTTAGTAATTTTTGTAAGTATTAACCTCTGTAATAGATTTTTTTTATTTTAATAATTTGAGTAATTCCTAAGTTACCACTCACTTAAATTATAAAAAGGGACTCTTTCCTATAAATATTTCATAACCTTATGCCATATTGTTCATATATCCTCTACCAATATCCTTCCCCTAATACCTTGAAACATACTGGAGATTTTTATATCACAAGAATACTACATCAAAGATCATTGAGGAGGTTCTCAAGGATATTTTTTCAACAAGTAAGCATCGTTCTTTTTTTCATTTACATTCTTTTTCACATATACCTTATCGTCACCTCATATACTATTATTCTTGAAAACTCTAGTATCATATATATAGTATAATGTTTTTTATTGTATATTCAACCTAAAATCACTCAACACTTCACTTTTATTCTAAAAATGATGATATAATCCTTGATGTATTAATTTGCCGCCATCGTGGATGACACACCTTCATTTTCCTCTATTATATTCATGGATGGTCATAAAACCATTACTATGGTTAAAAAATAAAATATATTACATTTTGTATGGTATATAATGTTCGGGATCCAATATATAAACATGGTATTGAATGATGTGATATAAGTTCATGATGATCGTAAAAACTAACAAAATAAATTAAATCATTCTCATTAATGTTTTATATAATGAACCATCCTCATATAAAAAAATTGAAATACGGTATAATTAAATATTATGGAAACATTTAAATACCCTTTAATTCTACTTTTTTAGTTTTTCATTCATTCGATAAGAAAATCCATAACAAACCAATCGTGGAAACCATGAAAAGAGCACACCTGAAACAACAGAAATATCAAAGTTTTATAAATAAATGGGTGAAAAGTTGTAATACTTTGATCATATAAGGTATTATAATAAAGTGTATAGTTCTTTAATAAATTAACAAAACTTCTAAAACCATTTTTATTGGGTTTAAACATGTTTGAAGTAAGATGAACTCAAGATAAAATAATTCTTAACTGTATTTCCATTCTTTGGGTTAACCTTCAACATCATTGATTTTGTTTTGATATGATAATTTTTGAAAATAATTTTAAATTATATTCTGTTTTATTATGTTTATATTTACAGAATATACATATTACATCCATTTTCTTAATTATCACTTCAACAATATGATATTTGTAAGGGTCTATTTCATAAAAATCCTCTTTTAAAGATAAATGATTTTATAAAATTCTAAACAAATGTTTTTATGATGAAGGTATTCTAGTTTTATTAATATATTTTAGTTCATGGGAATTATTTATGATGAAGGGTGGGACTTATATGTCCCTCTAATGTATTGGGTATGTCTATGTTTGAGGTTGTCCGTAATGGTTACTCCTACTGTAACAGCGATGGTTAACCATAAGGTAGATGTAAGGGTTACACTATAAGGTATCCATGAGGGTAATATCATAAGGTAGTTGTGAGGGTTAAAAATAATATAGTCTATGAAAGTGTAAAAATTTTAATTAAGTAATTCCCCATGTTATCCGAATGGTTCATTTTTATTTTATATGTTTATAGGAATCTCTTGTTTTCACAAAATATATGATACTTTATGGTGATATGTATGTATTTGTTAAAATGTTTTCATATGTTTATTAGAATTAATTTACTAAAATTTCTTTACCCTTTTTTGTCCCTTAATGATCATTTTGTGCTCATCCCATGTTTTTAAATGTTTTTTACAGGGTATAAGGGTGTGTAAAAGGACGAAAGAATTCAGGTTGGATGTTATGATGAATTTCATGAAAAAAATCCATACATTATTTTTAAAAAAATTATTTTGGAAAAAAATGGATATTGTTTGGGTAGTATCCTCATTTTATGAATTTGGTATGTAATATATGTACTACATTCAAATTCTCTAAAACTCTAAAGTATAAATGATCATCCATGTGTAAAAATGTATGTTCATGACTAAAACTCAAGGTTATGTAATGTTTTAAGTCTTGGTCCTTATATTAGCAATCACCTTACCATAGAAAAATTCTTTTCAAAACACAAATCCAAGCATATAACTCGATGTTTTTCAAGAAAATACTTATTTTAGTTTATAAAAAATTCATTATACACATCATGTGTGGTAATTTTTTTGGATATTCATGTATTGGATCGAAAAAATAAATATTTGGTGTATTCATATTAATTGAGATCATCATATACTTATTCCTTAAAAACAAATAATTATTGAATGAAATAAAAAAATATTTATGTGATAATATTGTATAGTCTAACACTACATTGTAGTAATCAAAAAGGGTTTCCATCTATTCTTTTTTTTTCTCAAACGCATCTTATAGATTATCTCCCATATTATAAATTTATTATTTCTCCAAAAAATGTTATTTTGTGTAGAAATAAAATCGGTATTAATGAATAAAAATTGTTATTCACATGATTTTCCTGTTATATAGTATTAATTTAAACTATTGAAGAAAATATGAATGGTTTTTTACTCTGACAAAAATATGAGATCACTATTTTTAAAGACATGTTTTTAAAATGTACCTTACGTGTGTATCCACAACATAGGCTCGTAGCTATTTAATATAGATAATATCATTTATACTCTCAAGATGAACTATATCTATAATGAATGTTTCAAATATTTTTTATTTATATGGAATGGAATATATATTTTCATCATTAAACATTCTCTCTCGATTAATTTTTAATTATAATAAATGTTTATGTGGTACTATTGGGGAGAAGGTACTCTCGAACGGTCCTTTTGATTTCTTTGTTGATTCGCTAGATTGTATTGATCTGAGCTTCCTTTTACCCATTTGTTTCTCCATTTTTAAAAACATACCATAGTTAATACCATTTATCATCAACTTTTACATTGTTTTAAAAATAATTTTTTTAAATACATAACTCATGTATCTTTATAAGACTATATGGTCATCATATGAAGGTTCCAATAACATTATTTATTGTTTTAATATATGGATCATCATGTGGAATATGAAACTAAGTGGTAAGCTCTTGAGCTACCTCAATCCATAATCTCAATTAATATTTTTTAACAGAATTATTTTGTAGATTATATCTAAGGATATTTTTCATCATACCCCTCACAACTAGGTATTTCTTGGGAGTTGAAAAATATGAATAATATAAAACTTTAACCTATAGAATTTTAGTGATATATAGTTATCAGAATTTGTTTTATTGACATTTGAAAGAAATATTAATTAAAAAAATTATTAACTTGGGTGAGTTATGCAGTTTAGGGGAATAAATATCCTCAAATTTAGGGGGTCATTTATTTCTTCATATGAAGATATTTATTACACCACTAATTTACATTGATCATTTCTCATATCTTATTCTTCCAAACTAGACCAGAAAATAATAGCCTACAAAGATTAATTTTTTCCGAAAATTTATTCATCATAATATCTGTATATTCTTGTGGTTTTATATTTTCAGAATATGTTTTAATGTCACTCCAAAACCTACTCTTTTATGTGACCATATTATTCAGGCCGATTCAAAGCTACTGAAAGTTGTTTTTCTTCTAGTATGGTCACTGGAGATTCTTATGTATAAATCATATTAAAAATATTAACATAAATAGATATTTTTTGAAATACTCTTATACAACAGACAAAATTATTATTATTCTATACTTACCCATGTTTCCTATAATAATTTTTGGTTTTCATCAACTGCATTACCCTCTTTATTTACATGATCCACTATCTATAGCACATGACATAGGATGGAAGTGGTTTTTGATTTTATTCCTCAATTTTCATATAAAAAAAGTAACAGATGTTGTTTTATATCACATAAAACTTTTATTTTTGATTATAAATTCATACCAATTTTTTCCTAGTGAGGTGTACCCCGTGTAAGAACCCGGGTTTTTAGAACGGGTCAAAATACCAACCCTGTTTAAATTTTTGACTTGTTTCTGAGGAAACTGGATTTAATGGAAAGTTTTCGAAATTTCCAGACTACAAACCGTGTACTTTAAGTACACTCCGTGTGTGTGTAGGCAAGTGACCGACCGTGTGCTCACCGAGTACATGCCGTGCAGTGACCATGTAGAATTTTCCTACTACACGACATGCAGTTTTTAACATGCCATGTATGCCCTCAACCGTGTGAAGCCATACATGGCGTGTAGGCCTGTTGGCCGGGTATAACCAAGGACACGCTGTGTTCCCCTGGGACACGACATCTAGTCTAGCCGTGTTTGATGGATATACATGGTGTATGAGTATGTCGGAGAGGAAGAGAAGATGAACCCAGTACACGCTGTGTACCCAGAGGTACACGCCGTGTACTCATGTCGGTAGGTACGGAAAGTAAGTCGGTGTAATCTTTCCCTCTTATGAATAGTTAATTGAACCATACCGGGCATGTAGTCCCAAAGTACATGCCGTGTACTTTTTTTCGCTTAAAATGGGCAGTAGCCTCGTATTGAGGCAGAACCTCATATCCTCCGCCCAGATACATGAACCAGGCTGGCCGAACCTCTCTTCCCCTCCCGATCGTTCGTCCAAGACCCGTATCGATCGCTGATTAGTGCGTTGGAACCCCCTCGGTAAGGCCTCGATTCCTCTTTGGCCGTTTTATAGGATTTTCATTCTAGAACGAGTTATATCCCTTTGAGAGGTTTTGAATATTTTTTAGATTTACTGCATTTTAGACCGAATTGGTGGGTGTTACCGGAGGAGTAGCATTGTGCGAGTCTTAGGTTGGAGGTTCATACCTCATTTTGTGTTTTCATGGTTGTTTGGGTAACGCGGCTTCGGCACGTTTTTAGGTATTTTCGAGCGGGACCCGTTTTATCTGCTTTTCATACTATATTGTTTATGTGACCTCTGGGATGCCTTTGGGTATGCTCGGTTACTAGTTTTCATGAGCAGGGCCGAGTGAGGGGTCGTTGCTCATCGGGGCATTTTGGTCGGGGAGCGCCAAAATGGTTTTAATTGAATTATGATTGTTATAAACTTTTTAGTTTAATTTGTTAAAGCATGTTATAACTTGTTTGAGGCATTTAATACCTCAGTGCTCATATGGGACAACACCTGGTATAGTGCAATTCATCTGTTTAGTTTGTTTTGCTGGTTAATGTTTTCCTGTTTAAACATGTTATATATGCAATTGCTGAATTTCATCTGCTAGAACCCTTTGGGTTGTGTTGGGCTTGGCCCGGTTACACTTGAGTGATGCTAATCATAGGTTGGGGATTTTCTCAGGATACTTTGGGTGGTTTTGACCACGGGATTGGGCGTCATGGACGTTGGTTTGAGGCAGTACGACTGTCAAGTTGGGCATGGCCCGGGTTACATGGATGGAGAGGCCATCGGACTTGAGCGACATGGTCGTAGGGACACGAGGTGTTAGATGTTTTGGTGGATTAGGACTATTTTGGGTGATTACCGCTCACCGGGACTCTGAGTAGTGTGCACACTGAGATACTCCGTGATGAGGTTGTTTTGACCACTCGTGTGGGTAGAGGCCCCCGTAGTTGCGGTTAGGTATTTTGGTTGGGGGTGCTTGTCGTAGCGATCCATGGGGAGGTGAGGAGCCTTCCGGGAATGGGCGTGCCTTTGGGACGTCAGTACTTGAGACACGAGGTGTCAGGAGGCACATGGTGTTGGGTTACTATTCTTGGGCGTGCCTTCAAGACGTCAGTACTTGAGGCACGAGGTGTCAGGAGGCACATGGTGACGGGTTACTATTCTTGGGCGTGCCTTCGGGATGTCGGTACTTGAGGCACGAGGTGTCAGGAGTCACATGGTGCTGGGTTACTATTTTGGGTGTGCCTTTGGGACGTTGGTACTTGAGACATGAGGTGTCAGGTGGCACGTGGTTCTGGGTTTCACGATAGAGATTCCGACATTGGCCGAAGCAGGTGATACTCCATGGTGGCTGTTGAGCACCAGTGGAGTTTGTGTTCACTTTTTCATAGTGTTGTTTAGCGCTTTCCTTGAAATGAAGGACTTCTTGAACAACTATATTTGGTATGCACTGTTGGGTGGTATCTTACTGAGATTTGTCTCACACCCAGCACGGTCCCTTCGAGACGCGTGCAGACTTTATGGATTTATGTGTAAAAAAGTGGCCAGCTACAGGAGCTAGGCTTTGATAGTTATTGCATGGAGATGGTATGAACCTTGAGGTCACACCTAGATGGGTTTACCTTGCTTTATTTACTTTTCTGTATTTGCATGCTTGTTGTAGCTACTGTTGGTTAGCCATTGGCGCCCTTTTTATATTCAGTTGTGTATGACCTGCTTTGGATGCATTTTTTACTGTTCTATAGTAGTTACATGTTATTAGCATGTTGTTGTGTTTATTTCCATTGCAGTTGTTATAATTATTGATTCTGCAGTTTTTTGATATTGGATATGCTTCTGCTCTGCAGGTCTGGTTCGAGTATGCTGAGTCTTTCTTTCCACTGCATCTTTACTATTATACTCGGACCAGTACCTTTACTATGATCCTCCGAGAGGTTATATCCTCCCACTATACCTATTCAGACCCTCACTGCGAGTCGGAAGCCTTTGGCGTTCAGGTGAGGTGTGCCTAAGGTAGTAACACCCGACCCGTTCGGCACTGTTTGGGTGGCTGGCCCGGTCCGGGTTGTCACAAAGTGGTATCAGAGGAGTTCTTGACAAGGATTTAGTAGCAGTGTTTTTCATGCTACTAATGAGATCGAGAATTCGCTTTTTATTTATGCTGGTTTTAATATTTGGGATATGTTAGACTGGAGATAGGTTGTTGTTACTGGAACTGGGTTTCTAGCTTGTTCTTGGGTGCCTGCAGCCCCAGGTACGAGGGATGGACCTAGTTTCCATGGGTGGGAATTACAGTTTGCTTTTGCTCATATTACAGTTTATATGATTTCCACATCAGTGGCTCACGTGGTGTGTGATGTTCTGCATTGTGATATGTGACCCTTGACCCGGTGTGGTAAGGGAGAATTGGACCTTGGCCCGGTATGGCAAGGCTTGTTGGTTGGCTTTTGATAGGCACATTTCTAGGGTATTTCAATTTCATAATTGCACGTATGATTTTTTAAGTGATAATACCATGTGAGTAAAATAAATCAGTTGCCATGCTTTATCTGCTTTGAAATGTAAAATGGTGATATTCCTGATAGAATTTCTAGGTCTTGCAATGTGTATGCCATGCTTTATTTTTTTTTGTAGAATTGCATGTGGCAGGGTTTTGGATCTGACTCTTATGAGAGAAGGTAGGTACTGTGACGGAGGCAGTGTAACTATCAGGATTGGGTGACACGGTCATCAGTTTGAGGCAACGTGAGTTGTCGGGACGGGCATGGCCCGATGTACTTGTGATACTTGGCTCTGTTGAGGGTGGGTAAGGAGGCCGTGAGGCCAGGATGCCGTGAGGCATGGGTTTCGATGAGGGGGAGTAAGGGTAGTTGTTATGCACTACCTTTTACTGCTTTCCTTATCTGCGTAGAATATATTGTTATATATATGGGATGTCTGACCATTTATGGTATTAAGCGGGTTACTCTTTCACAGCTCGATGGAGCGTTAGGCAGGAGATGATACAGAACTGCAGGACCAGGGTCAGACTTCGGTACAGGCTGAGCATGAGCCGCAGGTACAGGCTCAGGGACATGAACAGGTTCAGGATCCAGTGCAGCCAGGACAGCAGCCGGGTTTGGCATCGTTCGAGCTGTGGCTTGACGAGTAGCTCTGATCTAGCCTGGTAATTGTCTTGCAGGGGATTGACAGAGGCGCGCAGAGTATAGAGCCTTCTATGGCGTATCTGACGCGGGAGTTCCAGTCGCAGCACCCGCCGCTTTTTCAGGGAGAGGTTGGTCTGCAGGCTGCTGAGAACTGGATAGAGTGTATAAAGATGATTTTTGAGTAGATCGAGATGCCTCCAGGGCGGAGGGTCAAGCTGGCGACGTACATGCTGAGAGGACCGGTGAAGCATTGGTGGGATGTACAGGTACATGCTCGTAAGCACGAGGGACTGGCTTGGAAGGATTTCGAGGGCAGATTCTTTGTGCACTTCTACCCAGAGACATTGAGGGTAGAGAGATCTCGGGAGTTCTTGAGTCTTCAGCAGGGAGATATGTCTGTTATGGACTATGAAGCTACCTTCACAGAGTTGTCTCGTTTTTTACCGGGTATGGTGAGCGACGACGCAGCTACGGTGAAGCGCTTCGAGGATGGCATAAGACATGCCATTCGGGTCCAAGTGAACATTTTTAGGCTGGTTTCTTTCTCCGAGGCGGTGAATCAAGAGCTTATAGACGAGGGAAACTAAAGGGAGAAATCTCACTTGGGCAGGACGACAGCTTCAGCTGACGGTTCAGACAGTAGGAAGAGAGGAATAGATGAGTTCCAGCTAGGCAGTCAGGCTAGGGATTCAGCTACACCACCTCATGGGAGTTCATCGGTGATTTTCCTCCAGTGTGGACAGCCGGGACATGTTCGTGCGCAATGCGACAGGCCTCCGAAGGAATTTCGGGCATGTGGAAAGGACGGGCATCTGGAGAGGTTTTGCAGGAAGCCTTCTCAGATTGCCGCTAGGCAGGGACCAGGACAGACTGCAGCGTCTGGAGTTGGTTCAGGTTCGATACCCGGAGAGGGTGGTTGAGATTCAGCTGAACGCGAAGGTCGTGACAGAGACAGTGGGACCCAACTCAGGGGTCAGTTGCCGTTGACTGGAGCAGCACTGCAGAGAGGTCAGGCATCAGGCACCCGTGTTTCAAGACAGGTGCACACCGTGGAGCTGCCAGAGGCTGAGCAGGCCGGTGAGCCGATGACAGTTAGAGGTACACCGCGGTGTGACCGTGATCTCCATGTTTCCTTTTTGGCATGACCTGTAGAGGTATGTCTGTTTTGAGTGCACGAGGTGGACAGAATCTTTGTAGACTGACTAGATGCTAGTCAGTGGGCTGGAACCATCTCAGGTGCCTGATATATATATATATATATATATATATATATATGTATGTATGTATGAGGTGTCGTGGGCATCGGGGCATCGTGGATGCGGGTTACATAAGGTGTCGTGGGAATCGGAGAATAATGGATGTAGGTTACTTGAGGTGCTAGGCACCAGGACCTCGTAGAGGCGAACACCGATGTGGTGCAAGATACTTTAGGTGTTTGAAGTGACACAAAAGCACCAATGAGGTGCAGGGGTGACGATGCTTCACATGAGGATTTTGCTTCCGGAAAACAGGTTAGTAAACCCTGTTTGTTTTACGTTGTGTTGGGTTGAGACCAGGTAAGGAAATTCCTAAGGTGGGGAGCCCCCTTGAGGAATTTGGTCAGATCCTTTGAGACCGGGGTAGTCCGGGTTGTTTAGCTGGGGTGGGAATGTTCGGTGCCATCTCCTAGTTCCGTTTGGTAGCTCGGGGACGAGCTACGTTAAGGTGGGGAGTTTGTATGAACCCGGGTTTTTAGAACGGGTCAAAATCCCAACCCTGTTTAAATTTTTGACTTCTTTCTGAGAAAAAATGGATTTAATGGGACGTTCTGGAAATTTTCAGACTACACGCCGTGTACTTTAAGTACACGCCGTGTATGTGTAGGCGAGTGACCGGCTGTGTGCTCGCCGTGTACATGCCGTACAGGGACCGTGTAGAATTTTCCTACTACACGGCATGTAGTTTTTAACACGTCGTTTATGCCCCTGACCATGTTAATCCATTCATTGCATGTAGGCCTTTTGGCCGGGTAGAACCGAGGGCACGCCGTGTTCCCCTGGGAGACGCCGTGTAGTGTAGCCGTGATTGAGGGATATACATGGCGTGTGAGTATGTCAGCGAGGAAGAGAAGAGGAACCCGGTACATGCCGTGTACCCAGAGGTACACGTCGTGTACTCATGTCGGCAGGTACGGAAAGTAAGTCGGTGGAATCTTTCCGTCTTATGAACAGTTAAATGAACCATACATGGCGTGTAGTCCCAAAGTACATGTCATCTACTTTTCTTCACTTAAAACGGGCAGTAGCCTCGTATTGAGGGGGAACCTCATATCCTCCGCCCGGATACGTGAACTAGGCCGGCCGGACCTCTCTTCCCCTCCCGATCGTTCGTCTGAGACCCGTTTTGATCGCTGATTAGTGCATTGGAACCCCCTCGGTAAGGCCTCGATTCTTCTTTGGCCGTTTTGTATGATTTTCTTTCTAGAACGAGTTATATCCCTTTGAGCAGTTTTGAATCTTTTGTAGATTTACTGTGTTTTAGACCAAATTTGCGGGTGTTACCGGAGGAGTAGCATCATGCGAGTCTCAGGTAGGTGGTTCATACCTCATTTTGTGTTTTCATGGTTGTTTGGGTAACACGGCTTAGGTGAGTTTTTGGGTATTTTTGAGCGGGACCCGTTTTATCTGCTTTTCATACGGTATTGTTTATGGGACCTCTGGGATGCCTTTGGGTATGCCCGGTTACCAGTTTGCGTTAGCAGGGCTAAGTGAGGGGTCGTTGCTCGTCGTGGAATTTTGGCCTGGGAGTGCCAAAATTGTTTTAATTTAATTATGATTGTTGTAAACCGTTTTTTTAATATGATAAAGCATGTTATAACTTGTTTGAGGCATTTAAGACCTCAGTGCTGGTATGGGACATCACCTGGTATAGTGCAATTCAACTATTTAGTTTGTTTTGCTAGAATATTTTTTCTATTTAATCATGTTATATATGAAATTGCTGAATTGCATCTGGTGAACCCTTTGGGTTGCGTTGGGCTTGGCCCAGTTACGCTTGAGTGATACTGATCACAGGTTGGGGCTTTGCCCGAGATACTTTGGGAGGTTTTGACCACGGGATTGGGCGTCATGGACGTCGGTTTGAGGTAGTACGACTGTCAGGTTGGGCATGGCCCGGGTTACTTGGATGGCGAGGCCATCGGACTTGAGGGACATGGTCGCAGGGACACGAGGTGTCAGATGTTTTGTTGGCTTAGGACTATTTTGGGTGATTACCGTTCACCAGTACTCTGAGTATTGTGCACACAGAGATACTCCGTGATGAGGTGGTTTTGATCACTCATGTGGGTAGAGGCCCCCGTAGTGGAAGTTAGGTATTTTGGTTGGGGGTGCTTGCCATAGAAAGCCACGGGGAGGTGAGGAGCCTTCAGGGAATGGGCGTGCCATCGGGATGTCGGTACTTGAGACACGAGGTGTCAGCAGGCACATGGTGCCGTGTTACTATTCTTGGGTGTGCCCTCAGGACGTCGGTACTTGAGGCACGAGGTGTCAGGAGGCACATGGTGCCAGGTTACTATTCTTGGGCGTGCCTTCGGGATGTTGGTACTTGAGGCACGAGGTGTCAGGAGGAACATGGTGCTGGGTTACTATTTTGGGCATGACTTCGGGACATTGGTACTTGAGACACGAGGTGTCAGGTGGCATGTGGTGCCAGGTTACACGATAGAGATTCCGGCGTTGGCCGAAGCAGGTGATACTCCATGGTGGTTGTTGAGCACTAGTGGAGTTTGTGTTCACTTGTGCATAGTGTTGTTTACTGATTTCCTTGAAATGCATGACTGCTTAAACACCTATATTTGGTACGCACCATTGGGTGGTATCCTACTGAGATTTGTCTCACTCCTTACACGGGCCCTTCGGGACGCGTGCAAACTTTATGGATTTATGTGCATGAAAGAGGCTAGCTATAGGAGCTGGGCAGCGTTAGTTATTGCATGGAGATGGTATGGACCTTGAGGTCATGCCTAGCTGGGTTTACCTTGCTTTATTTACTTTTTTGTATGGGCATGCTTGTTGTAGCTACTGTTGGTTAGCCATTGCTGCCCTTTTTATATTCAGTTGTGTATGACCTGCTTTGGATGCATGTTTTACTATTCTGTAGTACTTACATGTTATTATCATGATATTGTGTTTATTTCCATTGCTGTTGTTATAAATATTGCTTCCGCTATTTGTTGATATTGGATATTCTTCTGCTCTTCGGGTCTGGTTCGAGTCTGCTGAGTCTTTCTTTCCGCTGCATCTTTACTGTTATACTCAGACCAGTACCCTTACTATGATCCTCCGAGAGGGTATAGCCTCCCCACTATACCTATTCAGACCCTCACTACTGGTC
This sequence comes from Viscum album, assembly GCA_963277665.1. Lineage (NCBI taxonomy): Eukaryota > Viridiplantae > Streptophyta > Magnoliopsida > Santalales > Viscaceae > Viscum > Viscum album. The sequence goes on along the minus strand of OY728157.1, from coordinate 1,654,817,576 downwards.
GTAAGCCTTTGGCATTCAGGGGAGGTGGGACTAAGTTCTTAACACCTGACCCGTTCGGCACTGTTCGGGTGGTTGGCCGGGTCCAGGTTGTTACACCTCGTCCTTGATTTTCAATAGTGGTACATTGGATTTGATGCATATTATTTATTTTCATCACCATTTTGTTGTATCATAAATTAAATTTTTTGAATTAAATTGGAGAAAATAAATAATATCTAATAAAATTTTATTGAATTCATTAAACATAAAATTATTTCTCATCACAATGACTGCTGAAATAATTCCATGTTTCCAGATTTATAATTTGTAGATAAAAAACTGGTGGGTCGGGATTTATATTCCCTCATATTCTCTAATATGTAAGTTGGTAATAAGATTTTCGAATCCTTTTTGGGATTTTCTAGTTGCTATTAAGATATATTTCTAATAAAATTATTCTAAAATAATAGAACTCTTCAAGGAATAATGAATATTAAATCAATGATTCATTATATATTTTTTTGGTAAAATAGAGAAAGTATATTGTTACCTTACCTATAAATCTTCCCAAAGGGTTTTCTTTCTTACAAGATAGATGTGGCCCCATGAATACATAACAATCTCTACATTCAACCTCATTATGACCCCAACATAATTTATGAACATAGTCTTGTTTGGGTAAAGAGGTTGTCCGCATTGATTCCAGACAACATCAAATTTTATAACGGTACTTATTTCATTGATAATCTTATTAAACACTTTCATGCTCTGCCATTTTTGTTTTTCCTTAAAATACTATGGATCCTCTGTTAATTTGATTTTCTCTGTATTAAAAGTCTATCGTTCCCTAAGAATGCTAATATAATCATGTGTAGAATACATTGTTCACATTAGTATTCAAACACTTGATTTAGATTATGTTAATGAATTTGTGAAAAGATAATATTATGAGTAAAGTAATACTGTAGTAAAAAAATTAACCTTCTCATGGATCTCTTATTATATTATTTAAATGATGAATAGATTCAGATACTCTATTGAAAATCCACATCCTATCTTTGTATTACCCTCTAATAACAAGACATTTTTTCTCATTGGGACCACTTTGAACTAATTGTGATCTCCCAATGAAAGGTCCATATTTGATTAAATTTTGATCTGGCCCAACAGTTTTTTTAGTCGCCAGTATGAAAATTCACCAATTGTAGTTTTCTGAATATAATAATAATAAACAATTCAAAACAACTGAATCAATTATGAATGGATTTTTTCCCCCTTATACACTAAATTTCACCTTCATGAAACCCATTACATATACTTTCATTCACTCCTATTATAAAACAATTTACAACGGAGCATCAGCACTTGAAATATTATTTAATACAACTCATATATCTATTGATCAATTATGAAATAAGATATATTCCCATAAATTATAATTCTATCCTTGGAACCAGATATGTGAATTACATCCTCCACAAACATAACACTATTATTTTACATCACACTATAGTCGTCATGTTATTTTGTATAGAATATATAACCATTAATTACAAAACCAATTTGAGGTATAACATTTTCATTCAATCCCCTAGCTTTCCATCAAAGTCATTCAGAAATTAAATTCTAATTTTTAGATAACCCCTTATAGATTCTTTCTCAGAACTATCCTCTAAACTATAGATTGTGTGTATTTGATATCCATATTTCATCCCCTGATGGATTCAAATATCTATGATTTCTTTTGGTTTGAATGTATGGATAAATATATTCACAATTATGTAGAATTTAAAGGTTCACATTCGACCTCTTGGTGATTGTAATTGTAATAATAGTTCTTCTAAATATCTATTTTCCCATAAGGCATCCACTATGATGAGAAATTGGTAGATCTATGTTTTTAACATAGAATTGGTAATCTATAAAGTATCCAATAACTTATTCAACAATATATAATTTTTTTGATACAGCCTTTAGGTTGAATTTTATTCTTGACATAACATTTCAAAATATTCATATACCATTAAAAGGGGTACAACTATATATAATGGATATGACTAGATGGTCAATCCTCTATAACCAATTAGACCATTAGGTGGACCATAATATAAAAGAATAAAAGTAGAAATAACATCTCTAATTAACTTAATATGACTGTATCCTCTTTATTCGTGATTCGAAACATCATCTGGTATACAACGCTAAAAAATATGGATTTTAAAATAAAAAGTAGAGTAAGGCTAAAGTATATTGTAAATTTTTATGTAGAGTGAAAATTATATAAACTTACATGAAATATTACATAAAAACATGAAATTCATGTGATTCTAGTCTTTTTAACTTCCAATTAGTCATTAACATGACAATATTGATATGTGATGAACACCCATCTGGAAATTTAACTCTATTAAAGAAATTCAAAATTTACACCTTTTACTATATAGATTTAGTGTAAGCTACTAAAGAAAAAAAAAATATACCCATTACCCTTCAATAATACTAAATCTTCTTATATCCCTAAGTCAATAATTGGAAACCCAACTTTGATTCCATATTTTGTTTTAATATGATCATTAAGTAATATTATGATAACACTATAAAATACATTTTTTTTCTACAAGCATGAAATCAAAACAATGTATGATGTAAAAACAATTCAAACATGGTAATTCAAATAAAATCAATCAAATTTTTCAACCTGATTTCATAAGGTTTTTTTAACATGGTTTCCTGAAAAATGTTTCATGATATTTTACTTTATTAAACTTTTGATCACCTTCTAATAGAGATGGTGTTGTACCTTTCTCGGTATTCCAATAAAATTATTTTATCTTGGATTTGTATTTATTCTTTCAAGCTAAAAATTTCGAATCTCTTAAAAACATAGTCTTCGATGAATTTTTAACCAAACCGAGTGTGTGCATTATTAAAAAATTAGACATCTGAACGTTCTATTAATTATATAGCATGAAAATTTTCCATAAGTAGGAAATAATTTGTCATATCATACAAAATTACCCTCATTGTGAATCCTACACTTTTATGAGAATCATATATTGTAACACATGTATCCCACATCAATTTTAGATCATTGATCAAGGGAGAAAAATAGACATCAAAATAATTATAATGTTTCTTTGGTCTAGATATAAGTAGAGATAACACAATGTGTTTGAATTTCATGCATAACCATGGAAAAAAGTTATAATTTAACTACATTATGGGACATGTATTTTGATTACTACTCTATACACCAAATTTATTTATTCTATTTGTTGATAAAACAGGGGGAAACTTTCCCTACTCATGTCCATATTAAGTATACTCTTTATCTATTTTCATCCACTGAGGATAATCTATTCGATGACGTAGGCCCTCATATTTAATTCTGGTATCTATATGGAATATAAATTGCCTCTTGTTTTCCTAAAATCTCTATAGTCTTATAAATTAGGTAATTATAGGAATGTGACATGCATCTTTTGAAGGACTTTATTCAGTTTTCTTGTATAAATATGTGCCACGCATATATAATTTTAGGAGTGAATATTGGTTATTGAATAAAAACATTAAATCATTTTGATATGCATGTTTATTTTTAGATATCATATTTATTAAACATAGTATTTTTTTAGCATCATATGTTCGAAAAGTAAGTTGATTTAAATCTTGTAGAATGCTATTCAAGAGACCAAGTAGTTTTGGAAAGATTATGCCACTCCATCTACTTCCAACTTTCAAATTATAAAAATCAATTAGAGGTAACAATGTTTTGTATACAGTGAAGTCGGAATAAAATAGTTTCTTTTCACATCTATTTAACTTCACAATCATTACTGAACAATCATAAAGACCATCTTCAATTACCAATTAAATTTTTTCCATGTGATCTCCATCATCATTTTCACTAGTATTCATATCAAACGATCCATAAAAAAATATCATCCAAATCAGTGTGCACACTCAATTTTCCCCATTTTTAGTCCCTAATTTATTGTTATGATATATTTAGTAAAAAATAAAATGTTATTCCAACTCTTCTGGACGAATTTTTATTGATTAACAACAATGTTAAAATAGAAAAAATATTTGAGAAGGGTCACATGCACACTCTATTAAAAACCTTTAATCTATTTAAATCCATGTGCATTATATTTTCTTATTTTATTAGAATGAATCAATATTCAATTCATATCCATCCTATTGGTTTATTAAAATATTTATTTTTTACAAAACTAATACACATAAGATATTCATCATCAAATGTGATAGTTATAGATAATTCTAATAAGGGGAACCCAACATTTTTTTATTTCAAAGAATTTTAGTATACATTTAATGAAATGGGTAAATGAATTTATTAAAATAATTTCCCCAGTATAGTAGGTTTTACCCTATGAATACATCCAAAAATGATCAATGGTGCCCAATATGGGATGATTACTACTCAACGTAGTTTAAAAAAACATAGGTTTATGTCTATAAGATATGGGGGAGGGGTCCCAAGAAAAAAAATCAATAATAAATGTTTGAGAGATGAAGCCTATGAGGGTGAAAGTTTTCTCCTTAAATCTAAATATTCTCAGGATAGGATTTTTTGAATCACTAGAAAACATTTCTTTGTTTTTTTTTCAAAAGATGAAATACTTCTCAGGCATATAATGGTTTGACAGATGAATCGATCATATAATGCATGTTCACATTTCCCTTATTATTTTATACCCCTTTCCCCACTTCTAATTTATTGAGAAACATGATCACATGGTCTTAGGTATAAAAAACCATTATCTATTTAATAGAAAAAATATTTCACCAAGACTATAGTATTATCTTCATGTGGAAACAGATGAATTATTTCTTTGTCCCGCATATTTTAAACAATTTATAGAGGATCCCAGTTAGAATAAAATAGATAAAACATAGAAATCATCTTCCCTGTAATGAATGAAATAATAAGTGGATAAAATTCTAAAAAAATAGGTTTTGGAATGATATTAATGAATGAAAAACTAATAATATTATGACTATGAACATTTTTCAAATTCCATATTGAAACCAACCTCTTTACTAAATATTTTCAAAGAGAGATAAACATGTTAGATATAAAAATATTTAATTAAAATTTAAAAAATCATTTAAAACACACTTTCAATTTTCAAATTGATCCTTTTAAAATGTTTAAAATCCCATTTCAAATCAATTTTTTCAATTCCACATAAAAATTGATAAAATTTTTCAAAACTCCAAATGGGATATGAATTACATTTTTAATAAAAAATGTTATCATCAATATAAAACATTTAAAATCATATTCATAAATATATAAAAATAAATTTTAACATTGAAATTGTTCCAATTTAAATAACTGCAAATTTAAATGTTTAAAACATTATAGGTTCACTCTTTAAATCACTTCATGTGTTTAAAAACACTAAATCTATTTTAGTTAATTTTAAGGGAAGCCCATATTTTTCATTTCAAAAACCACATTAACATTTTAATCCGTGTTTTGTTTTTCGGAACTAAAATTTAAAATAGTAATGACCTAAAATATTCTTAGTAGGCCACCACCAAGTTAATGAAAATCATGATTATTAAACATTTTATAATGTTTACATGAATAAAACATGTTTCACAAGACAGTTGCACATTAAATATTTAAATCCTAACATGATTTTCCATGAATATCCACATAAATGTTGAGATTCCCAACATATTAATTCAAAATTTAATGAAGGGACTATCCATTTATCAAAAACCAATTTCATAAAATATCACATAAGAAGACACAAATCCATGCTTTCACATGCCATACAATTTATTAAATAATCAACAGAAAGAATGATTTACAAATATTAATGACATTAATAACTATTTTTCTAAATATTATGAGGTGTTAGATGTAATCCATGTGTGATATTGGGATTTTGATTGATTTTAATTTATCTGAGTGTGATTCTAATTAGAGGTTCCTTAGTACTTAGTGTGAGATAACGGAAGCAGATTTGGATTTTGTTTGAGAAGGAACAAACCATGATGTTACACCTTGTTTCAATTTTGTACATTGATTTTGGTGTTTAGAAGATTTTGGGATGATTTAAGTTGTTAATAAATTTTGAGAGAGTGCTGAGATAACACATCGATAGGTGAAACTAAGAATTTTCCTTAAAAATATAGCTATAGGAGGACTAAATAATGGTGTTCATGATATTGGGTGTAGTGAGATAAAATCAATATCATCCATGTTTTTTACTTTGTAAATTTATTCTTAGTTTATTGTGTAAAGTCTATTAAACATGATTAATTTTTTAAAAATTATTTATTCCATTAATATAATTTTTTCACTTGTGTTTCTTAATTATTTTAAATTTATTAATTTATTTAACTTTGTGATTAGAAATTTTGTATTCTAAAAATCATTTTATCATCTATAACGTAATGTTACAATTATATGTTTGGGTTATTTTACCTAGCATTATATGGATAATGTAACCTAAATATTTACATGTCTTAGAGCTTTGTTCAAAAAATGAATTTTATTTTTGGTACATATTTATGTTCGGATAACATGAGTGATTTTATTAAACCTAAATTTAGTTTCAAATAAAGAGTTTTAGTGGTAGGAATATACTTACTAAAGAATTATCTTTTATAGCTGGTCTTGTATTACAAATATATTCATTTCCTTTCACAATAACCTAAATGAATTAAAAGTCAATGAAAAATACATAAACGTGATTTTGTGATTACATCTGTGATGAGACAGTGTCAAGATTGATTAATTAGGATGGAATTTATTATTATGGTATCATATTAAGTATCCTGATCATGTATGATTTTTCAATGATAAAGTATTAAATGTGCCTTATTTCATAAAGACTTGTCTATGGATTTGGTATTATATAAATACCATATATAAATATGTTTTTCATGAAACCAATACCTAAGGTATTTTCATTCTTTAAAACGTTTTACTAAATATTAATTTTACATTACTAATAGGACATGTAATCCTAGTATAGAAATTTCCATTGTATCAATAAATATATAATTGGGATAAATTTCACCCTTTGAAAACATTAAAGAAGCATTGTAAACTTTTCTGTGGATCCATCATAGTGTTTTTATACATTATACATCCATAGATATAAACTAAATAGATAATATTAAATAATCAGAAAAAATGATTCATAATAAAACTAACTAAAAAGTCACCGATTATATAAAACATCAGAGTAATATAGAATCAGGTCACTTAGTTAAGGAAAATGAAATTCAAATTGTGAATATTTTAAAATCTTCCAAAAAAAGAACTTACCAAATTAAATCAACAACCAAACCAAACCTCAATCATATCCATGTGACTCAAGGTCACTAAGCATCACCAAAATGATCATATATCAGATCCTTATAACATATATGAAAACTTAAAATCTATATATACCCATATGGGTGTGTATGATGGGTCTAAGATAGACAATCCTAGTAATATTTCACCAAATATTTATTTAAATTTCATTTGTAAAACATTTCAAAAAAAGTAATCTATACAGTATTTAAAAAAATGAAAAAATAAATGTATAAGGGAATAATATTTCAGGAATTTATTTTTTTTAAATTTAAAGGTAAAACAAATTTATAAAATAAAGTACAATAGTTTTAAAGATCAACATAATTATACTCATGTAGTTTAAAAAAAATCATTTAAAATAATTCATTCAAAAAAATACCAACAAATGGATGGAATTATAATTTTAAAAGTAAAAATAATTAATAATATCAAAATATTTGACTTCATTGGTTATAAAAATAAATCAAAATCAATCTTATTCATTCGAAACATTTCAAAAAACAAATTTTATTATAAAACAACAACTAAACTCAATCACAGATTAACATTATCATACCGATCAAATGACATCCATTATAACCATGATGTATAATTATAGTAAAAATTCTATGCAACATGTTCATGAAATGTAAAAGAGGATGAAAACAATTTGAGCAGTGTGGGTCTCTAAGCTCATGTCATCAAATGAAAAATCATCATGGGAATATCACAAGATCATAGGGTGTGAAAATATTAAACATATACTGGTAAAATAAGCAATCCAAGGGTTCCCATTTATAACAACATCATCAGTAAAGAAATTAGGATATAACATCCATAACAATATAGGTGACGAAACATGGAGGACGCTATAAGTGATCTCTTCTACATTGTTCATGTGATATAGGGTGTAGAGGAGATACAAATTGAGTCAAATCATATGGAAGAAATTAGTGAGCAGTTGTTGAAGAAGGGAAAGCACCACATATATTGAATTATTAAAAGGGAATTAAGATTTCTTAAAATGGAAAAACAACAATAAAAATGGTAGTGAATATTGAGAGAGAAAGAGCAAAATAATTTAAAAAAGAACTAAAAATGGGGAAACACGTAAATCACCCTACGACTATAAATATAAATATAATAAATATATTTATTATTTAAATATATTTATTTTAATTTTAAATTATAAATATATTAATAACATATTATATATATTAATATATTAATATATTAATATTTATTAATTTAATAAATATTTATAAAAATAAATTTAAATATAAATATATTGAATATATTCATTATTTAAATATATTTTATTTATAATTTTATAATTATTCAAATATATAATTATTTTTTAGAATTATGTAAATACTTTTTTTAAATAAAATAATATTTACATGATTATATGATTATATATATTAATATAATTATATATATAATATATATTGTAAATATATTAATTATTTAAACAATTTTATAATAATATTATAATTTTTTAAATATATATAATTTTTTATTTATAGTTATATAAATACTTTTTAAAAATAATATATAATTATAGATATAGGAATTTATATATCATATAAATTTACATTAATAAATTTATTTATTTATAAATATTCATTTCAAAACATATTTTTAACATTATTAATGAATACTTATTCCTAAATGAATGCATGTTAAAAAGAAGTGAAATTGAATAATTAAAAATTGGTACACACAAAAAATAATGAAAAAATAGATATGTTTTTTAATTAAATATAGATTAGAAAAAAAATATATATATATATTCAATTAAAGATGAAAAAATATTTAAAATATTAAAACATAGTGAATAAATATATATAAATAATTTTTAGAAAAAGATTAAAATCGAAAAAAATTAAAAATAAATAAAATTTAAACTGAATAAATAATACCTGACTGTTATAATAGTAAATATAAATAAATATAATTAACCAATTAAAAACATAATCTATTAAATTTACCATGTTACTAATTCAAATTCTAAAATGAGTACTGAAATTTAAATAAATTACATAAATATTATGTATTTGTTTCCATATAATATTTCATTAATTCGTTAAATATTTTTGTATTTGTATTGTATATAAAGATGTATTAATTATGTATATGTATGTGTGAAATAAATGTGACACATATTTTATATATATTAAATTTGGAATTCAAACAACATTCATTTGTCTCTATTAATCGATGCAATTAGTGAGTATTATCAAATAATATTAATTTGTAATTCTAAACCAGTCTTCACTAAATATATGACTTATTTGATGTAAGAATAACTATTTTTTATTATTTAAATCATATTTTAGGAAATTTTATATAAATTGATATATATATATATAGAAATATATATGAATATATTTCTATAATAAATGTATTAATGAATAATTATATATATAAACCATTAAAAATGAATAAGACAGTAATAAGTATTTAATTATATCATTTTATTCATTTTTTATAGATATATTTAATATATATTGTTTATTACTATTTATAAGTAATATGTTAATATTAAACTTATTAATTTTTATAAATAAATTTTTCATTAATAATTTATTAATAATTTTGTAATCTTTAAATTTTTAAATGTTTATTATTATTAAAATTTATTCATTTTTTACTTTATAATAATAATATTATAATTTATTTATTTTAGGTATCTATATTTTACATATACAATTTCTTAATATTTATAATCTATATAAATTTACATTAAATTTATTCATTTTTATCAATAATTATTTTTTTAACAAAAATGTTTAATATTTTTATTAATTCACTCATTTTTAATTTTTATTTGTTTAATAATTTAATTTTATTTATTTTAAATATCTATATATTTAATATAAATTACTTAATAATATTTATAATTTAAATATGTTTGTAATAAATTTAGTAATTTTTATTATTAATTTTTAATTAATAAAAAAAAATTTAATTTTTTTAATTTACTCATTTTTAATTTTAATTTGTTTAATTATTTCATTTTATTTGGGAGCATTATCATCACTAAAATAGTGTTGATAAAGGATACCCGTCATCTGTGCTAAAAATAGAGCGTTGATTATGGGTACCCTTTATCAGGGCTAAAATTAATGTTCTTCGAAAGGGTTCCTCTTATCATCACTTAAAATAGGTCCCAAAAAGGGTAACTTTAATCATCGCGTTTTTTATCCCTGATAAAAGTTATCCTTTATCATTTCTTTTTTAGCATTGATAGAGGGAACATTTATCTGTATTTTATTAAATATTGATAATGGTATGCATAATCGAACAACTATTTTAATGTATTGAGTACATAAAACTCATTTGAATAGCTCAAAGGCACCTGGAGATTGTCATCCCAAGGCATCATCCCAGTCCATAGGATCCAATGGATCTAGTCTTCTCAAACCCAAGAGCTTAACCAAAATTTCTCAAAAGTCAATTAGTTTTTCTAGACAAATAGAAAAAAACCAAGATCTCTTCAGAGATACTGCTCGACCAAATCTACTTGAATCATTCCAAAAGACCCTCAAACAACACTTGCCAAAATACCCGAGCTCTTCCCTCTAATGATCTCTGAAGCCTCACACAGGGATTGCAGCCCACACCCCACCCATCAGAGGATTCTAAATTTGAGCATCAAGGAAATCCTTTTAATAACCTCTAACCATCTAAAACACCATCCAAATAGACTCTAAATTCCCAAAGGATTCCACCATTATGATATATGTGGAGAATAATTATAATGGTCTAATCAAAAGTCCAATACTAGATCTGAGGAACAGAATATCCAAAAAAAACCCATGTTGAATAAATATGCAGTTTTTACTTCTACGTATATAGTGTGGATTGTCAAAGCATTACATGGCTCTGTACTTCTACATGGCCAGAAAAAATATGGGGTAACACTATGTAAAATAAAATATAATGAGATTATATGGGGTATTATTTGTTATTTTACATGGACATATGCCCATCACATGGGGTGCCTTCACAATTACATGGTTCTATGGTTATGTACAACTACACTGCATGTAACTAGAGTACATGGCATACACATCCCAAATCTCTAACTACCTTTGTACTCTACCACATGTCTAGGTACTTGGTCATGTACGATTACATTGTTTGTATTTAAAGTACATGGTGTATAATTATAATAAATTATAACGTAAATAATAAGAACACATGACATGTGTTCATTAAACTAGATATCGTGTGCATGGGTTTCCCTGAACGGGAATCCCCAAAAACACCATGAAACCCCTAATTTCTCAAAACATAAATCCATTGATTGGGCCACAAGGGGACCACAAAAACCACTAAAATGATCTAAAAAAAATATTATATGGGGATTTTATTGGTAAAATGTAAAATAGACTTACCTTAATGGGGAAACCACTGAAACTTCCCATAGATCTGCAGTCCATAACTTCCATAAAACAATCGAGCTTAAACTAAAATCCATTGTGGAACCTCTTCTTCTCACTCTTACTCTCTTTTCTCCTTCTCACTCTCCCTCTATCATCCAAAGTCCCCAAATGGGGGATCCCAATGGGCATTCTCAGTAATCCAAGGGATAAAATAAATAATATAGAAAAAGAATAGGGAAATCAAAAAAAATGGGCTCAGGCCAATACACAATTCTTAACATAAGGTTACACTTTTCTTAATAAATACCCCGCATTGAAGAATCAAAAAAGATATATAATCGCAATCCAAATATCTGTTTAAAATATATGATTGAATGAACATGAGAAACAAAATTAAAATTTAAATAATTAAAAATTTATTATTTATTGAAAATTGGAATGGCTCAGATTTACATTAAAATCTTATCGAATGGTAAAAACCCCATTTTAGGACCAATAGAGGGGTCATAAAAATTATCTAAGATTGTATTAAAAGATAAATTACCATCTATACCTAAACATAGTTCCAAGAATAGAATTTCAAATTCTCCCTAATTTTCTTAACCTTTGATGAGTCAGGATATCATAGTCAGGCGCAAACTCATTGTTTTTATATGTTAATCTTTACCTCTATTATATTTTTTAAAAATTTTATATTGCGTCAAAATTATTTTGTGGTAAATAGTTAAAAAAATTCATTAACATGACATAATTGATATCATCAATTAAAGCCAAATAAATCCATATAAAATAGATAATTATTTCAACAAAAGAAATAGTTTCCAATATACTCCCTAAGTGTAATAATCATAATGAAACACAACCTAAACAAAGTATAAGTAAATGAAAAAAATATAACTGAAAAACATAAAAAACAACCATTAATGATCTCTTTATAATTCGGACCCACAATCATCCATCTAAATGGAAATTTTATATTATCTACATTATCATTAATAATAAAATTTATATACCCAAGCATTATATAAATAATATGTGTGAAAATATATCAATAGACCTCACCATGAACCAAATAAACTTCTGGAGTTTTACATGATCTTAAATGAGTGATTTAATAGTGTGTTATGATTCTAATAGATCAAACTAGTCCAAAATAACACACATTAAGAACATCAAATATATATGATTCCACCACAATACTTTGTTTTTTATATTTTGGTGAACAGTGGTTGATGCCTAACAAGACTCTTAAGGATTTTTATAACCAAAACAGTGCCTCAAATAATCGATCAACTAAAAACATATTGAATCCCAACATATCCTAACCCATGTATCCTCATTTAATATCAAATCCCATTGAATATCTTGTATGATGACCTAAGTCTTATCAACCCATATGTATCATATCATGTTTTAACCCAACTCAAGGCTTAGCTTACATTTATCCAAATTCTAGACCCTTGAAAATCAGTATTTTCTATATTAATGTGCCATTAGTCACAACATCATATCCTTCATGAAAATCAATGTTTAGTAAATTAAAATAATATTTAATAGTAGTTATTATACTATTATAAAATTATTTATCATTTTCTCTCAACATAGGCTAATTTATAAATTAATAAAATTAATTTTAAAAATAAAAATCCATTTTAAAACTTAATTATTTTCACAAATCCATAGTTTTAATTTTACCATCACTTCAAAATTAAACCAATATTAAACAAATTATCTTGTATTAAAATTACAAGACATTAGAGGTATCTCCCATAAAAATCTCACAAAAATATCTCATTTCCAATCAGACCTCTTCAAAAAAAATTATATTTGTCAATATGTTAGGTTTCATTTTTTTATAAATCAAAAGAGTGATTTTTTTACATAATAAATTATTATTATCATGTAAAATCCAATTTATATATCCCATTATTATCATTAAGATACCCAAATGTATCATTCAGAAAGACAATTGTATTTCTAAAATACCATGAATTATTTAGAATGATATGCATCCCATAAAATCATTTAAAAATTTAAAAATAGGATTTTGCACTTTAAAAGGGGTAACATAGCAATATACCATAGTGTTATTGGGAAATTGGTTGTATATCCATTTATATTCCCAAAATATCAATAGACTTAGTTTATATTGGTATTGTGTAAATATTATTAATATACTCCTTGGAAGAAAATAATTGTCTGCAATTTTCTTTTATATGCCTTCCATTTCATGAAATGATATTTTATGTTAATTTGTTTTGATCTTGAATATTGCACTATATTATTTGATATATTTACATCACTTTAGTTATCGTAGATAATGAAATGTTCTTACTTGTCATTTATATGAAAAATCCTCGAGTTTAGTATTCTTCCGAATCTTTTTTGTATCTACTTATGATACAACAACATGATCAGCTCCATTAGAACATAAATGAAGTAATGGTTGATTCTCAGCATTCCATGTCACTCATCATCCACCAAAAAAAAATTTCTAGCTTATCTGGACTTCCAACCACAAATATTAGAATCCCATTGAGAATCTTTGAATACCTGCAAGTGTAGATCTCCCCTATTCTCATAAAATTTAATATAATTTCAACTAATATTGATTGATATTAGAAATTTATTAGTTTCCAAGAGATGTGAATATATATTATTACATTCGTAACTACCATCTAGATTAACATCATAATTAATGTCAAACATTGAGGTGAATAAAATAAAAATTACAGCCAATTAACTTTCAAAATTATTTCTCAATTATAGATTTCAATTCCTCAATTTTACTCTACTTTGTGATCAGGTTAATTTGTGTAGAAGCTCCTAGAATATTTCATTCCAAACCATTTCAAAAACTTATTTTTATGTATTTATTGTGAAGTAAAAAATGTATCTAGTAACTTGGGTAATTAAAAAACCAAAAAATCATCCCTAAAAATAAATTACATCTCTAATTTATTCTTTATTTCTGTGGATTACTCTTTAAAAAAATTATCTTCGTTGCTTGGAATGAAAATTTCATTAGTATACACAATTAAAATGACTGATGTTGTGTTTTTATTCCCCATATAATAGTTTTTTCCACCTTCCCTTCCCTGGTTTTTATGATTCTCATGTACTGATATAACATAAATATGAATCTCTTAGTGTTTGTTTAAACCATTATTCTGATTTCTTATATTTATACACCTTTTTTCCATCTTTCCTCAACCAAAAAGTCTTCATATGACTCAATATAATCATATTCATATAACTCACCATATAATTTCATAAATTACTAACATTTGAGAGATTTTGTAATATATTTATTCTCTCATTTTGATAAATATTTTGAATGTTTTATATTAGTCTATTGATTATAATGTTTTATTAATATAAATTCCTTCAGTTTATGATAACCCTTTAAAACCAATAAATATTTATTTATATTTGATCAACCTTTTTCATTTAGTTTGTTTTTAAAGTCCCGTTTTTTTATAATTATGATTTTTTATTTGATAACAAGTATAGGATATCATGTATCATTATTTTCAATCTGATTGGAATCTTTATTTTTTTCTTCAATCTATACTTTGAACTCAGAGGCTTTATCAAAAATTTCTTATTCAATCCTTGATAATAGACTAGTGTTACTAGTTGTTGTGATTTTTATTTTGGTTTGTATACCTTTATTAAAATATCCTATGATGTTCATAAAATCCACATGTTTTTGAAGTCATTAATATATCTATGTGTCTCTCAAATCCATATCCCCATCACTAGAATATGTTAAATATAAATCATAAATAATAATTTTGGTATTATATTTAGACTGTGGAGTGGGTTTAGTTGGTGAAACATCACATTGATCATCATTTATGATTAATTTCTGGAGCATATTAATAATTCCAAACACTATAAAATTATCAAAATCAATTATGTTGAATGGTTTATTTGGGTATCCATATAAAAATATATTTTTTGAATAACCAAAGAAGTATCATCTTCTAATTTCTCATAAAACAGTCCACCACTTCTATGTTATTACACTATCAATAATGGACTCTCAAACAATATAAATTATTTTATTTTTTTCTTTTACTTTCCACATATGTTATATAGATTTGTATATAAATTTTTTCATTAATATGAACATGTATTTAATAATTTAATCTATAGGGATATCTTGAAAAATACTTATCTTGAATTATTATGATAAGATAGTGTGGTTCTATATATATCAACAAAACCCTATTTTTTCTATTCAACCACTCCATTTTTATCGATTATAAGTTCTATTATACTCTGTTTTTCTATATTTTTTATCATTAACAATAAAATTTCTATTTAAAAATTCTCTTCAATTTTTAGATAAAAAAATCATCAATGAAAATATAGTGTACTTCTTTATTATCCTCTAAAAGATTTTGAACCAGATTTATACATGATATTTTTGATACACTAAAATAATTAATTTCATTTTGGTAAATTAATCATTGAATTTGATGAAACATTTGTCTCTATATACTGATTTATTATTCATAGTTCCACAAATATCAGAGTAAACCAACTACAATGGCCTTATACTTTTGATCTCAACTCCCATTTTAATTTTTTTACATCCTTTTTTTTGAATGTTTTTCATTTTATTGATAGTGTATTCTTAAAAAATAGATTTGTTTCTCATAGAATCTTCTCTGATTAACTAATTGAGGGTCTTTTGGTTAGGATGACCAATCCATTGATGCCAAAAAAATATCTCATCATGAATAGTCATGTACCACCCTATGTTGTCTTATATAAACAAAAATAGGTTACTTTGGGTTATCAACCCATATGATATCTCAACTATATATTTTATTACATTCAATAAAAAATAATTATTTGTAAAAATCATATCATTTCCATCATCACATTTTCCTGGAATTCTAGATATATTTTTTCTCATCACATTAATATATATACATTTTCCGAATTAATCTTATTTTTTAATCTTATCAACTCCATCATCATTGATCACAAATGAACCACAATTTACAAATAAAAAAGTACCCACATAATATATTTAAATACTCTTCATGTTTTTGGAATAAACGTTCATATTAAAAGGTAAATTAGTTTAAAAAATAACTGTCTTATTATATTTGAATTCATTAAAGAAAACATCAATAAAATTTTCTTAGTTTATAAATTTAATCTTTGTTTTATCATTCTTACATCAAGGAATTTTACCTAATTAACTTAATAGGATTATAATAAATTTATTTTAGGTGTCTTCTTCTACCTCACATCCTCCATAGACATGATTTAATATCTCAAAACTATTTCTCACTTAAATATTATTCTCAAACTATTGTTACTAATGATATATAAAAATATGGTTTTGTATCCCACTTGGTTAAGACTCTCTACATTATTTCGGTAGATAGATAATGTACTATAAACTATATGTTTTATATCTAAACCTCGGAAAACACAACTAGTGACCTATAATTCTCCATCTTCGATAAGAATTATATTATTTCATGGGTTTCTTACCTTACATTATATGATACCTATAGATATATTATTTTACTATATCAATATTCATATATCCTCTTATGAAATTTCAGAATGGTGATGAAATCTTTACAAAATTCTTCTATCACCATATATGAGAAGGAATACACTTTTTGTAGACTTACTGTTTAATTCAAATTAATGTTATTTCACAAGAATTTATTAAAATATAATTATAGTTTTTGGTGTTTCATCATTAGAATTCCCTTATTCATGTATATAAATTTTTACACCATAAGTTCTAGTTTTTTATTACATTGGACACTCATTCAACAAATATGTTTCTTTTTTGAATTCCTCATATTTCATGGATATTTCACTAGATCTTATGAAAGCTATAATACAATTTTTATCGGGTTTCTAACATTTCAACTAAACATTCATAATTTTTATCTCTAATATTTCAACCTCATCATCCTTAAGGATAATATTTGAAGTCATTTCATAAATGAATTAAATTCTCATAGTGTATTACTTTTCTAATATATATTTATCTATAGAAAAAAAAACACAATCTTATGTTACATCCTTTGAATATTTACTCTCTTAATCTTCCAAATCCATTATGAGTTTATCAAAAGAAGGTTTAGTAATTTCCTAATCACTAGGTAATTATTATCTACCTAAAATACCTTCATCAAAAGATATATATTTTCTTCTAAATGAATTTATTGGAATATTATTCATACCTTTGGAATGAAATTTATTTTTATTGAAGGAATCACATTTCATAAATGTTCGATATGTTGCTCCTTCAATGTTATTTTCATTTTTTATCATAGAAGAAATAATGGAAGAACAATGGATAATTTTGACATAATTAAAATTTATACTTTAATTTATCCCTTTTAATGATTCATGATAATAGGGAGAAAATCTCATCAAACCATTAATATTATTAACTTCATTAAAACTAATATTATTTTGTTTAATTATAAAATAATAAAATCATTATATTTGAATTATTTATCCATATTGACATTTATTATGATAGTAGGTCCTCTTCTTATATCATAATGGAAAAAAATATAAATAATTTAAATTATGATACCATATAGCTCTTTATCATTAAAAAATAAAATTTTAGAAACAAAAATGTAACACCTAAACTCCAATAAATCTCAGTCAGTGGTTATTTTATTATAATAGAAGAGAATATATATATCACTATACATATGATCAATTAGTTTAATGGCCTTATGACACTAGATACATAAATGAATATTTAATTACTTCGAAAACATAAGACATATAAACTGAATATATGAAAAAAAAATATTTCTCCTTGAAAATTCTTAAGTCACATATAGTAATTAATATGTTCTCTTGGGGAAATGAGAAATAAAATAAAGTGTGAGATCAGATTCTCTATAAGTGGTAAATTATAGTATAATCTATTATACATTAGAGAAAATTCAAAGATATGATAAAAATAAATAAATATCAGAAAAAATGGAGTTGAGAGCATGATTTATCCTTAGATTACATAATAGTAAACAAATGTGCGCTGAAGAAGAAATAATATCATACTGATAGAATACATAATTATTGAAATAGTAAACATTAGGGCCTCATTCAAAGACATATTACATCAACATGTAATTATTATACCAAATAGACAACTAGTTTTTCTCATGAGACCCACTGATTTATCAAGGGACTATATAATTCTAGGGGCCACATACCACATGGTAACTCAAATTCATACAACATATAAAGAAAATGGATAAACAATATATATTAAAATTTCTCATAGGGAACCTCATAAATATGTTTATCTAATTAATCAATAGTTATATATATAATTAATAGATATACATAATATCAAAATTCCCCATTTAATGGGATAATGTGTCTATCTAGGTGAATACCCCACTATAAACTTATATGATATTCACAATATTCTATAAATTATCCTTAAGAGACAAATTAAACAAGTTAGTTGTGATGTATTGTTCTAGAGAGTAGAGATATCAATAGAAAATTTTCATTTATCTTTAAAAGTATATATTGGTAGAAGACCCAAGTAATAATAAAAAGTCACACATGCATCCATACATCTAGATCTTGTGCGACACTTATTTTTGAGGAATAAATTGAAAATTTATTGCAAAACTATTACAATATTTTCAAATACTATATTATTGTTTATAATGATATTCTAGATTATCTAAATCATGTCCCCTATGAGTATTTAATCAGGTGTGCAATTATGCTCATTATTTATGCATGTATTGTAGATTTATTGAATACTGATCAACAATTCTAATAGAAATTACCATTTGGTGCATATATTTGATGTCAAACATCTACTTATTTTATCCATAGAGGTATTATATATCTAAAAAACCAAACACTATTTATATTACAAAAAATATAAAAAAAATTCTTATATTTATAAGAATCCCTTAGGATTCGTCTAATGTTTGAGAATTATAAAATCTTATGAATGTCCTATAATGGGTGTAAATAGTGATATATCATTAATAATATGATAAATAATTTATAAAAATGAAATGTAATGATATTATATGTTAATATAAAAAGTAATTCTATTGGATTACACATATAAAGGATGATAAGTGATTATTAACCCTTATGCTAGCATAATAATTTTTAAATAAAAAGTTATAATGAGAAATATGAAGTAATATATCATTAATCATTTATCAAATGGATTAAAATAACATATATTAATATGAATTGTAGTATACTAAATTAAATTTGATTATATAATAATAAAAGGATTGAAATATAAAATTAAATATGAAAATTATGAAAATTACCTAAAATAGTAGATTCTTAATTATTTATAAGAGTAATTTATAACATTGAAATCACCATGGAGACAATCTTGATAGTATACATGAGATAATAACTATGAAAAAAAATTATAGTAAAGAGGAATGGGAGGATCGGTGGGTATCTAAAGTAAATGATGCAAAATTAATTTTTATTTTCAAAACATAGTCTTAGGAATCTCAATTAACTAAAAAAGAAAATCATCAGACTTAACTTGTTTTTATCCAATGTTATTTGAGAATCATAGTCATGTTTTTTTAATTGAAATTTTTTTAACCAAAATACATAAAATATCATATTTTCTATATAGAAAATATTCTTATTTATAAATAATTTTTCTATAGAATATAAAACAAATTACATTAGGTTTTGGGAGTTTATTTATAGGTTTAAAATTTTTATTTTATTACATTAAAATACATTATTTCAATGGATTAAGAATATTTTGTTTGAGAAATAAATTATGTTTCTTATTAAATCATTTTTAATCCATTATGATTCTATAATTGTTACTATATATTCATATTTTATTTTAAAATTTACCTAAAAAGTTGACTATATTCTAAAACTATAAAAAATATAACCTTGGATTATTTTATGTTCATATTCATAATTTAAAATATATTTTATGAAAATAAATCTCTATATATTTGAATTTTAATTATGAAATAAATCTTGTTGACTTCTTTAAATTCATGCATTTAGTATGTAAAATTTTAAAAAATATTTTTATTTTTGTTTTGAGACACACATGTGTAATTATATTATTATTAATCAAGCTCTATGTATTATTAATTTTTTAAATATATTTATACCAAATTATATTATAGTAAATTATTTTTATTTTCTTATAAATTTAATTTGCATTTTCTCTTTGATATTATAATGTTTTTTACTATAGTATAATCTTTAGTATTACAAACCGCATTAGATACTTTCATCCATTAAATATGGGGTTTAAATCAATTCGTAGTTACATAGGGGTACTTCTTCCATATTTCTTCCTTAGTCTCCCATGTAATTTATTCGAACTTGTGATTCTTACATTGAAATTTCACCAGTTTGGTTTTCTATTTTATAACAAATTATCACTTTTTTAGGAATTAAGATATGCTCATCATTATATAATATGTTAGGATCCAACTCTATTTCATATGTGGTGTGTACATGAATAGGGACTGTAATATACTTCTTTATCATTGAGAAATAAATTTCTCCATATATATTAGAGTGGTTTGGTGGAATATCTAAACAATATGATACAACTCCATTTCTATAAAAAAAATAAAAATTTTCTAATGCAAATTTAAAATTGCTTCCCTTTATTAACAAGTATTATAACTACCTTTAATTATTATGAATTAATGAAGTAAATATCTCTTACTTAGAATTATAATTACTTCCTATAATTATCAACATAGATTTTATATCTTCTCTGAGTTGTACTGATAGGATTCTATATGGGTCAAAAATTCAATTTTGTTTCTTCAATAAGTATGGGGATACCTAGCTTCTTTTACTCACCATCATTCTAATAGTTTATAGTGTGACATATTTTTTACATACAATGACTTGTTTGGTTCTATTTGAATTCTTGAATGGACGTTTTTATTATACATAAATTCTAATAGAGGTGGTTATTAGTCCTAGGTTACTTAGATGTCAAGTGATCATGACCTCAGTAATTCTTATAAGGTCTGAATGGTCCCTTCAAACTAATCATCAGTTTAATAATTATAGGGAGTTCTCAAATTTATCATTATTTCAAAATAATTATAAGGACTCATGTATTATTAGTATCTAAGTCAAGGTTCATTATTAGATACAATTGATAAATGTATACCATTAATTCTCACAACATCAATGATTTAAATCATTGAAAGTGGTAGATCCTCTATTATTATTAGTAAATGGGCATACATGGTAATTTGATCAACAATGAACCATATGGAATCATTCTAATTAGGTGTTTTTTGTATTCAACTAAGAAATTCTATAATGATATTGTCCCGTTTTCGCATTGGTATAGAGAGAGTTTTCATGAAACCTTTAAGAGTATTATGCCATCCTTTACAAGATGTAAAACCAAGAATATTGAATCATATTCTGTATTTTCCCACTTCATATTTTTCAACCAAATGTGTTCCACTATATACAGAAACATCTTCGTACTGCCGTACTATATAGTGAAGTTTGAGATATGACAATCATCTTGTAATCCTTACTTTAGATCAAGTACTGATGGTACACATCATCTTGTTTCGAACATTAAGACATCATCATAATATATAAATTATATCAAGATAACCTATTTTAGAGTTTTAATCATCACACATGTCGAAAAATGTCAGCCCCTTTAAGAATTCCTCAAGGTGTTTCTTCCCATTTTTATTTAATGATGGTAATTCAACCCTTCCTTTCATCTATATTACCAGTATTTCTCTACAAGGGTATAAAATATCCCTTTTAAAATAAAATACATGGATAAATATTTCTTATCCTCAATGATAATTTTCACTATCCTCACATATGAAATTAAAATATATTAATTCCATTCAAAAGATTGGATTCAACCCATAAATAATGGGATCAATCATTCATTTTAGATTATGTTTATAGTTTGCAGCATGTCCTGATATCCCTATGAAGGTATCCCCATAATCATTAAAAAAATTACACTTCCTTTTTTATTAAATTTAGTAATTGAATTTCCATTTCAACTTGTGGTTCATGGGGAGAGTACTCTTCAAAAAAATATAACATTAAAAAAACCCATTATATATTCTCAATATACTCATCCTTCTTAGTGTTTTAAATCAATGAACACCAAGAACCAACATCTCCATTTAGATGATATATTTCTGGGAAATGATTATCCATCCCACTATATCCCAAGAAAGGAATACCTTATTTAGGGACTTGATACATTGTTTATCTACTAATGAAATTATAGATCAATTGAAGGATAATGGATTTCACCTCATGATGAAGTCATGTATTATTACACCATGCTATGGAGGAATATCTTCTTCTATATAGGAATGGTGATTAGTCATAATCAATGTCAACTTCTCTTGTATAGTTATAATAAGCTCTACTCCAACACCATCCTCATTGTGGTTCTCTATTAGTAAGTCTCTACATTGATTATGGATGTTTAAATGATTTATTTTCATTTCATTAGGCATCATTTCTTGAAAATTTTATATATTTAATTATTCCATAAATAACACTATTATTTATAAATCATAGAATATAATTAAAATATATTTATTATAAATTTATGTTATACAATCAATATACATTTATAGAATATCATAATGGTATTTTTTAGTGTTTTATTCTCTAATTATGTTCATATAAATATATTTCCTATGGTTTGTACTAAAATTTATTTCATATCAACTATAAAACTATTACTCCATTAACATGGGCCTAGTGGTTATTTTATAACAATGATGTAGAATCCATAGATCCCAATACATGGTATCTAATAGTTTAGCAGTCTCACAAATCTAGATACATAAATTAAAATTACATTTCATTTAAAACATATGATATCTCATCTAAATACATGAAAATTTGTTATTTTTTCTTGAAAATACATATATCGCACATAGTAATATTCATCATTTCTTGGGTAAACGGGAAAAAATATAAATTGGGGGTTCAGATACATTTTAAAAGGCAGAATATAGTGGAATTTATGATACATAAGAATGTAATCAATAATATATTGGAATAAATAAATTATACAGCTAATGGATCTGTTAGAAAAATATATCCTTGGATTAGAAATAGTAAATTAATGCATGGGATAATTATTTGGTCATATGGTGATGAAATTTATAACATTGGACGTTATAAACATATCACCAAGGTCTCATTCCAAGACATTAAACAAAAATAGATATAGATTACACTAAATACCAAAATTTGATGTATCAAGAAACCTAGTGGTGCATCAAGGGAATATATAATTGAGGCCTACTATGAATCCCTTCCCTAGCTCACTATGAACTGTCACCAGACCAGTGTGATGTATGTCATCAAGAGCACCTCCTCATATTCCAAAGGTTACTAACTAGTGGTGACTATCTATAAGGACATCATATTGAGACTACACCCTCTATTCAGAGAAACCAGAGAAGAAAAAATGATATAAAACATATGAACAAGTCCAAATAACCATCATATATAATGCATAAAATTCACAATAAAAAATTATAATGTCACATAATCCAATAATAATTGGTTTTATATTCCAAACCAATATCACCATAGTGGATCAGATATAGATATAAAAACATTAAGATAAACCAAAAACTATGAACTAATCCCAAAATGTATTTATTCATACCAAGTCATATCTTTCATAATCCATAGTAGCATTATCATACAACAATCATCAACATAGGTGCTTTCCCTAAACATGTACATGTAAATAGACAGTCTTTTTCTCATTTACCCAAGTGTCATGGTTTTTAGGATGGGTGTGAGAATAACTAGGTAGGACACCACCAACAGCGTCCCTAAAATAATAATATAACATAACAAGTGCATGTTGAATGTTTACTCATAACTGATTACCTCATAATAAAATACTTAGACAAATAGATAAAAACATCCTATAATATTAGTCTCTACGTTCACACCTAAGGTCTGGCTTATATAATTCGACCAGTGAAAAAATTTATTTGAATAGGATAATATGTATCATAAACCAATAATTGATCTGTGGTGCATGAACATGGGAATTTTTTCAATAAAATAATAAGGGAATCTATGGGGACTCCATCGGGTATTACCATTTATCCATGTCATCTAGAGTCTATGGAACTTATCAAAGTCATTTCTCTCTATAAAAACCAGTCAAATAAGTGGAATAAAACAATTGAATTATCAAAACTGAATCCATGTAACCACTTGTTCATGGAATATATATTGTTAGGATTCAGTGGAATCTAGGTCGAAATCCATGGAATTAGGTCACGTAGAATCAATACAACTATAGGGAGATTATCTTTCAATATTCAAAAGGGTTCCCTGATGGAAACCATGACCTTCTGAAATCGATTAAATTCCTAAGACATCCCCTAAATCTAAGGATGATTTATATAGAGGCATTTGTATTGATGAATCACTGAGGAATCCAGGGTTGATTATGTAATTTCAAAGCAATGGACATCCTCTAATCCATATAGGAATTCTCCCATGATATTCAAGTGACTTCCCTAATGTAATCCACTCTCTCAAATAATTCCACCCCTTCCATATCAAAGTATGAATTCAAGGAATATAACAAAAGGAGTTCCATAAATAACAATCATTTACACATAAAAACCCAAACTAACCATTATTTATGTACTAAGTAATAATTTTTTATCAATAATCCTCTTTTAAGCATAAAATCATAATGGTCCTCCTTATGGACCCATTTTACTAAAAAACCAACCATCGTTACTATATCCTATGTTATTTTTATGATCTACCAATTAATTTCAAAATATTATTATCATTTTCCCAAAGATTTATTAAATATGGTTTCATTCACAATCTATGAGGGAATGTGACTTATAGGTTCCTTACCAGAACACTATTTAACTAATACCCTCTTAAAATAATTCACCTCAATTTACAAGTTAGTAACACCCTTTATAACATTAGGAACTCATTTCATAACCATGGTGTAACATTTTTCTTCGTAAAAGGAAGATTCATCAATCTCATATTAAAAAAATACATTTCAAACATAATTCATAATTTTTTAACACTGTTTTTATTCCCTTATACACATTTCAAAGGTCAAACCCATTATAAAATCCAAAAAACACAATCCAAAATATCTAATAAAATGATCTAACATATTCACAAAAAATCTATGGCTGTGAAAATCCATTCCATGACCATTGATTCAAACTATAACATCCACTACTGAAATTTGAGGTATTTTCGACGGGCTAATTGCGACGGGATCCCATCACAAATAAGCTATAACGACCAGATCCCTTTTCAAATAGCCCATTGTAGAAAACAACATTGCAAATAATCATCAAATTATACACATTATATATAAATATATATTTTGCGATGGGCTCATCACAAATACTATTAGCAATGGACCCATTGCAAATACTACTATAAAAAATATATATTTAAACTATTTGTGATGGACACCCGTCACAATAGGTCCTGTCGCAAATAATAAAAAAATAAAAAATATATATATTTAAAAAAATTATGATTAATGAAAAAATAATATTAATATTATTAAAATTATAATAAAATAAAAAAAATGTAAAATTCTCTATATTTTCAAAAAATATATAAAAAAATCATCAAATATTAATATTATTATTTTTAGTAAAATAAAAAAACAGTAAAAAATATAATAATAAATAAACATATTTAATAAAATTATGATTAACGAAAAAAAATATTAATATTATTAAAATAAAAAAAAATAAAAAAAATATTAAAATTCTCAATATTCAAAAAAAAATATAAAAAACATAAAATATTATTATTATTAATATTATTAGAAAAACATGAAAACATTAAATAATTTAATAATAATAATAACAAATAAAATATTAAAAAAATTAAATTATGTAATATTCGCACCAATATAAAAGACAGAAACTGTAAATAGTCCATATTACAAAAAATCTTGAATTCAATTGTTTTTAACATAAAAAATCACTAGGGGTCATCTTCTGGAGGACGTGGAGGAGCTGTAGTAGATGGTGGAGAAAACTTCATCCCTAAACTATGAGTTAGAAGGCGCATGTACTCCATCTTATTGTGATGTTGTTGCTTCTGTTTCCATCTATGCTTATCCTCCTCGTACTACTGATGTTTCTGTTATTGCAACTGATGCATCTCTTTATGCTGCTTCTGAATACTCTCTATAAGCTTATTCTGAGTATGCAACTGCTCCTGATACTGTGAGGCAGAAGATGATTCCTCTCCATGATCTCCTCTCAAGCTGGACACCTAAATCTCAGTAGTACCATAATAATTATCATGAGTCAAATGATAGCTGATACCAACTACTCAGCCATTCCCAATGCCATACTGAGTCACCAGTATCTATAAAACCTCATCAAAATGGTGGGCACTAGTCTGATCAGTCGTCTCATCCTAACTCTCAGCCTGTGTCTAAGAGGTCACAACCTCATATGACTACTTCAATTCCAATTTTAAATTACAATTGGGTAAATATTATATGCAGTTAATTTTCGAACTAAAAAAAATAAAATATCCAAAATCTGATGTTGGTGATCACCTCTAATCACTCCAATGGATGGATCACTATATATACTCTGATAAACGACGTACTCCATAATATCGGGATGCTTGACTAGCTAAAGAAATATTAAATAAATTGTTTATATTTAATGATAAATGAAATATTTAAAAAAGATACTTACTAGATGATCTCTATGTGTACTGAATGTATGAATACCAGCTCGATGTGTCACCTCCTATCTCCCCCTATTCGGCTGACCCACTGATGATCTCCTCTGAAATCCACTACCCAACCAGTGTAAACATAATCCACCCCAAATGTGAGATGAAATGTACTCCGGTCAGTGGGCTCTGCACGACTCATAAAATTTTGTCACTCCCACTTTCTTAATAATCTTCCTTCTCAAATTGTGTAAAAACTGATGGAAATAGTCACGCATACACACAATCCATGCCGCATGGATAACATCATGCTTGCTATCATCGATGGGATACCATAAACCCTTCAAATAATTTAAAATATCAAGTTATTAATAAAATAAATTTCAAAATAAATATTATTTATTTACGTAGAAGCTAATGATTGAACTTGTCGCATTTTACATCAATAAGAATCTGTTCTCATGTGATCCAGGGCTGAGAAAAATAATGGCGCGGGATAGCGCTTCGCTGTCCAACAGCTATATGCGCAAAACAATGAAAACAGAATAAATATTTAAACAAATTTCACATATATAAATAAATTAATGAAATATAACTAAAATATATAGGTTACCATGCCTCTATGTGTGTGTATTGAAGCCAAGATGTGGACATCGCTCGGGGATAGGGTAAGAAATCATCAGTCACGCAAAACCGCGCCCCCTTTGTGTACCCCCCTGAACTGCCAGTAGGTTGAGGGTCAGATGATCCAAAATCCCCCTCATCAAAAGTTAGCTCAGCCTCCTCCAACTCACGAAATAGATCAGGGTCCATCTGAAACAAAAAATTATTGTTGTTAGCAGATAGTTGAAAATAACTATTATATATAGATATATATTAGTTATTATTATAATCAACATTTAACTATGTCAACGTTCACCTTCATTATCATCTTCATATCTGACGGTGTGAATGTCTTCATATTCTTCCTCACCATCATCAATATCCATATGAGTTTCAGTTTCATCATCTCTTGTAATTTATATACATTTGTAACATCATTAGAATCTTCGTTACCATTGACCCTTAATTGTGGGGTGTCATCATCAATATTAATTTCCTTTGTGAAAAAAATGTATTTTTAGTAGTCTCTTGAAAAATTTGAATTCCTTACACTTCAGTGGAACCACATTCTGTTTGAGTATGCTGATTTTCCTGAGATTTTATTTTTTATTATGCTCCACCAATAACTCAGGTCTCTTTAATTAGTAAAGCACTTTTCATAATAAATTTGATGTGCATGTTGAGCTAGTAAAAATGGTTCATTTACTACAAGGAGACTTTTATATTTAATATCGATGATTCAATGAGTTGGATGAACATGCAAGCATCTCTCAATATCCAACCATATACATTTAAACATCATTATGTAATTATATCCAAGATAACACAGCTCAATAATTTCATCTAGAATGTCGTAAAATTCATCCTTAGTTTCTATATGATGTGATCCTCTCAAGGAAACACCACTGCACATTATTTTTTTTGATTCCCCATATGAACATGTATAAAATAAAAAACCATTCACCACATATAAATTATAAGATTTAACCTTTTTGGATTGTGGGTTACCCAATATAGATAGTCGCTTATCAATATTATTAGCATGTTGAGACACCTGAATGTTTTTAAATCAATTATCAATATAATAAATAATTAACTGAATTGATATTAAACCATCAATAATTTATGATACCAGTTTTTGAAACCATATAATTTTTTTTGTATCCGTTCTTCAAGAGAAGCTACTATAATATGTGGAAGATGATTCATGATATTATTATCATACAAACTACAAATACAATAAGTTTACATACTATAATATAAATTATAGAATAAGTTATAGAAGAACTCACTGTACAAATGATGTCATTTCATCATAGTTGAGCAGAACATATGTTTGCGTTGTGTGATGTTCATTATTTGAAATCCATCGTTCATGAACACCAATAAAGCCAATATTTGGCTGATTAAAAACTGATAATTGATTTTTCATTTCTTCATTAACAGTCCCCTCATTCTGTTACATGTGGTTGTATGAAATAAATTATCAAAACATTTCTTCTCAATATGCATGACATCCAACATGTGGCGGACCAACAAATCAGACCAGAATAAAAGATCCCAAAAAATGATCTATTTTATCCAATTATGTTCATTTCCAATGCCAGGACTTTTCTGTTGGTTTACAATTGGCCCAAATTTGAAGAGAGGTAATGAAAATACAATTGATTTTAACTCTGAATCTAAAATCATTTTTGGAGGTTCAACACATTCAATTGTGCCTTTTCTAAAATGATATTTGTTCCTTCAAAAAGGATGATTGGTTGAAAAAAATCTATGATGAAATTAAAAATAACAAGCCTTTATTCCATTTACGAGCATAAATTATTTTTTGTCTTTCATACAGTAAGGCCATGATTTAGGACCATGTGTACTCCAACCAGTTAACATGTTATATGCCTGAAAGTCACTAATTTTCCACATCGATGCATCTTTTAATATGAAATTTTGTTTCATAGCAACATCATATGTACTAACATCGTTACTCCACAATTCATTTAACTCATCAATCAATGGTTTCAAATAAACATCAATATTTTCTTCAGATGTCCTTGGATTAATATGGTCAAAAATTCATAGGGCTCATTCATCAACATCCATGGAGGTAAATTGCACGGACTTATAAAGATAGACCAACATGAATATTGACTACCATAAGAACAAAACAAACAGATACAGTCAGTATAAAGACCCAATCACACATTTTAGGCTTCTGAAGCAAAAGATGGATGCAAACGATCAAAATGATTCCATGAATCACCATAAAATAGATGATACACGATTTTATCGGTTGAAATATTGGTTTTTTCCCTAACATCATTGATACTATGTTCTGAGACATAAATAAATGTTACAACCTAGGTATAACGGGGAAAAATCTGAACTGTATCACAGTAATTGATCCAGACTTCCCTGGTTGAGATTCTTTATACCTCAATTGTCCACATGTGGGAAAACTATCCAATGACTCGTTTTCCCCAGAATATATGATGCAATCATTTGGACAAGCATGAATCTTCTAAAAACTAAGTCCTAGATTACGAACCACCCTCTTTCTCTTATATTAATTTTAAGGCAACACATTTCTTTTAGGTAACAGTGTTTTAACCAAAGAAAATATCTGATCAAAACAGTTGCTTGACATTTCATTATATGATTTAATAACCATAAATTTTTCAACAACTTATAATTTTTTTATCTTGCAACCAGGATATAATGCATCCTCAGCAAACCTCAAAAACTCATAAAATTCATATAGTGCCATCTCAGGAGTTAAATCAATATAATCTTGAGTTTCAGTTTGTTGAACAGATGGACCTGCAACATCATGTATTGAACTTTGAATCCGTGATGGATCTGGAATCAAGTTATTAGTATCTTATCTCGAGCTGTGTTCACCATGTTGATGCAGAAAAACATAATCTGGTTGAAAACCAAACCGCAATAGATGCTGCCCAACCATGTCAAATGTGCCAAATGTTCTTAGGGATCATTTTTTACAAGGACAATTTATTGTGCCTTCTGAAATGTATTCTGGTTTAAATGATGCATATGATAAGAAAGTTTCAACACCCTCTATATATACAAGATTTAAACTAGAACCATTTGGATTTTTACGCTGATTTATACATGTGTGATTATCTACTAATGACTATTGTCAACGTCGTTGTTCCATATTTTTCTAAAAAATATAAAATCATTACTATTTTAAATAAATTGAAATTATTAAAACACTATCTAAAAAAAGATAAATAATTTCAACTACTTCTTAATAATTACAACTATTTACGGGTGACACAATTTCTAGTGGATTGACAGATACTATTTTGTCTGACGGCTCATTTACTTGTAAATTTCTCACACTGAAATCATAGTGAAAAATCTGCTCAGAGGAATGCATATTCATTCTCATGCATACGAGAATGTTTAAGTGTACCTCTGAGCACATTCTTCGGTGTGATTTCAGTGTGAGAATGTTTCACGTAAATGAGTGGTCGGATAAAAGAGTCCCCTTTTCATCGATGAATCATCTTATTCCAACTTTCACCGACTAAAAACTTTATTAAAAATGTGGTCCTACGAATTCATATCTAAACTCGTGCATATGAGATTGCATATGCATACATAGAAGCATAATTTTTATAATGTTTGGAGTCGGTGAAAGTTGAAAGTAGAAGAGTCATCAAGAAAAATGAGTTCCACTAATCTAGTGTAAATTTTCCCATGTTATTACAAGTTTTTACAATTTATTACAATTGATTTTACTCTTAATTGTTATTAATTATTACTAATTGTTACTATTTATCACTATTTCTTACCATTTCTTACTATTTCATACTATTTGTTACTATTTATTACTAATTATTACTAATTATTACTATTTATTACTATTTATTACTATTTCTTACTATTTATTACTAATTATTTACAAATTATTACTATTTTTTACTATTTATTACTATTTATTACAAATTTTTACAAATTATTAATATTTATTACTATTAATTTTAAATTATTACTATTTATTACAACTTATTACAATTTACTACTATTTATTACTATTTATTACTAATTATTTTTTAATTAATACTATTTATTACTACTATTTACTAATATTTCATACTATTTACTACTATTTATACTTTTAATACAATTTATTACAATTTATTACAATTTATTACTAATTATTAATAATTATTACTAATTATTATTATATATTACTATTTATCACTATTTATTACTATTTGTTTCAATTTATTACTATTTATTACTATTTATTACTATTTAACACTATTTATTTCTATTTAACAATATTTATTTTTATTCATTACTAATTATTACTATTTATTGTTAATTATTACTAATTTTTACTAATTATTTCTATTTATTAATATTTATTACTAATTATTACTAATTATTACTAATTATAACTAATTATTACCAATTATTGCTTATTATTACTAATTATTACTACTATTTACAACTATTTACTACTATTTACTACTATTTGCTACTATTTGCTAAAATTTACTACTATTTACTACTATTAATACTATTTATTACTATTTATTACTATTTATTAGTATTTTTTACTAATTATTAATAATTATTACTAATTATTACTAATCATTGCTATTTATTGCTATTTATTAAAAATTCTTACTAATTCTTAATATTTATTACTAATTATTTCTATTTATTACTATTTATTACTATTTATTACTAATTATTACTATTTATTACTAATTAATACTAATTATTATTAATTATTATTATTAATTACTATTTATTACTATTTATTATTATTTATTAGTATTTATTACTAGTAATTAATAATTATTACTAATTATTACTAATTATTACTATTTTTACTAATTATTTCTATGTATTAATATTTATTAATAGTTATTACTATTTATTACTATATATTTCTATTTATTACTATTTATTACTAATTATAACAATTATTTCTATTTATTATTATTTATTACTTTTAATATCTATTTATTGCTATTTATTGTTATTTATTTCTATTTTTTCCTATTTTTTCCTATTTTTTCCTAATTTTTCTAGTTATTCTTATTTATTGATATTTGTTTCTATTTATTCCTATTTATTCCTATTTATTGCTATTTATTATTTTTTATTGCTAATTATTGCTATTTATTGCTATAATTTGCTAATTATTCCTAATTATTTCTAATTATTTCTATTTAATGCTAGTTATTGCTAATTATTACTAATTGTTACTGATTATTACAAATTATTACAAATTATTACAAACTATTATTATTTATTACTGTTTATTACCAATTATTACTATTTATTATCAATTATTACTAATTATTACCAATTATTACTATTTATTACTATTTATTTCTATTTATTAGTAATTATAACTGTTTACTGCTAATTATTATTAATTCGCCATAATTATTACAAAATATCCATAATTATTACTAATTACCCCTAATTATTACTAATTAACCCTAATTATTACTAATTACCCCTAATTATTACTTATTACCCATAATTATTACTAATTACCTTAAATTATTACTAATTAGAGTTAATTACTATTAATAACTACAAAATTACATCTACTAATTACTAATTACCGCTAATTATTTATATACAATACAAATTATCGTTAATAATTATTAATTAAAACTAATTATTAAGAATTAGTACTAATAATTTTAATTTATTATTTCAAATAAATACCAATAATAAAACAATTTAAATCTAATTTAATTACAACTAATCAGCAATAATTAAGAAAACATATAAAAAAAATAAATACTAAATTAAATAAAATATAAATACCTTTAAACTTGATCTCCTGTTGATGTAGATGACTTCATAACTTCTTCGTAAAAAACTAACTCCGGGAAATTTTCACTCTAAAAATAGAGTTTAGAGAGAGAGAGGATGTGAGAATTGAGGGGAAGACTAGAAAAAATGGATGGGGTATATGTAGGAAAGATTTGTTGTGATTGAACTATTTGTGACGCGTACCCCGTCGCAAATAGAACTATTTGCAATTGGACCCGTCAGAAATACCTTTGCCCACATTAATTATAGTCAGCAGTTAAAATGTATTTGCGATGGGTCCTATCGCAAATAGTTGCCTGCCGTCAAAATTTTTGCGACAGGACAACATCCCGTTGCAAAAACCTCTTTAAAGAAGCCAGAATTTACAACGGGTCCCATCGCAAATACGCTCCGACTGACGCATTATTTACGACGGGGAAATCACCCCCATCGCAAATAACTTTCTTAAGGTTTGCCACCCAGACCGCACCAAACCGCGCTTTACTTTTTGCGACGGGACCCCAAATCCCATCACAAAATACCAACTTTTTCCATAGTAGTCTTATTTAATCTTTAAATTTAGGTGACAATTAATCACCCCCATGCCATTCCTTGTCAAATCCCAACTATGGTCATCCCTTATGGGACTCTCAATATCATATAGTTCAAGGCAAGTTAAATAAGATATTAAAATAAATAAATCATTAATAACCCTTGATTTTAATGATTATAACAACACACATAAATGTTGGAATGGTCATACAATTATGTCACTTGTGAAATATAGAAAGACTATGTTTTAGGCATAGGGACCACATACTTTATTCTTAGGGAAACTAACACATAATGTTTTATCCTTATATTCCTCTTAAATTGGATGAAAATTTATAAGTAAGCAAACAACCTAGAAAAAATACATATTAAATTAAGATATGGAGAGAATGATCCACTAAAATAATTGAAGAAAGGGAACAGTATGAATTTTAGACTCACCATAAGCACTAGATCATGACCAGTGAATTTTTAAATGGACCAGGAATAAAGAAGAACCATCATGTAAGTGGAGAGGGGGAAGAGGTCATCATGAATAAGGGTTCTATCTGAGAATGAGAAGAATATATGGTCTTATGGTGTAGGGATCATATGGAAATTTCTGTAAATTTTCACCATTAAAAGTGTAGATGGTTTGTCCAAGTTGTTTTCTAAGTCGTTCACTAACTATGTGGTCATAACTACCTCACAACACCCATCATTTCAAAGTTGGTCCACACAATTTTGATACAATGCACCAACTATAGAATTCATCATTAGAACCCTTTATAAAAATATGCATGGTTTGTCTTCAATTAGGTTCCAACCATACTCTAATCCATAGAGCCAAGAAACCATGTACATTTTACTCTAATTCTTTCACAATTTTTTCTAATCCATATACTTACAATCAAAATCAAACTAACTCTATAGAATTTGAACTGAAACAAACTCTATGTTTAGGGTGTTACTAGGTTCCTCTTAAACTATGAACATTAAACCATAAACTTATGAAATAAAACATTGGATACCTATGATATTCAAGAAAAATCATTGAGAATTCTCTTAGTATATGAAGCTCCACTTAGAAATTAACCAATATCTATGAATCCCAATTTATGTTGTTCTAACTCTCATTTTTCATTCCAATAATAAATATTAAAAATAGTTCACCCACCAACATCAATAATTCAAAAATCCCCATAATTTCATGACTCAAAAAGGGATACAGTGTTTCAGCCACGCCCATCACATAGTAAGACTGGTGCATCTATCATATCAATTGAATTAATAAACAATAAATTTCACACTTTTCCTTAAAGAACCCCAAACATAGTCTTCACTAGGTAATAATTAGTTTTACTTATAAAAATAAAGGATATTTGTAATATCGATGTTTCTAGATTCAATAGAACAATATAGATATCTAGGTGAATATCCCACAGTCAACTTAGAAACTATAATATATTCACAGTTTAATGGAAGTAACCTTATTAATGAAATGAAAAAAATTTAGTAGTAGAGGGTACATTCATGGGGTAGTGAAATAAATATGAATGTTTCATTATGTTAAATAGTTTGGAATTGTAGGAGATCAAAGAAATTATAGATAAATCTACCCCAAATCCATATTTTTAGATCCATTAGATCACTTACATATTTTAGATACCTAAATTAGAAATCCATTTCAACATTATAAAAATATTTCTAAATCCTTCATTTTGGATTGTAAATATATATTGAACAATCTAAAGCATATCTCTTGAGAGTTTAAAATAAAGTGTGTAGTTATGTCCATTCATTATGCACAAGGAAAATATCATGTTAATGCCCTATAGACCTTTTTAATGGTTATCATTCCTAGGTGCTTCTAATCAATATAATTCGTCTACTTGTAGTACCGGGATAGAGACTTAATTAATGGAAACCACACACACATTACATGACTATAATTTAATGATGTTTTCTTATATTTAGATTTATCCCTTGTCTCTTCCCTAATGCTCAACTATTATAATAGATTATGAATCTAATACTAAGATATTTAATGTTGATATATCATAGATAATATTATAATTAATTTATAACAATGATGTATAATAATATTTCACTTTGAAATGAAAAATGTTTGTTGAAGATTACACAAATAAAGGATAACAAGGGACCAGGGACCCTTACATCATCATAATAACGACATTGGAAAAGGATATAATGAGGGGGAATACGTAATCTCACATTACAAACATATCAATTGGATTATGAAATCATGCAATTAAAATCTTATTAGTATATGAAATGAATTTTAAATTGCATTATAACAAAATTATTGCAATTGGGATGGAAGGTGGAGGATTGGGAATCCTTACCTTGAATGGTTGCTTTATAAAGGATCAAAAGAGATCCTTGGAACCTTTTAAACTCTTTATATTGTCTCTTGATAGAGTAAATGCGAGGATGACGATGATCACTTATTTTGTAGTGAATATTAATGGGAGGATGAGTGGGTATTTGTACTAAAAGAGGGTGATTTGTTTTATAATTTCAAAACATAGGCATTTGATTCTAGGTAAATATATAAACAAATAAAATAGTTTGTTATCCTATGGTTATACTCAATAGTATTTGACATGTAGGGTCTAGTTTTTGGATTTTAATTTATTATGAACTAAAATCATTTAGAAAAACTTATTTTTCATGTGGAAAAGGTTCTTATTCAAAAAGTAATTTTTTAATCCAAAATATACATTAGGTTTTGGATGATTATTTATAGGTTCTGGAAATTAATTTTTTTATATTCCAATAAATTATATTAACGAATAAAACAATATTATTTAAAAAATTATCTATGTATTTTTTATGTCATTTTTAATTCATTTTCATGTCAATATACTTATTGCATGTTCATAACGTATTTTTATTTTTACCACCAAAATTAATTAGTTTTAAAAAAATTGAAACATTCAATGCTTTATAATTTTGATATTTATATTTCAAATTTAAATTCCTATTTATGAAAAATAATCGTTATCATTGAAAAAAATTAATTATTAATTTAAAACAATGTGTATTTCCAAATCACACATTTGGAACATAAATTTACAAAAAATATACTGTTTTTATAATGAGATGCTCGCATGCAATTATAATATTATTCATCATATATATATATATATATATATTATTTATTATTTATTATATTATTACCAAATTATTTTATAATATAATTTTTATATTTTATTATAAAAATTGAATCTATGTTTTCAATTATATTATAATGTGTTGTACTATTGTCATGAAGTAGTATAATTTTAAGTATGCCATAATTTTTTTAACGAAATATTTATTTACTATTACAGAATTTAAATATTACAAAACATTTCAAGAATAATCCTCACTAATTTGTTATTAAATTTATATTTTTAGAAAATTTATTCATATCCCCAAATTGTTATAAAAATTATATCAATACTTGAAAATTTATCCTTAATAGATTTATCTTATTATATTCTTATATCATCAAAGTGACTTCTACAAAGTTTACATTTTTCATTTAACCTTCTTCTCTCTATCATAGATTCTATGAAGTTTTTTCTATATCTCATTAACATTATTATAACCCATTTATTTTTTAATTAATATTTATGATAATGATAATAAAAATATATCCATTGTTTTCCAATCACATTCAATATATTTCTTATTCTATAAAGACATTAGATTATATTTTATTATCATGATAATTCTATAAATCTGGATATGTATTTAAACCTATCACAACTTCTAGAACTATCTAGTTTAAAAAAACCAATTTCTTATATAAACATAAAACACAATCTTATTGATGAATAATCATAAAGAAATATTAATTCACTAGTCGATAAAATGGATGTGGTTTTCTTTCACTTATACTTTTTACATAAATTTTGTGGGTTTTCATATTCTTCTATATATTGAATGGATACTTCTAATAAATATTAATATATTTTTATAATTACATAGATATACTATTTCTTATTTATATTGTTTGTCATTTTTTTTTGTTTATTTATTGCAACATTATTTATCATCACATTTACAATAATTATATTTTTTATTTTATTAATATAACTTGTTTTACTATATGATTAAGTATTTAATCTTGTTATATTTTTTTATTTTGATCATATTATTATATGATTGTTTATGGTTAAAAATAATAGGATAAATCATTAATGAGAATGATTTTTCTATGTACTATAATTAAAGAGTACATATATAAATGTGGAAGATTAGTTGAGAAATGTTTAGCACTATATAAGGAGTTTTTTGATGGAATGTATGAATAAGTTGTGTGATGTGTTGTTTTGTGTACAGATATACTATCCAAGAGATTGTGACTCAATGATAAACATAAGATATTGTTTCATGATACTAATATTATCTCAGAATAATTATGTCATACGTAAGAGTCACGCACAAATAAGAGAAGTAGTGTAAGATTATTTAATAATGATAAGATGTCATGTAATAAAAAGTCATAGAATATGAAAACTATGTATAGATAGATCATTCATAAGTGATATGATATGAGAATTGATCGATGACTAAATTTTCATTTAAAATTAAATCACAAAATATAAATTCAACTTATGTACGGTCGATCCATGAATGATAATAAACATACATTATATAGCTATATTAACACATTACACTACTGGAAAACTAACCTATACCAACGGTTTGGAACCGTTGGTATAGGCCTCCAAACGGTTGGTATAGCCTATACCAACGGTTTGGAGAACCGTAGGCAAGTAAGCCGTTGGGATAGGACTATACCAATGGTTTTTGGAAAACCATTGGTATATACCTACAAAAATGGTTTTGAAAACCGTTGGTATAAGTAATATGAGAATCTATTCCAACGGTTCCTTAAAACTGTTCGTATATGTATTTCCAGGAAAAACATTCACTGGGATTTGATCCCAGGACCTCCGGTTTATCATTGAATGACCTAACCACTAACCTAACATGAATTTTGTGAAAATAATTTCATAAATATATTTGTGTATAATCATAATTATTTTAAATTTTTTATTTATTTAATGTCTTGGGAAACCGTTGGGAAAAGTGGCCACAAAGAGGGCTTTCCCAATGGTTTGGCCAAACCATTCAGAAAGGGGGTATAGAAGTTTTGGGAAAGGTCACATTTCCAGTACTGTTATATGAAAAATTAAATTAAATTATCATGTAAAAATAACTATTATTTTTCTATGTATGAATTATAGGATAATAAATAAGGAAAAAATAATTAAAATTACTGATTTAACACTAGTCGTGTAAAATTAAAATTAGAAACACAACATAAACTAAAAAGTTTAGATTTTAATTATCTTTCAAAACCTAATTTTTTAAATAAACGTAACAATATTATATACATTTTCAACTTGAATAGTTATTTTAATAATAGGATTATAATGAAAACATTTAAGACT
Organism: Viscum album; assembly: GCA_963277665.1. Lineage (NCBI taxonomy): Eukaryota > Viridiplantae > Streptophyta > Magnoliopsida > Santalales > Viscaceae > Viscum > Viscum album. Next base: position 1,654,777,701 of record OY728157.1, on the reverse strand, counting down.
CAACCAATTATGTATCTTGACCAAGAAATTTATGGTAGTAACAGATCAAGTAAATTAGACAAAGCATGAATGTTCCATCCTTCGACATGATTTATGAAAACCAAGTGGATTTTAATGAAATTGTCATTTAAATATATATTTATAAATATGGATCATACCAATACAAGAAAGAAAATTTTGAAACATTTCAATCATGACCACAACAGTCACTTTGTTGTAATTTAGGTGAAATCCACATTTTGTTTCTTTTCATATTCAAGTGTAATCAAGGTATTACACCTATTCAATACTCATATTTTATGTTAGTCTCTGTTATATTTTTATTTTCAAATAATTAAATATTTTTTATGATTATATAATATTTTCATATATATTTTTCCCACTCCATGAAATTTTATTTTTTTTCAATGGGGATATAAAGATGGAAATAATCTCTAACAAAAATTATTTCAAAAATGTACCTTCTATGATATATGATTTTATTATTTGAAAAGGGGGTTTTTTACAACAAATTTAAATAATGGAATAGGATACCATAGAAAACTTACTTCTTATAAATATATGACAAATTGTAAGAAATATCTATTTATAATGGATGGTTTAATACATCGAAAATATGACTTGTCAAATAAAATATTTTTACATATAATATATATAGGTCCTAAATAGAAAAAAATAATTGTAAAGTAGGGCTGTGATAATTATTCTTTCAGCATAAGGTAATAAATAGATAAATATTTTGCATATTATTAATAATGGATGACCATGTCCATTTAATGTAAATTTTCAATTAGTATAAAAAGTTCACATGATGGGTAATTTTTACAAAATAATATGTGACTAATAAATATAATAACCATGGATTTTCCATAAAAAATAGTTCATCATAATTAATAAAATCTATACAAGGTGGTGCACTGATATTTATCTCTTGTTATCTCATATATTTTATGTTTTTTATTTAGCTAATTGTTACAATACAAGGTTATACTTTACAATTAGTTTGAAGAAATATTTTATATATCAATTGTTGAGAATTTCATTAAATAATTTAATAGAATTTAATTAAAGTCATGTCCTTTATAAATATTCATCAGGTGATGTATAAGGTGACACCCAATGTGATTGGCCTTCAAGTTTGAGGAACATCAAGAACTAGTGGGGTACTCGGAATGTGAGGAAGGATTATTCATATATTCCTCCACCGAGGGAGACCAGATTAGTGAAGAAAATGAAGGGAAGTGTTCCTCCCTCCATGGTTTATTCTCAAAAGAATGGGGGATGGGTGTGGTGAGAGATTGTTCTATGGAGCTTCATATGCACTCGGAAGAAGAAAATGTTGAATATGTTCTGACAATTAAGTCTACTAAAGAAGATGCTGACAAGATGATGGAAAGGCCAATAAGGGTGGCTACCAACGAGGATAAATGTAATCAGATTGATAAGAAAGATCTAATATTGATCAGGGGATTCAATTCTAGGAAGATCAGTCAAGAGGAGTACATCCAGTCTTGGGACAAGATGGCGTATCAGTTTTATGGTCTTTTGAGGGACAATCCAAATTATCAGGTTAGTACTATTTCTTGGAAATTATGCAGGGAGATCAAATCTAATATACTTAAGTTTTCCTTTAATGGTTTTGTTATTTCCTTTAGTGCATGAACTATGGTTTCTGACTTTTTCCTTAAAAGTGTTTTCTATAAAAAAATTAATTTTCAGTCAGTGTGCCTGGTCGAATGGAAATTCAATGGAGATCTTGAGAAAAAAAAATTTGTGCCATACGGATAAAACTCTAATAGTTTTGAAGGTGGTGGTGGTAGATGATGTTGTATCTCCAATATTGGTTCATATTGATTTGGAGAATAAATTATATTCATATATTATCTCTCCCTGTATATATATATCATATTATCTCATTATTGAGAACCCTTTGGGTGAAAATAACTTCGATGTTTCTAGAATCCCTCCAAAATAAGTGGAAACTCCTTGACAATAAAGGGTTTTTTGATGATGATAATCCTTCATATATCCAGTGATCCAAATGTGATTAACATTGACTTAAAAATATCAAATACTCATATATTTGTTAGTTTTTCTAGGATGGTGGTTCAAGGGACATCATATTCATAGGTTTGATAATAACATTCAAATATTGTAGTCCTTAATCCTATTTCTACATGGGATGATTTGGAACCACCATCTTTATGAACATTGGATGGAATTAAGAATGAATCCATTCTTTCATCTCTTAATATTATCATGAAATAGGACATGGATTTTTTAAGTGAGTAATGGAATAATTGTAGATAGGGTTGAATAATGTAATAATTCGATTATGTTGTTTTTTTTTGTTCGAAGCCTAATGGGAATAATTAGATCCTTCCTGATTTCTATAAATATTTGTTTTATTTTTAGGGATTCGACATTTGAAAAACTCCATCCTTAGGAAATGTTTTTTTTTCTATATTCCCTTTCTATCTAGGATTTCAATATCTAAATCCTGTGGGAATTCCCTTGTGAATTTGAATCCAAGCTTTCATAGGATCCATGACATGGACCCCTAGTTTAATAAACTAAATGTGAGAAACTCTCTTAATTATATTTGTGTTAAAACAAAATGATTAAGTTTGTTATTCCAGGAATAGAAAAATTGTTTTGGTCATTAAATCAACCATTTGAGTCCCTATAGAGATGGATAAGTAAACAAAAATGGGTTGATATAGTCATTTTCCTAGAATATTAATTTAGGTTGACCATGTTTCTACTTTATTCAAAATTGTCATACTATATACTGATAAGTTCATGTTTTTTATTTCTTGATGAATATGAGAAAGTGTGAAATTATGCAAGGGTGTTATAATATAATATATAGTCATAATAATATTCCAACACTATTTTATTGTAGCTTGTGTGGGAAGAATGGTTATGATACTAATAAATGAATAATTAACAGATCTGCTAATGAGATTCATGTATATCTAGAAAAATATAATTGGGAGATGAAATATGGTAGAAGGGACCCTGGGAATCTTGGTGGAAATGTCCAGTTAGGGGGTGATTTAGATCAGGGTCCCATTACTATTCAAATCTTAATAAATGGACTTAGTATTTAGGGACTAATTTTAGGGAGTAGAGTCACTTATGTATAGGTGAAGTAGTTTCACCACCTTGGGTAGAAAAGTATGAAAAAACTTATATGGTTGTTTTTGTATGAAAGTTTCCATAATTTTAAATAATATAATAAAATGTTAGTGTAACTTTTTAGAAATGCATGATTACTAATAACAATAAAAATAAATTTTAGATTCAGTCTAATAGACTTGTTGAACTTATTCATTCAGACTATGTGGGTTGATGATACATAAATTAACAAAATATTTTTTTATAATTTATCACATTCATCAATTATTTCACTAGAATGAATGCCATCATGTTTATTAAGCACAAGTATAGGTTGTTGAAATGTTCATATTCTTAAAAAACATTATTGAGACATAAATGAGGGTTTACATAAATAAGTTTAGAATAGATAATTGTATGTAATTCACATGAAATGCTTTTGAAACTTATCTAAGAAAGAATATATGAAAACATCGGTATAGTGCTCCAAATATCCCACAAAAAATGGAGTATTAGAAAGGAATACCTTAATTTTTGGGGAAATGGGTACAATCATTTTATGAGAATGAAAAATTTTAATGATATATTATTGAGAATCAATTATTATTGTCTAATATGTTCAGAACAAATGTTTTTTGAGAACAAAATCCAACATGAATTCTTATTAAATGGGGTTTAAAAAACATTCATTGAAGTACATCAATGTTTTTGGGATTCCTTGTTCGCTAAAAAATAAAAATCCAAATCTTGGAAATTTTTGTAAATATTAATCTAGAAAGAAGTTTAATCAGAAAGAATTTCAGAAGTTGATAGGAAGATTTATTTATGGAATATCCCCAAGACATGATATTTTTCCTGTTGTAACTTTTTGTAGCAAATATCAGAGTAAACTAAAAGAGTCTCATATGTTGGAAAGAAGTATAATTCTATGATATATTCATGGAACAACTTCATACAGCCTTTTCTAACAAAGAATTTTTAATAAGGAAATTCATGTTTATATAGATACTGATTATGTTGGAGATTTTAATGATATAAAATCAACTTCTGGAGGATATTTTTCTTCATTGAATATTTGGGATTTGGAATATTAAGAAACAATGTTCATTACCAACAAGAATATGAGAATCATAATATGTTGTATCTACTCATGATAGTACATAGATATCATGGATGAATGTTTATACAGAAGATTTGAAGTTAATAGTTTTTGAATAATTGATTTTAATTTATGATAATCAGAGTGTAATTTATCTTTATAAAAAACATATATAACATTCAAGATCAAAACACATTGATATAATGTTTCACATTATAAAATAGAATGATTTTGGTAGAAATGTTTTATTGGAATATATCTCAACAAAATATCAAATTTGTGATATCATTACAAAATCAATTCCAAAATAAAGGTTTATTTATTTGATTCTAAAACATCAATATTAGCCTCCACTAATGAATTCCTAATCCTCATAAGGATTTCCCCCACCATTCTTTAGATTATGATGATAATATGGGAGAGAATGTTACATATTTTTACTTTGTAATAAGTTTTTTCTTATATTTGGTTTTTGAATATGATGTTGTGGTTATCACATAATAGGGGAGATAAAAATCTTGGGGGAGAGAAAAAGAAAAGTGTGAAAAATATAAAAGTTATAGGAAGATTATCATTATATTGTCACAAAATTTTCGTATCACCAGGGGATGAAATTCCATAAAAACAATAATTTATCCATTATTTTTGGTTATAACACTCTCTTTTGAGAAATTATATGTTTTGATAAAATTGAAAACTTTTAGTTGTTTTAAAAAACAGTTGTGAAAAAGTTTGAGTGTTTTAAAAATTTTGAGTAGAAAAAGCTGTTACAAAAAGAATTAAAATAAATCTAAAGGTGGTGATTGAAAATAATTTTTTATGTCTTAACATGTATTTTATTTACTGATAACTAATTTATTTTCACATGAACGTTTTTTTATCATTTAAGAGTAAGTAATGAATGGTTTAACTGAAACACAAAGGGGGGAAGTTGTTTTTTAGAAACAATGTATTGAACTGACAAGCACCAAACTCAGATGTTCTCATAAAGATGAATCTTTTGATTAAATACATTATTGGTCTCAAATCCATCGGCATGAATTTGAAGATTCATCAGACACCATGTTTGTTAAAAATTAAGAAGTTACTGAGTAAAGAATTAATAATATTTTTGATGATTTTCAAAAAAAACTAATGTTGTAAAAAGTTATAAAGTTTATAAAAAATTAAAACATAAGTCATATAATTCTTTTCTAGTCCTATATTTATCATAAATCATGAAAAAACATCATGATAAATGTTTTTAATGAAATAGATGAATCATAAATATTGTATCCGTTCAAGAAATCATGAAATTTTTTGCATCATATCTAGAAGATGATGGAATATATTTTTCTAAGAGTCTTAATGTGTAAAGGTGAATATGTTTGAAGTATTTCATTTTTTCGGAGTAAAGTCAGCATCAGACTAGAATATAATACCAATCCATCTGATAAAGAACAAGAACAGATTCATCAATTGGATTCCTCACACCGATAACAAAACAAATGGGAAACTTTTGAGTGATCAGAGTTGTTGATGTCGATCTATCAGATAAATATCAGTTATGAAAATGTAATGAATCTAAAATTGTTGTCTTTACATGAAAATAAATAAAGGGAGAGTTCATGTTTTCAATTAGATGATCTATTCATACCAATTTTTTTATACACATCTTGACATTAATTTATTTGATTACAAATTAAACATATAAGTCATCAGTTTACAAGTTCTTCATAATGAAAAATTGGGTTTAAATGTGAGAAATATTGAGTTACTGCTGGTATCTAATGTCTTTTGAAGTTAAAACAACATGGTCAACCTTTTTTATTTTTCTTGGATATTTAAAGTAATCAATGATGGATTGTTTTTATTTTTCATATTGTGTCAAGAGGAAAGGATATAGAGTGTGAGGTGATTAATACATGATGAATCAGATGATTTTTTTATAATAAATTCCATCTAATGTGGTTTACGTAAGAAATTCCATCTGACCGATTCTTAGGAAGAAAGATCTATCAGTGTCACAAAATTAAATATAATCGGTCACACCCAATCAGACTAAAGAAAATATTGTAATTTTTAGAAGATGATTTTGGACAAGTATCAAGAAAATTCCAGATGTTTAAATTGGAGTTATGTGGTCTATGTTGAAATTCAAATGTGAGTGAATCTAGGTTTCTGTAATTTGAGTGAATGATAAAAGATTTTTAGTTTCCTAAATATACCATTCAAGAACACATATAAACAGATTCACAATACATTTTTACATTATAAATATTCACATGTAAAAACAGATGAGTGGTTTAGTGTGTGAGTCAAAGATATATTCTCAGTAGAGATCTTGTTAGAAGATTGATCTACTGAATGTTTTCTTTATCAAACTAAGGAATATCAGATAGAGAAATATCATATTGATAAATTGATTAAAGTTTGAGATGTTTAGTTTTATAATTGATTCGTCATATTGATTCAATCATAATGAGTTTATTGTACTAAGGCAATCGGACCCAAGGGCATCATATTAATGTTTTAGAGAAATTTTTTCTAAGAACTTTCTTTAGGATCTTTGTATTTAGCAGTTGAAATTGTTTTTAAGAAAACTATTTAAACTAAAAAGAGTACGTATAATCATTCTTATTGGGATATAGAAGGTGTTAAGTTGGATTTATCATATCTTTTCTTTACTTCTTCATTATAGATAATTTCTATATACCCATGGGAGTAGTTATTCCATGATGTATGTTCTCACAATGAGGTCAAACCTTGTAAATCTCTTTTGTTGTACTTTCATTCCTACTTTTCAATGCATGAGTTTTTACAAAAATATGATAAGGTAATGAACATTAAATGGTTAATGGATTTGATTTTGTAAAGGTTTGAAAACATATAAAAACTTTAACCACTAATACAATGCCCCATTCTCAGTTTTTGTTTGATCCTTTAGAAATTTTTTAATCCTAAAAAATATTTTTTATAAATTTATCATATTTTACTAACAATTAGCAAGATCCTAACTTCTATCTAATAAATATTAATCCATATTTATTATGAATTTTTCATATTTTAGTTTCAATTATCAATAATACGTCCCTTTTATCAGATTAATCTCAAACAATATTTCTTATGAATTGTTCAAATTATATAGAAAATTATTGACCTAGAAAGTAAAACCCAATTTTTATTATGAGAAAATGATTAGATAAATCATTACAAAAATCCAAATTTTTCAGGTACAAATACTGCTACATTGAGGGTGTTAAAATTTTTATATCAGTTGCATCATCAAATTCAAAATTGGTTTTATAATATTAAATTAAGTGTAAATATAAGAAATTTTTTCTCATGAGATCTGAAACATTTGATAATGTGGGGACTCATATAATTCATTTGGGTTTTCAAAAGAACTATTTCTTTATTTCAACATTTTTAATGCAATTCATAAGAAGATGAAATTTTTTTGGTACTTATTCTATTATAGATTTAAAATATAATTCATGAGGTTGTTAGAAAGTCTTTTAAAGAAATATAAATTGAAAATGATAATTTAAATATTGAATTTGAACAATCAAAATTTTATGATTTATTAATATTAAATAAGGATATTTTATATTTAGATTGATTGATAAGTAAATTGGATGTTGTTATTGAATTTATATATTTTAAATCAATGTTTAAAATGTTAAATATTCATTTTTATCATATATTTTATTTTTTTAAATCATTATTACATGAGACAAATATGAAATATTCAATGTTTTATGAATATGAGAAGTGATTCCATAATTTGAGTCTTATTTATCTAATGATACAAGAATATTAAAATAATCTAATATTATATTATGTTGAATTTGATTCATTAGTTAATTTTCAAATATGTGGAGAATCATGGTACAAGGATGTATAATGATTATATTTCAACATTTTCATGTTAAAAGTTTTGGTATTTTTTTATTACACCATGATTTTAGAATCTATGTATGTCTCACAACATATACACCTTGATGGAATGGAATAGATGAAATACTTATATCATTAAAAGAACTAATCATCATAGTGATGGTGGTTAAGGGAAACACTTTAATCATGTTCATCAATATGTTTTTATAGAACCTCATAATGTATGGTTTGGTCTTTCTACAGATGGTTTCATTGAATTTTGATCTTATGGAATTCAATATAACTAATGGCCAATTTTCTTAAATTTATATAATTTACCTCATTGGATGCTGATAAAGGAGAAAAATATATATTTGGTGTTACTAATTCAAATACATACAAAGAAAAATATTTCTATTTATTTAAATACTCTAATTGATGGGTTAATTTTATTATAGAGTGATGTTGTAATTACATATATAGTTGTAGAATGGTATAGTACATTGAAAATTGAATTAACATGAAAAATTAGTGATATCTTACTATATATTTTGTTATCTAGACGGACTATACATGGTCCAAAATCATGTATATACTACATGGGTGACCAAAAGGATTTTATGATTATTAATTGATGGAAATATTGTTTTTTTAAATATCATCATAGATTTATTCCTCTAGTTCATCCTTTTTTAAGGAAAAAAATTGAATTTTACAAAAGGTAGAATTGAATGTGATTAAACTCCACAGGTGCTCTCATGAAATATGGTAAAATATATCACCTCTTCATTGACTACTATTACCATTGGTCCATCTATAAATTAATAGAAAATATATTCTTTTTGGAGAGACCCCATTTGGATAAACTGAATTATTTCTTCATACCTGCCAAATTGATCTATTTTTTTTGGTTCATTACATGTTAGATGCATTCAATATTGAGAAGAAAATTCTTTCCCAACATATTTGATATTGTGTTAGAAACTGATGGAAATAATAATGATACATAAATAGAACCACTATATCCTACTCAAATTTGAGGTTTTTATGAAGATGAGTTATTTGAAAATGAAAGATCACAAAATATAATAAATCCAAAAGCTACTTATGACCTTTATAAAGACAGTAATATATTATTATATTAGTGGATTATATGTTTTATATTACCATACGGGGATGTCTCTAAATTGTCAAACTATGTCCCAAATAGTCATTTTACCCTATTCAAAAGAAAAAATTGTCAAATCTTAATGGAATGGTTATAACCTATTGAACATATACAGTTGTTTTAGTTATTATATTTGGGATGTTTTTAACAAATTATAATATATATTTTTGAGAAATTTGTGAAAAAAACAAACTACGATGTACTAATTTTTCATTTAACATATTTTGCAATATATCAATGTAAATTAGAAAAAATATTTTAATAATCCTACATTGATTTGATGGAACATTAAATGAAACTTTTTTCTATGAATAAAAATGAGGTGGTCCTATAAATATTTGATAGATATGCCCACAAAATAGATGAATAATAAATTAATGAATATGGTGTGTAACTAATCATTAGTTTAAGGGTCAATTAAATAAGCGTACTTGCTGGAGAAATTTTTAAATTTCAGCTCCTATTATTTTCTATCTAAATATCTTTTATAACATAGTAAAACATGTCATAATAAGATAAATGTTGTTAATTTCATATACAATCAATTACCAATATTTCAGCAGCTTGAAATTATTTTTAGTAGCAATCATGAATGATGGGTTTCAGATGATTGACAATATAGATCCCATATTTTGTCATGATAAATTGTAAATAAATAACATGTTTTTTATCATAAATAACACATTTACTTTAATTTTATTCAAATATTTTTAAAAAATTAATTTATATTAGTTTTTTCTAGATTAGATGATGCTCATATCTAAAAAAAATCATAAAACATACTATTTTTTTCTTGAATAACGTCATTATCATTATTTTTTTACCAGTTTGAAAGGCTTGGTAATTAAATGCTTTATGGTTAAAAATTTCAAATAATCATTTTATGTATTATTATTATTATTTTTTATTCAGGTATCATAACGTGGAAATAAAACTAACAGTTAATTATGTGCATTTAGTAAACCACCATCAAAATTAGCAAATATTATAATTCATATGGGGTTAATGGATTTATGTTTCATACACACAAATCTGGTGAATCAAAAAATTCAACAAAAAATGGTGTTCTTTAAAATGATTCCATTACAATGAATGTGAAGTTGACTTTTATAAAATACAGGATACATAATTAAGATAGGTTTTTTGGGAAAAATTATATAACAATGATTCAATGTTATTGTTTTGAAACTAATCATGGTTTGTGTGTTTATCCACAATATAGGGTCATTGAAATATAATATAAAATTATTATATAAATTGACACATTTTTTTTGTAACATTGAACACATAAATATTTTAATCAAAATTATTATACAAATCTCAGAGATTTAGACAATAGGTGGTGTGTAATAAAAAATAAATATAGTGGAAATATATTTATGGGAAAGGAATTTGGTACCGTTTTAGTAAAAATTCGTGAAATATCTTATGAAAAAATACCAAGATATATTTATTACTCTAAGAGAGAATGATATCGTTGATGAACCCCCATAATTATGTTTTTATTGTGTTGATGATGTGAATGATGTAACTAATGAGTTTGAAATAATGAGGAAGAGTGAATTTGAAGCTCGTATGAAAATTGATGATTCTAAGGAGGGATATGAAGACATTTAAATTGATTGATACGAAGATGAGGAATGATGTACATTATAATTATAGTCATAATCAATATATATTAATTCTTTACATTTTTTTAATTTGATATATATATTAATAATTATTTTTTGGTATCAGTATTTTTAGTATTTCATTGTCATATGGATCCATAGATGTTTAATGTAATGATGTGTACCTAGGATGAGGATGAGCTACTAAGGATTCTAGATCCTATTCTGGAGTGGCTTCCATTCAGGGACATATATCCTGCTCAAAGGATGTTTGTTTAATTATGAATTTATTTAATACTGATTTATTTTATTTTATTGAATAATTTTACTAATAATAGTGTTTTTTGCATTCATATTTTTTCACGTCAACACATTTATAAGGATATTTCTTTTCATATAATCTATTTTTATGGTCTGTATATGTCACAGGATTAGGTTTATTACATTTAGTGTCATTGTATGTTTGAGTATTAGATGGTACATACAAATAAACATTGTATTTTATTTTAAATTTATAAAATTTATAATTTATTATATTATTCCATATTTTTAATGAAAATGGTCTCTCATTAAAGATATATAGACCCTTTATTAGGGAGGAATGGTAGGAACACATCTGTGAATTTTTCCATCATTTTTTATATAACCATTATATAATAGTTATAGATAAATCATCTACGACTCTCTTTGGTGAGTATTATGTCCCTCATCTGATGGTATTGGGGCACGCATTGGAAGCTGGTGGGGTAAAGATTTAATATTTTTCATCCCATGAGTGACATAAATTCACCATATTTACTGTGCTGATAACCATTAGATCTATACATATCTCACGTGAATTTAATAATTAAAAAAATTAAACAAACGAGTACCTCATTCAGATCGATGAAACATTCATCTGTAGAACATCGTTGGTGGGTATTTATTGAAGAAACCGAGATCAAATCCTTCTTGATCATCAAAAAATTCTTCAAGAATACCCACAGATTCTGATAGTTGAAATTTATTAATAATTTTATCACATACTTATAATATATATTAAATATATTACATGATAAAACCGAGAAATTAACTTGACTCTTTATTAGAGAAATATTAAACAAATCTTGAACATTAAAATAATATTCTTTCATTAAATATTTTTCAATGTATTTACATAATTTCTTGTAAATAATTTTTATAAAAATATCTAGCTTAATAATTCCATAGTCGAATAATAATGGATTTATTTATTCCACAGTGGTCTCTAACAGCTGGACAACACTCTGACCCATTGGTGGGGCCCACCATGTAAATTATTTGTAAATAATAATGCATTTCAATGGTGAATAAATTGTTATGTAATCATAAACACGAACAATTATACATGATATAAAATGATAATAATTACATAGAAAATACGGAAAAAACATAAAACAATACATTATAAACATAGTTCAAGGATAAAATTCCAAGGAATCATAATAGAAAAGTCCCATAAAAGTAATAAAGTTCAATCGCTATCCCAACATGACATACCATGAAACTAAACACTACACAAAGCATTTGAGTGCTATATAATCTTGGGCCTACCCATCAGATTCATTTCATTCTCACACTTAACTGTTCCACATAGATCATACATCATGGAATCATTCATCACAATAATTTGTTCTATGGTCAAGGATTGTGGAATATATAAATTTAAATCCCAAATGAAAAGTATGTGTTTATAAAGGTGAACACCCTTTATAGTAAATGGGTATGGTATTCACTATACAATTGTTTTTCCTTGGAAAATGACGATGATATTTGAATAGTATAACGTCATCACAATAATGATCATAAAAATGGGTTGATGAGAGATAAAGAGATCTATGATCACATATAAACCAAATGTTAATTAATATGGACATGTAAAAAATACCCCAACATTAGAAATTGTAAATAAAAATCATATGTTAATGAATAAACAAAAATAAATAAGAGAATCCTAACAATATTTCAGCATGGTAAGGGGTGTACATAATGGATAAATAGAGGATTAATATGTGTGAAAGGGGGATCTAATAATTTTTAAATTAAATGTAAATCAATAGGAATATGGAAGAACATATACCAACATAAGAAAATGGAATTTAATATACAAAACACAAAATAATTTCTTGAATGATAAGAGAGAAATCCCTTAAAGAATTTCTACATAATAATGACATAGATAATGGTTAAAATGGGAGAGGATAAAGGATATAAAATTCAAAGGATAAATTAATGTAAGTTATTTATTTTAAATTAATGGAAATATAATCCATTGAAATTAAAAATACCAATTTCAAAGGAGGTTCATTAATTGAAAGTGGAGGAGAGAAATCCCTTATTAAATTTTGGCACAGTAACTAGTGAACATAAAGGTTCATGGGTGGGATTAATGAGAGTAAAATGGGTCTATAAACTTTCATACACAAAATGGCAGTTCTCCAAAAAATGTTTTAGTAAAGATAAATTGGAAATTGGTTAGTTTATATTGGAAAATAGGTTGATTTCTTTATTATTTTTGTTTTGGAATTTATAGAATAAAATATCAAAAACAAAAAAATCATATTGTTTTTTAAAATGTTTTCAAAAAATTGGGACTATGTATTATTATTTTATAAGTCCATGGGCCAAAAATATTAAAATAATGACCTTATTTTTGTGAAAGTGAGTCACACTATTAAAGAAATGATTTTAAAACCTTACAATATATTATAAATTTTGGGATGATTCATAATGACATTAAAAGCTAAATCAAATTTACCAAATATCACATTATTTTCAATAAAGAAAATTTATTTGGTCAGGTATCTCATTTATAATAATTATTACATATCTTTGGGGTCATTATGATGTCACATAACATAATGTATATTTATGCGATGTTTAATTTTTACCCGAAAATTTTATTTTCTCAAAAAATTATGAAAAATACACCATTAAATAATATTGACATTTTAATTCCAAAAATAATATTAATTTTCTCCAAATAATTTTCTAAATATGTGAATATTAACTTTTAAAATAAAATTTTCTTTTATTGAGAAATGATGTGTTTTTTATAATTACAATTTTCGAATCTTAATAAAAAATACATTTTAATTCACAAAAAAAAATATTTGTTCATTTATATGTGATAAAATTTATTTAATAATATTAAATATTATTTATTTTAAAAATATATTAATTTATAAATTCATTAATTCAATTTGAATAGTAACCAATAATATAATTTGTGATTTTTTGTATCAAAATGATAATCATTTACAAAGTAACAATAATCAATTCAAAATTTATTCATTATTATGATAAAAATAATGTACAAATTCATATTTAAAGGTTCATGATTGTAATGGATCAGAAAATCTTGGTCCATTACATTGTCAAATTCAAGTGTTCGAGGAATCCTGGGGACCATCGGTGACTCATTGAAGAGTTTTCCAAAATTCAGGTCAAACGAACGGTGGTACTAATGGGTATCGGTGGAAGCAATGGGTGTTAGTGGAACCAATGGGATTAAGTGTCACCAATGGGCGTCATAGGCACATATGGGCTTCAGTGGCACTGATGGCTGTTGATGACATTGATCGACCGTCGGTGCCACCGATGGGCATCGGTGCCACCGGTGGGTCGTTAATGGCACTGATCGGCATTGGTGCCAGGGCAACGGGGACTTACCCAATAGTGAGTCATTTCTATTTTCACTCCAGTAAATTATATTTTGAAGTAATAGAGTTTTAAAACCCCTTTCAACATGAATTGATGCCCATTAAAGATGTTTTGAACCACCAAGAGTCGGGAGGCCCTTAATTTACCAAAATATGTGGCATGTCACACCATTTGTTTCATTTTTGAGCTTCCCAAGTTTTCTAGTTTCGCCCATGTTACATGTTTTCCTATGTTTAAAGGAAATATATTAACACACACCTGTTCTCTCCACCATCTCAAATGATAATTATTAATTCTCAATTAATCCCAATATATTAAACTTTCGAGCGACATGGTTTATCCATGATCTGAATTTTATGTACTTTAAAATAGTCTCCTGGATTTTAGGATCTAGTAACTTCTTAAGCTAAGATTACCTCTTCCTTATTCCTTTTCATTTCTCTTAGTGTACCTCAAGACATCCCCTAGAGATGAATCGTGCCCCCGGGTTGATGCCTTTCACGCTCAACCTTGGATTTTTCTTTTCCTGCAAGTCGTTCCATCCCCTGTTTTTAGTGCAAAGGGGAAAATTAGATCCTTGATCATCCATGTAGGGGTTCTTATGTCATCTCACTTTTACTATGCATCATGAGGGGTGGGTATGATGATGTTCCCCCAGGACATAGATGAAACCAACTTTAAATAAGATAATAAACGAACTTTTAAAGAATGATGGGGTGGGAATGTTGACGATGATTATTTTGTTATACCATGGTTTTTATGTTGTGGGTTGTATGGGATTATGTATGCTAAAAATTGGGGTCATTAGTGGTCATTTATTATGCACTAATAGAGCTATTTTTTGTATAATCATGTGATTGAATGATAGTAACTTCTAAACTGGTTAATCAGGTAAACTTGGTTGATTAAATGGATACATGATCAGTTAAAATCCTTGTGTGATAACCCTAGTTAACCAAATGGAAAGAAGGGTATTAATGAATGGTGTTGGCTAAATCTAAAAATATTTTTTGGTGATATTTATGGTTTTCCTATTTATTGATTTTGGTGTGACATAGGTGGGAATGAAATCATTGGTTGAGAGGTCATTGGTTTGTGAATCTGGGGTCATGTGGAGCCAGTGGTAAAAATTATGGACCCTATAAGTTGGGGATTGGTTTAATTCCAGGGATTTTAAGGATCTCAAGAATCTCTGTTTATGTTGTTACTTCACAAGAGAACGATCTGTGAATACTTAAATGTATTCATGGCTATTTTCCTTCAGTTGATGTTTTGGATTGTGGTTATGCTTGTTAGTTTCCCAGAAGTTGGGTAATGTTTTAAATGGAAACCTTTGATCTTGATAACAAAAATGGTTGCGAGGGGGAATTTTTTACTAGAAATGGGATGTTATTTGGTTTTGGTTGTTGTATACTTGTGCATGTAGGGAAATCTACAAGAGTGGTTGTGTATAGGATGGTTGTTTGTTTCAGGACCCTTAGGTTGGGATGAGTGCTTATTTACCTATTTGTATAAAATTTAGTTTTTTTGTTTCTTATAAGCACCACACCCATGTTGAGAACGTTCTTCCAAATACCCCCATTTCATGGGGGAGTGTGTTTTCCGAACATTCCGATGACAGGATGGTAATTAGCTCTTTTCTGCTCCCTCTCCTAGGTGACTCAAGATTTATCAGGTAGGCTATAAAAACCTAAGGTTAATTATATCCTATAAATATTCGGGTAGGTTTTTGTTGTGGTGGTTGCCACAGGTGTGTGAGGGAAGTTATGTTTTTCATGTTTCATTAAGATGCGGCTCAGGTGTCTCCGGGTGTGGCAGTGGTTTTTCTGTCCTACGTGACTTTGGGAGTGGCAGTGGTTGCCGTGGACTAGGTGTCTACGGGCATGGTTATGTGTGGTTATGGTGTCCTATGTGTATGCAGGTGGGATGTATGGTTATGGTGTCCCATAAGGCTGTAGTAAGGGTGGAAGTGGGACTGTAGTGGAAGTTGTGTGGGAGGTATGACGCATAGGAGTTTCTAAATATCTAGTGAGAAAGTGGTGTGGGGTACCCAAATATTGATGTGATATTAATATTACTTTACTTGACTTGAGTTATTTGGGGAGTGTGCCTTGGTGAGGCTGGGTGGATAGTTTTCTAGGTAGGTTTTTGGGTTATCCCTTTTTTTCTCATGGGGAATTAGAATGTCTCCCTAATTGTGCATGAGAGCTTTTAGTTTTCCCAACTGAGTATACTTATATACCCCCCTATGTATATAAAAATACTTCCAGGTATCCATGAAGACATTGAAGATCATTTTGGACCTTACTAGATTGGGTGTTGAGAGTTAACATTGCAACATTTATTTTATTTTGGTACATCCTTTCATAGTTTTCAAGTAACTTGTTTCTGTTAATTTATGAACATGAATATGTCAATGGATTGTTGGCATTACATTAATTCCATTTTATTGAGTTGCTTTGGTTTTTACTATCTTATATCCCAATATTATTCTATAAAAAGGGTAATTCATTAAATATTACATGTGATTCTATACCCATGTTTCTAGTCACCACTTTGGGGCCTATTGAATTCATGACTCAAGGGTCATTATCTCTCCTTCAACTTGAAGAAGGAAGGGTCCGACAGTTTTTTGTCCCTTCCTTTATCTAGGAGAAGGGGGACGTGACCGAATGGTATTAGAGGATGATAGTTGAGAGATATGATAGATTTTGAGGTTATGCATAGTGAAGATTTCCTGGGATTGAAGGGAAACAATGTCAGGTAATCTTGGTTCATGAAATAGGCAAAGGAAGACTGGTTAGGACATGGGATTTTAGGTTCCCATGTGATTTAATGTATGGACTCCAGACTTACCGAATGACCAAGTGAGGCTACACTGATTAAAGGGTAGATACCCCGGTAAAGTTACATGCATCATATATGACTTTTGTTTTTGGGTGTCTTGGGTGATTTTGGAATTTTAAATAAATAAAATCTTTAAACAAAATTTAAAAGGAGTATTTTAAACTACTCGAGATTAGGAATTCCATGTTGACCTTGATGATATGGCACCCAGACAACGTCCATGAGTAGTGCTAGAAATTGGGGCCTAGAAAATGATTCGATTAATCTGTGGAGGGCTGGTCTAGAGAAGGAGGATGACCAGTGGGAGAAGATTCTTCATGCCTTTCAGCTGAAGAATCTCATGAAGAATGAGGGAAACATCTCAGATATGGAAATAGAGATTTGGCTCGAGGAGCAGGTGATCACTTTCAGCTTGATCCGAGCTTTGGTGAAGTAGTATTTTCTTATGGTTGTGATCCAGATGTGGGGAGAGGCACGTCAATGGTGGACTCTTTATCTTTTGGAGAATAAAAAAGATATGGTTTTTTGGATCGTTGTTGATAAGATGTTTCAGGTGGAACTCCATTCCTCCATGATGATGTTTTAAAAGAGGCAAGATATTATCTCACTCTAGTAGGGGATGAATTCTGTAAGTGAGTTGGGGATCAATTTCAAATATCTCATTTGTTTCTATCCTAACCACTTCCCAGAAGGCGAGTTGCGGGAAAGATTCATAGAGGAGCCTCTCTGATCATTTCTTCAGTATTTTGTTACTCCCTTAACTATACCGATATACATGGAAGATTAGAAGAGGGCTCATGTTGTGGAGAGGATGCACATATTAGTAGGGTTTTCATGGGAGGTGAGCCAGTTAATCTTAGAAAAGGATAATGTCATCAGAAGAAGGCCTCCAGTATTAGGGCCTTCAAGGATTCGGCTAGCGAGGATCAAGCCCCATCAGTTCCAGTTTTGATATCCTTGTCCTCTACCTTTATCCATTAGCCCAAGAACATGGTTCTTTACCTGTGGAAGTAATGGGAACCTTTTTAATTTCTTCCTAGACTGAATGCAGTATGGTGGGGGTGTGAAAGTTTAGCACCCACCTTACCAGTACTAGTTTTCATCCAGACCTTTTCAGTAGCAGTAGTGGTATCATTAGGGGCATCGATCTCCCACTCCACCGAGGGATAATGGTGTTGAAGGGGGTGAAGGGTGATGAACTCAAGGTTCCCCTTAGGGGCCTCGACCAAGGAATTGTCAGGGAGGTTGATGAAAGTCGAGGGGTAGGGGATTTGCGTGTGTTCAGTTTCACACCATATAGGTAGTAATTCTAGCAAGGATAGAGTTTGTTCGAGGTATAATCAGATTGTTTATCACTTTTTCATGTGTTTTGTTTGATTTAGGAACTTGTCACTAATTTTTTGCACCCATTCTAGACCATTCTGTGGGCCAATACATAGAGATAATTTTCATTCCCTTGGTGTTGAGCACACCAGTTAGGGGTCATAGCAGCCTGTTCGATGTTTTCAAGGATGTAAGATTATGTTAGGGCTACATCATTCTAGTGGGGACCTCTTTCTAATGCAAATTCGGCCATATGATGTCATCCTAGGCATCGACTTGCTGTTTTCCATGAACACTGTTATGAATATCTTCTAGAGAAGGGTTGTGTTCAAAGATATAGTCACCCAGCGTGAAGATTTTGTTGGCAAGAAAGGTTTCTAGGAGGTAATACTACATGTGTAGCTCATTATTTCTTTTTTAGTTGAGCTATTACTGGAATTGGGAGACACAGATATAGTGTAAGTCCTATGTATTGTGATTGAGTTCCTATACATCTTCCTCGAAAAGGTTGTGACTCTACACCCTCGACCTGGTGTTGAGTTTAGGATATACTTAAAACCTACTGCCTATCCAATTTCGTTGGCTCCCAATCAGATAGTGCCTTTGGAGTTACGGGAGTTGCAGATTCCAGTTGATGACCTAATGAAGAAGGGTTTTATCGGACCAAGTGGTTCGCCATGGGATGCTCCAGTATTGCTCGCAATGAAATAAGATGGTGGTCTTAGGCTACACATGGACTACCAAAGACTGAATTAGGTGATGGTCAAGAACAGTTACCCCTTCATGAGGATCGATGACCGTTATGACGATTTAAAGGGAGCAGGATGGTTCTCAAAGATTGACATGTGATCTGGATATCACCAGTTTAGGGTGAAGGATGGTGACATCTCGATGACTGATTTTAGCTGTAGATATGGACACTTTGAGTTTTTGGTCATGTCGTTCCTTGTTACGAACACACTAGTTGATTTCATGGGGATCATGAACTCTGTTTTCTATGAGTATCTAGACTAGTTTGTGGTCATGTTCATTGATGGCATCCTGATCTACTCAAGGTTAGAGGATGATAATGTTGAGCATCTAATGATAGTTTTTGATGTCCTCTAACACCACCATCTCTATGGGATGTTTTTGAAGTGCATGTTCTGGACATGAGAGGTACACTTCCCTAGACACATGGTGTCCTAGAATGGAAATGAAGTAGCTCATAGAAGGACTATGTGTTTGTTTCTTGGGAAGAAACCAATAATGTGATGGAGGTTCATAGTTTCCTTGGGATGGAAGGTTACTACCATAGGTTCAGAAACAAATTCTCTCAAGTTTCATCACCTTTTACAACCATGACTAGAAATGGATAGGCTTTCGTATTGAGTGAGAAATTCCAGGAAGAATTCTATTATCAAAAAGTGAATCTGGTCAGTGCCCCAGTTCTACGATTTCTAGAGAGGGGGTAACATTTAAAGTGATCTATGATGCTTCCTATCACGGATTGGGGTGTGTGTTAATGCATTAGTGGAGAGTGATCTCTTATTTGTCTAGGTAGTTACATCCTCACAAATGTAACTATGATACCCATAACCTGGAACATGTTGTAGTGGTGTTCGCACTTATGTGGTGGAAACATTACCTCATCAGTGAACACTTTATGGTCTTCACATATCACAATAGCTTGAGGTATGTCTACTCCCAGCTAGACCTGAACGTGTAGCATGGGTGGTGGATGAAGTTCCTCTAGGACTATGACTTTGAGATATTCTACACCTCAGGAATGAGGAATGGGGTGGCTGATCCCGTAAGTAGCAAGTCGTAGAGGGATGTTATTCGGGGGTCTGCAGATGCGTGGAATGAAATGAAGTAGTTGGTTTAATTATATTTGGGAATGAGAGTGAAGGATGGTAGAGGATTTCGTTTTCAGATGAGAGTTTAGTATTCCATGGTATAGAAGGTAGAGAAGTATGGTTTGGGAGACTTAGAGGCTGATGTGATGCATGGTTGTGTTCGCTAGACTAATGCTCTAGAAGGATTGTCAGAGGATGGTCAGAATCATATGCTTTTATGTAGGATGTTTTTTTTCCCTGAGGCAATGCAGTAGCGAGTTCTCCATGACTTCCATAGATCATACCTGGCAGTACACCTAATATTTACGGATATGTTCCAGGGATTAAGAGGTTAGTTTTGGTTTCCCAAAGTTAAGTGGGATGTGGCACAGTTTGGGTCAATGGTCCTCATGTGTCAGTAGGTGAAGGTTGAACAGCATGTTCTTAGCGGTCTATTTCATCACATAGATGTTCCCAAGTAAAATTTGGATGGAGTCTTGATGGATTTCATCATAGGACTACCTAAAGCTAAGGGTTGTTTTGATTCCATCTTGGTAGTGGTGGATGGGTTGATGAACTTGTCTCACTTATTTTCAATTAAGGAGTTGATCACATAGGATTCCTTATCACAGAAGTACATGGGTAAAGTTTTGTGGCTGCACGTAGTTCCTAGAACCATCATTTTGGATTGGGATACATGCCTTAATCCATGAGTCTGTAAGGTATTAAATCATTCTTCTAGCACCCATATATTCCATAGCATTGCTTTCCACCCTAAGATGTATGGGAAGATAGAGAGGACCATCTAGATATTGGAGGATATGATGCGAGCATGTGTTCTGGACTTTGGAGGATCATGGGTAAGACACTTGCCTCTAGTATGTTTCCCTACAACAATAGAAATCACTTTACTATTGGCATGGCACCATTTTATGTCATTTATAGAAGACTATGTCATTAACCCGTGTGTTGGACTGAGGATGGGGAGGCAGGTGTTCTAGTCCTGGAGGTGGTGCAGAGTACAATGGAGAGTTTTAGCTAATGCGTGAGAGGATGAAGGCAGATCAAGATCTACAGAAGTTATATGTCGATCATAACAGGAGTGGATTAGAGTTCATGGTTGGGACCACGTGTTTTCAAAAGTCTCCCCTCAACATGGATAGTGGAGGTTCGGCAAGGGGTGTGAACTTTCTCCCAAGTTCCTCAGACCCTTCATGGTGTTGAGACGAGACAGTGAGGTGGCGTATCAGCTGGCACAACCACCCCCATGAGAGAGGATCCACAACTTCATCCATATATCTCAGCTCTATCAGTATATGCATGATTACTCCCATGTCCTCAATTGGAGAGTATTGCATATCGTGGACGACGCGACGTTTGTAGAGCGATTGGTGAGAATTGAGGATCAAAAGGAGAAGGTTCATCTTGGATTGACCATTCCCTTGGTTCGTGTGTTTTGGAGGCATGGTGGCCTCAAAGAGTATACCTAGGAATAAGAGGCACATATGTATGCCCAATACCCAACGTTGTTTTGAGCTTTGATCTAGTGTTTTCTTTGTTCCTTGTTGTGGTGTAATGCTTGACCATGTTTTCTATGAGATGGGTTGTTCCCCTTATACTCAGAATGTGTGTGAAATGTCCTGATAGTGTGAAGGGGAGGACCTTGTTTCTAATCAGGATGCATTAAGGTGGATTCGATTAACCCTGTGCAGACAAGTCAGTGCCACCCAAAGTGGATTGTCTCTTGACCTGGAAAATGGGACTTCCTAATCCACATGTTTGGAAGGAGTGACCATTATATGTTTGTGTGGTATAATTGGGGAGAAGATTGGTAGTGTTTTAGTATTTTTCTTGGAGATATATGTGAGAGAGATTCTCCTAGATGTTGAGGTTTTTTCCTCCTATCGAACAACTCTAGGGTGGTTTGTCCCTGAGAGGTATCGTACAAGGTGGTTGTTTGGACCCCTCTCTTTTCTTCTAGTTACTCTTAATTTCTTAAGGGGATAATAGTTTGATAGGTATCTTATGTAATGGACCATACCTTCCTCTTCCATTACATTGACAAATTCTGGTGTTTGGGGCATCATGGTGACCATCGAAGACTCTTTGAGAAGTTTCCCAAAATTTAGGTCGAACGAATGGTGCCACTAAGGGGAATTGGTTGAACATATGGGCATCGGTGGCACTGATGGGTGTCGATGTCACCGATGGGCATCAGTCACAATGTTGGGCGTCTGTGGCATCGATGGGTGCTAGTGGCACCGATGGGCATAGGTGGCGCCGATGGGCATCAGTTGCACCGATTAGCCACTGGTGGCAGCAATGGGCATCATTGGCACCAATGGGTTTCCAGTGGCACTGATCACCATCGATGTTAGAGGGACAGTTACTCACCCAATAGTGAGTCATTTATAGTTTCGCTCCATTAAAATATCTTTTGATGTAAAAGTGTTTTAATATCCCTTTTAAAGTGATTTAAGGCCTATAAAATATGTTTTAAAACACTAAGAGTTGGGAGACCCTTAATTTACCAAACCATGTGGCCTACACACCATTTCTCATGTTTTCTAGCTTCCCATGTATGAAAGTTTCACCCCATTTACAAGTTTCTCTCCATTTAATGGATATTTATTAACTCATAGTTGTTATCTTCACCATATCCAGGGATAATTATTAAATCTCAATTAATCCCAAAGTGTTAAACTGCCGAGCCATGTGGTCCATCCATGATCCGAATTTTATGTACTTCGAAATCATCTCCCTAATTTTTGGATCTTGCCTCTTCTTAAGCCAAGATCTTCTCTTCCTTCGTCTATTTCTTCTCTATCAATACAACTCTACATATCCTTTGGAGATGAATCATGCACCCGTGATGAAACCCTTCCCTCTCAGCCTTGTATTTTTATTTACCTGTAAGTCATGCAATCCCCAGTTCTTAGCGCAAAGAGGAAATTCGGATCCCTGATTATCCAAGTATGGGTTCTTCCTTCGTCTCTCTTTTATTGTGCATCATGAGGGTGGGTATGATGTTGTTCCCTCAGGATGTAGATGAAACCAACATTAATGAATATAATAAATAGGGATCTAAAAAATGAATGGTGGGAAAGTTGATGATAATTGGGGTGTTATACGTTGATTTTTATGTTGTGAATTGTATGGGATTATGTCTACTAAAAATCAAGGATATTGGTGGTCCTTTTTTATGCACTAATGAAGCTTTTTTTCTAGATAATAATGTGATTAAATTAATGTAACATGGAAACTGGTTAATCATGTAAACATGGTTGATTAAATGGATGACCTATGAATGAAAATCGTTGTGTGATCATCCTAGTTAACCAAACAGAAATAAGGATCTTAATGAATGGTTTTGGATAAATCTAAAATCTTTTTTTCTCTATTCTAGTGATACGTATAGTTTTTTTGTTTAATGGATGTCGGGTGAAGATGATGGGAAAAGAATATCTGGTTGAGAGGACATTGGTTTGTGATTCTAGGGCCATATAAAGATGGTGGTAAATTTTCTTGAACCTATAGGTTTGGTCTCAGTTTTTTTCCTATACTTTGAGGATATCATGGATCTATTTTGATGTTGTTACATAACATGAGAACTAGGTGTTAATGATTAAATGTTTGCTTGAACATTTTTCTTTAGTTGTTGTGGTGGCTTGTGGTTATGCATGTTATTTTCATAGTAGTGAAGGAATATTTTAAATGGAATCACTTGAATATGATAATGAGAACTGGTACAATGGGGAATTGTTTTCCAGAAATGGGCTGTGCTCTAGTTATGGTGGTTGTATATTTGTGCATATAGGGATAGCGGTAAGAGTGGTTGTGTACGGGTTGGTGGTCAGTTTCAAGACCCTTAGGTTTGGATGAGTACTTGTTTACCTATATGTATAAAATTTTTGTTTTTGTGTTTCTTATACGCACCCCACCCATGTTGAACACCACTATTTCAGTGGGTGTTTTTTCTAACATTCATATTAGTGGGTGGTTATAAGATATTTTTATTCTCCCTCTCCCAAGAAGCCAAAGATTCTTTAGGCAGTCTTTGATAACCTAATGTTCATTATGGCCCAAGACTCTTTGGGCAGGGTGTGTAGTGGTGGTTGGTCTAGGTGTGTGCATGCAGTTTTGTTACTCAAGTGTCTTCGAGATGAGGCCCACGTTTATTCAGGAATGGAAGTGGTTGTTCTATCCCATGTGTCTTTAATCGTGGTGGTGGTTATTGTGGATCAAGTGTCTATGAGTGGGATGCATCGTTATGGTGGCCAATAATGTTGTTTTTGGTTCGGAATTGGGACTTCAATTGAACTTGTGGGGGAGGTCTAGCAAGTAGGGTGTACTAAATAACCAGTGGGAAAGTGGTGTAGGGTACCAAAATATCGATGTTCTATTACTATTACTTTACTTGACTTGCCTTATTTGGGGAGTGTGCCTTGATGGGGTTGGGTGGATAGATCTCTTTTTATGTGTTTGAATTATCTCTATTTTCCATGGGGAATTAGAATGTCTTCCCACTTGTACAAGAGAGATTTTGGTTTTCCCTACTGAGTATACATCTATACCCAACCTAAATATTTAAAACTTGTTTCTGGTAACCAGGATGACATTGAGAACCATGTCAGACCTTACTAGCTTGGGCGTCAGAAGATTTCATTGCTTCATTTATTTTCTTTCTGTACTTCCTTATAGAGTTTTATTTTACCTTGTATCAGTTTATTTCGAACATGCATATGGGAATGGGTTTTTGGATTTAATTTTAATTCCTATTTTTTTTGGATTTATTTGGATTTTACCATCTTATCTCTCTATCTTGTTTTATAAAAAAGGTAATGCCTTACATATTACATGTGATTATATATCATTGGTTCTAGTTGCCACTCCAGGTCCTATTAGAGGTGGGAATTGGGGGGTCATTATCTCTCCTTCAACATGAAGAATGAATGGTCTACCAGTTTTTTGTCACTTACTGTATCATGGAGAAGTTGGGACGTGACCTTGATTCATATCCCTTTAATACACTATATAACCACCTATGAGTAAGGTGTTTGATTGTGGGGCTTTCATGGTGTGGTTCAGCAAACATGGTTTCGGTCATGATCTTAATGATCGTCAAATTCTCTCATACACATTTCTATTATTCTTAAGTTGTCAAATATCTACTTGGGATTTGTCAAGGGAAAAATCCATGAAATGATATCTCCCTCAGAAACTCTAATAAATGGACCTCATAGGGTATTATCCTACCAGTTGAGGCCATCATATCCTTTTTCTGTGTTAACTAGATTTATTAAAACCTTATATCTTTACTAATTGTGTGGTCATTGTTAAACGACTATATTGACAATAGTAATGATACTTAATAGTATTTTCAATCCAATTTTTTATAATTAAACAAAACAAGTGCATGTGTTTTATATCTCTATATTATATAATAATTCATTTAATTAAATCAAATTGGAAATTCTATTTATAAAATTTCACATCATTACAGTCTTCCCCCTTAAGAAATTTTTACTTCGAAATTTTTATCTCTCACACTACAACAGAATAGGGTAACTCTGTTTCATCACTTCCTCTAAACACTACTTGAAATTGAAGCATTTTTTAGGGATTATTTATGACAGGATCCTATCAAAAAAGGTTATTCATGATGGGGTCCCATCACCAATAACCCAATGTAGAAATTGGAGTCACAAATATGCTTTATTGTGATGAGCTCTTTGTAAAAAATGTAAAAATAATAATAAAATTGATATTAATAAAATTTAATAAAATAATAATAATAATAATAATAATAATAATTAATAAAATTAACTAAAATATAATTAAATATAAAATAAAAAAAATTATAAAAAATAAAATACTTCAAAACTAGTATAAAATAAAAATGTTAAATAAATAGTTAAATAATAAAATAATAAAAAATAATAAAAAATAAAAACAAAAAATTCACAACGATACAAAAACACACTTTTTATGAATGAAAATATATGTATTAATAAAAAATAAACAAAAATAATATTAAAATATATATTGTAAAAAATATATAAATCACTGAGGGTGAGGGTTATCTGGAGGAGCTGGTGGAGGGAACTCCATTCCTAAACCATGAATCAAACATTGCTTGTACTTCATTATCTATGCATTTTTCTGCTGATGTCATCAACAAATCTCTTTCTCCTCCTACCGATAGAGGTCTTCTTTCTCCTTATCCAACTGCTACTTTTTTGAAAATATGTTACAAAGTATTAAAAATAATCAATCAATTATTATATAAATAAATTATTGAAAATTAATGAAAACTAACTATAATACAAAACTAAGAATACCACTACATGAGTGGATTGAAGTCAAGAAATGGACATCACCGAGGGATAAGGTTGGGAATCATCAATATCATAAGACTACAACCCATATGAGTTGTTTTTTAACTTCCTATAGTCGAAGGGTAAGAAGATGCAATATAAATATCGTTACTATATAGATTAGCCACCTCCAACTGATGAAACAGATAAAAACCCATCTGAAACATGAAATAACTGTTCGGAAATAGTTTTAAACTATAGTTATTTATAGATATATATTATATATGATTATAACTAGTATTTAATTGTGTCAAGCTTCATCTCATCCTCCTCTTCCTACTATTTCTTTCCTCAACACGTTATATCTGACCTTCCCTAATTCTAATGACCAAATTAAAAATTTGGACATGGTTGGGACAATTGGTCATTTCTAATCTCCAGAATATTGGATATTCAATGATTTACTAAACAAATAAATCATAGATTTTACAATATTTAGGTAATGAACTCCATTTATGCCAACCATGTCCAAATTTTTCATTGCAAAAATTTATGTCAATCATGTCCTGTAATTGAAATATCTCCTCCTATTATTGCTGTTGTTGTCATTGACATGTCAGATCAGGTTTATCCCGGTTCTAGTGACCTAATTAAAAATTTGGAAATTGTTAGCATAGATTGGTCATTTCTAATCACCTGAAGATCATAAATTATATGATTTTTTAAATGATAAAAATCATAGATTTTACAATCAACGGGTGATGAAACTAAACTATCTTATCCATGCCCAAATATATATTTTCACTAATTGATGTAAATTATCTCATGTCCTCAATGTACTCCTCATCCTCCTACTATTTCTATCAATGCATCACGTCATATATGTCCTGGTTTTTGTGAACTAATGACAGATTTGGAGATGGTTAGCAGAATTTAGTAACTAATAATTTGTATCAGCCATGTATGTACAAATTTATGGTTGGCATAAATTGATCATTACTATTTATTACTTTTTATTACAATTTTAAAATAATTTGTTACTAATTAATTTTTTATACTTAATTTTATATAAGAAAAAAGACAATCCAAAAAAGTGAGAAAGTAAAAAATTTACAATTGAGTTATAAATATTGCAAATTTAATATATTGAAAATTGTTTTTCTACTAATTATCAGTAATATTAACAAATATTTTTATAAAATAATGAATTTTTTAAAAATTACTATAAATTAAAAAAATTATTATAAATTACTAAAAAGGAATAAATTATAGAATTTTCAATCATAAATCCTTCAAAAATGACTAATCTGTGTCATCCAGGTATATAAATTTTTTTTATTTCTCATGAACTAAAAACTAACAACCTATTTTATTTTCACCTTTCTAGTAATTTATAATAATTTTTATTATTTCATAGTGATTTATATTAATTTTTTTAAAAATAATACTAATTTACACAATTTTTTTATAATTGATATAATTACCACTAATTATTACAAACTACCCCTAATTATTACATAGTACCACTAATTATTATTGAATACCACAAATTAGTACTAATTTTTATTATTTTATAACAATTAATACTAATTAATACTAATTAATACTAACTAATACCAATTAAAACAAATTATTACTAATTTTTATTGGTTTATAACAATGTTTTAGAAATTATCACTATTTATGACAATGTACTTTGAGTTATTAATAATTACAATTAATTACCTCTTATTATTACTAATTTTTATTATTTTATTACATTTATTACTAATTACCACTAATTTTTAATATTTATGTTGATTTATTGCTAACTTTTACCAATTATCACTAACTAAAACTAATTACTATTAATTAATACTAATTATAGAAAATTTTAACTAATTACTTCTAATTTTTACTAATTACCGCTAATTAATGCGAAATTTCTCTATTATTTATTGATTATAATTAATTTTTACTAATTATCACAAATTTTTACTAATTATTGATAGTTTTTACTAATTACCACTAATAATTACTAATTACCACAAATTATTATTAATTACTACTAATTGGATCTTATTATTATTAATAATTACAACTCATTACCACTTAATATTACTAATTGTATTAGTTTATAACTATTTTTTAGTAATTACCACTAATTTTTAATAATAAAATTGATTTATAGTAATTATTTTTAATTACTGCTAATTAATACTAATCACCATAATATTTTTTCTAATTACTGCCATTTTTTACTAATCTTCAATAATTTTTACTAATTTCCACTGTTTATTACTAATTACCACTTATTTTTACTAATTACCTCTAATAATTATTAGTTACTGCTAATTATTACGAATTACTACTAATTAGTAGTTATTATTACTGACTTTTACTTTGTTATAACAATATTTTACTAGTTACTGCTAATTGGTAATATGTATGTTGGTTTATTGCAAATTTTTACTAATTATCACTTATTTTTTCTAATTATTGCTAATTTTTACGAATTTCCACTAATTAATACAAATTATTGGAAATTAATACTAATTACAGTAAAATATTATAAATTACCACTATTTTTTACTAAATACTGATGTTTTTAACAAATTACCATTTATTATTGCTAATTACCGCTATTTATTGCTAATTACTGCTAATTATTTCTAATTATCGTTAATTATTTCCAATTTTCTGATAATTATAGCTTATTACCATTAATTATTGATAATTCTTGCAAACTATTGCTATTTATTTCTATTTATGGTTATTTATTGCTATTTATTACTAATTTTTGTAATTTTTTACAATTTATAACAATTTAGTACTGATTGGTACTGATTAGTGATATTTATTATTATTTATTACTAAATACTATTAAGTATTTCTATTTAAATATATTTATATCCATTTATTTCTATTTATATCTATTAAAATCTGTTTATAAATATTTATTACTATTTATTATGGTTTATTTCTATTTGTTACTATTTATTACTATTTATTACTAATTGTTACTAATTATTAGTATTTATTACTAATTATTACTAATTATTTCTATTTATTACTATTTATTAATAATTATTACTATTTATTACTATTTATTACAATTTATTTATTATTATTAATATTTATTACTATTTATTACTATTTATTACTATTTGTTACTATTTATTAATAATTATTACTAATTATTATATTTATTACTATTTATTACTATTTAATACTAGTTATTACTATTTATTACTATTTATTACTATTTATTTCTAATTATTACTAATTATTACTAATTATTACTAACAATTACTATTTATTACTATTTTTGGTATTTTTACTAGTTATTAATAATTAATCTTAATTAGCACTAATACCGCTAGTTACTGCTAAATAATAAAATTTATTATAATATATTGCTATTTTTTATAATTTCTACTGTTTATTACTAATTATTACTAATTAATACTAAATAGTACTAATTAATACTAATTTACACTAATTGATACAAATTAACACTAATTACTACCAATTAATACTAAATACACATATTAATTATTAATTAATGAAAATTGAACCAAATTATTACAAATTAATACTATATATATTTAAATACGAATATTCACTTTTAATGAAACACCATATTTGTACAAATAAAAAATTCAAAATAAAACAATCTAATTCCAACTAAATTTAATTACAGCTAATTAATAATAATTATTACTAAAATAAATTAAAAGGAATTAACTAATCAAAGAAATAAATAAATACCATAAAACTGAATCTTTTGTTAGATGTAAGTCTAGAAAATTGGTTTGCTGTCAAATTTAAATATTTCAAAAATACTAAAGGGATAAATATTAGAGC
This sequence comes from Viscum album, assembly GCA_963277665.1. Lineage (NCBI taxonomy): Eukaryota > Viridiplantae > Streptophyta > Magnoliopsida > Santalales > Viscaceae > Viscum > Viscum album. The sequence goes on along the minus strand of OY728157.1, from coordinate 1,654,747,015 downwards.
TAATAAGGAGAGAGGACATAAGAGATTTGGGAAATGATGCAATCAGATGAGGGTATTTGTAGGTTTTATCATTTGTGACGGGATTACCATCACAAAAAACTAAAATTTGCTATGGGACCCATAGTAAATGATAACACCCCAATTAGTTAGTGGTGGTGGTTAAAAAGGTATTTGCAATGGGCCGTCGTAAATATTTGTTTTTGCGATGGGACTTGACACAAATAATTCATCAGTTTGTAATTGAGACGATGGTAAAAGGTAATATATGTGACTTGTCCCGTCGCAAATACTATTATCAGATAAAAATTATTTGTGACAGCCCATAACAAATAATATAGTGTGGACATATTATTGACGATGGGATCCTCTGCTGTCACATATAACAGAATCCCAGTAAGAATATTTGTAAAGGTCCATCATAAATACCTTTGGCGTTCCTTGTGCGTGTTTGCACGCCAAAGGTATTTGCGACGAACCGCTGCAAAAACCTATTTTTTATGGATTATTTAGGACGGGTCACAATTCTTGTCGCAAATGGTCTAATTCAGTGGACTATTTGCAACGGACCCTAGGAAATTTGTTGTTAACACGTCACAATAAGTCATTTTTTTGTTGGGAGTTCCAACATTGCTTTTTCAATTTTTTTGTTTCTCTATGGCACTTTAATAAGGTGCATGGTCTTATTTTGTATAAATTTGTCTCTATGATCTTAGATCTTTACCGACTACTCATCATACAAAAGGTCATTATCCCTTAGTATCACCACTGGATTTAGATCTTGTGACGGGAATAATATTTACTTTCTCAAGAGGGATACATGGAATAGATAATGTACTTGAGGTATGTTTAGTGATAGTGCAAGTTAGTAGGCCACATCATCGATGCAATAAAGGATCTCCAAGGGGCCAATGTATCTTGGACTATGTTTTCCCATCTTCCCAAACCTCATCACTTTCTTCCATAGAGATATGAAGATGAATACCATGTCTCTAACATCAAAATATATGTCTCTTAGATGATTTTTATCATAACTCTTATGTTGACTCTGAGATTCCTTCATGTGTTGTTGAATGGCCTTAACCTTTTCCACCCTTTCTACAACCATTTTAGGACCTATAAAATTTTCCACCAACTTTATCTAAGCATGCAGCTGTTCTACACCTCCTCCCATAAAGGGATTCATAGGGATCTATTTGAATGCTTCAGTTAAAATTGATTTTGTGAGAGAACTCGACCAGAAGAAGATGTTGGTCCTATACTCCTTTGATGTCCATAGAATATACTCACAACATTCCATCCAGTGTCTAAATATTCCTCTCAGATTGGCCATTAGTATGAAGATAATATGTCATACTAAAGTTCAGCTCAGTGTTTAGAGCACGTTGGTGACTTTTTCTAAACATGGAAGTGAATCTTGGACCTCAATTAGATACAACAGTTAGTGGAACTCCATGCAGCCTTGTCACATTTTTTATTTATATTTTTTCATGTTTTTCAAGAGATAAATCCTCTCTAATTACAATTAAGTGACCTATAATTGTAAGACTATCCACTACCACTGAGGTAGCATTGTTTCCATTAGATGTCTTCATGAGTCTGACGACAATTTCCATGGATATTTTTTCTCATTTCCATATTGGTTTGGGTAATAGTTGCATCATCCACTTAGACTTCTTCCTTTCAACCTATACTTGTTGAAATACTAGGCACATTGATGTATATTCAGCAATCTCATTCTTCATATTGTCCCACCTATAGTTCTCTCAAATATCATGATATGTCTTTGTTCTTTCGGGGTGAATGGTGATAATATGACTATGTGAATCATACAATAGCTCCTTTTTTAACTCTGGATTTGGTGGTACATATATTCTTTACCCAAATCTCACAACTCCTTTATTAATTTTGAAAACTGAATATTTCCCTTTTCTTATAGTCTCCACTTTCTTCTAAATCCCCACATCATCCCTTTGAGCATCTTTTATCCTATCCTGAAGGGATGATTTAACAATCATTTGTGAAAGGATTGATGTTGTTCCTTCCTTTATGATTCCCAAAATTTATGAAGATTTATTCCTTCTAAATTTTCATTAATGATAGAATTATTTAATCCTTTCTACTTGGAGAATCCTCCACTTTATTGTCTTTACAAGGATGGAAGTGGATTGAGCAGTTATAGTCCATGATTAGCTATAAACATCATCATTGGTGCATATTCATCTCTTTCTATCTCAGTATATACTTGAGACTTTTGGGATAATTATATATTTCACAGATCAACCAAAAGAGATAATACTGCCATATATTCAAAGTAATGATCCCTACTTCCAATTCTAGATCATGTGTTGGGTAGATCTATTAGTGAACTTTCAACTGTATTGAAGAATAGTTTATGAAATTCATCCTAAATTAACACAAAACCCAAGCCCTTGTTTGATGCATCACTAAATACCACGAAAGTATATCCACTAATGGGTAGTGTGAGAAGAGGTATATGGATAAGCCTCCATTTCAACTCCTTCAAGTACTCTTCAAATTCATCACTCTAGGAAAATGTGAATCCCTTCCGAGTTATCTTGGTAAGAGGGTTTGACAATCGTGAGAGATTTCATACAAATCGGTGATAATACCTAGCTAACCCATGGAAGCCATGGGAATCAATCAAAGATGTTGGCCTTGTCCATCCTACAATTTCTTCTATCACAGAAGGGTCTATAGATATTATATTTTATATGATGATATACCCCATGAATGAGACATCCTTCAACCAGAACTCACATTTGTTGTACATGGCATAAAGCCTCTCCTTTCACCAGGTATTTAAAACATTTCTCAAATACTAATCATTCACTTCCTTTTTTATGAAATATATTATAATATCATCTATAAATACTATAATTTTTTGATTTAATCTCTAAATACCCTATTTATTAATCCCATGAAGATTTTGGGGTCATTAGTGAGCCCGAATGGCATTATTATGAATTCATAGTGCTCGTACCTTGTTTGAAAAGAGTTCTTGGAGATATATTCCTTCTTCACCCTTACATGATAATATTCTAAACAAAGATCTAACTTAGAGAAGTACTGTGTTCCACATATCTAATCTAACATTTCATCAATCTGAGGAAGAGGATACTTGTTCTTTATCGTGATCAAGTTGAGCTCACAATAATCATTGTGAATGCGATTTAACCCATCCTTCTTCTTGACGAAGAGGACTCGAGTACACCATGGTGAAACACATGGGCATATGTACCCTTTATCCAGATTCTTATGTAGTTGTTTCTTCATCTCTTCATGTTTCTAATTATCTATTCTATACATAGTAATGGATAATGGTAATTCCCCAAAAATAAGCTCTATTGAAAATTCAACATCTCGTTTAGGAGGAAGACCTAGAAATTCCTTTGAAAACACATAAGAGTATTCCCTCCCCACATGCATGTCTTCAAAGAAGATTCCTTCCTTAGAATATATCATTTAAGCAATATATTATTTCTTATAGGGAAATAATATTCATTCTTGCAATGTTGGCGATAATTAATATTCATCATCATCCTTTCATATGTACAGAATCACCGGACAATCCCAGATATGAAGTGTGATTTCCTTCTCCCAAAAATTTATGATGGCTCTATATAGGGAAAGTCAATCCATGCCCATAATTACATCAAATTCCACAAAATCAAGTATGATAAGATTCGTTTGGAAGTTCATTCCACTAACATTGATAGGGGAGGATTTATATACATGGGATGCAACAATTTCCACATTTTCAGTTTTCAACAACATCTCATAATCCATGTTTTGTGGTGGTGTGTGGATAGTTCTACTAAACTTTCACGATATGAAAGAATACATAGAACATGAATAAAAAAGTGAATTCATTATTCTTGAATGAATTACTAGTGTACCTTTCACCGCTTAATTTTTGGAATCCACATCAGCAGTTGTGATGGAAAAAGATCTCTATTTCTACATTGGAGGTTGTTGTTATCTATAAAAACCCTTTCCATAGTGCATTTGTTTTCAATGATCCATGGTTCCTTGAAGTTGAAGAAATAAACAATTCATTTAAGGTTTACTAGATCATTCCATTCCTTCATCACATTAGTGGGTTTCTCATCCCTACAACTATTATCTATGCGCCCTTACTCCCATCAAATAAATAATTTCTTTATCCCCCTTAGTAAATTTAAATGGTACTTCATTTCACACCTTTGAAAAGTTGGGTGCTGATTTTTTTAACACCATTATAGTTCCCCATCTTATTACCAAAATTTAACTCCACTTTATACTTCTTAATCCTGTGTTACCATTTGAATTCTCTGATCTCAATTTCTACATTGAGCACACATAGAATCATTTCCTCATAGCTATTAAAGAAACAGATCTCCAGGGAATTTCAAACACTATGATTTAGTCCAATAAAGATTTAGTCATCTATTCATTTGAGGTTAATGTAAAATTCAGAGGAATATAATGCATGTCTTGTAAAGTTTTCCTCATACTCCACAATAGATTCATTATCTTTTTTCATGATGTAAATGAAATACCATTCCATTTTTAGTCAGATAGTGTGAGGAAAATATTTACAAAAAAAATTCTTGAATTCCTACCACTCCATTACTTCAATCGCTTCGTTTGTCTTTCTATTTTTTTATCAATGTCCAACACTAATTGGGTTCTACCATTAAATGACAAACATCCAAAACAACCTTATCTTGATTATAAAATTGAAGGGTTTAGAATATATTCTCAATTGAGTTTATCCATTTTCCCATGATTAGTGGATTATGCGATCTATTTAATGTTGTAAGTCTTTGTCACTTGAATCTCTCGATTATGGAATTTTCTATCTTAGGTGGGTTTGGGAGCTCATCTTGATCCATGTTTGTTTTCAGAGCCTGATCTATCTGAGAGATTATTTTCATAGAGTTCATGATTTACCCTCCCATCAGGTTGGTCATCTCATTGGTGTAGTTATCACAATTCGTGTGAGATTGATTGTTTACCTGATTACTTATATTTACAACCATTGTATAGAATAAATGAAAAATTAAGGATGAGTATTTTAAAATATTAATCACATAAATGGGAATCTAATGACATTAAAAGGGTAACATATAAATTAAATTTATTTCCTTAACTTGTGAATTTCAAATCTTCATTATATATTATCCAAGATCTATTTCTTAACATATATTCTTATGGGATTTTTTTCCCATAATAATGTTTTATAATAAAAACATTAATTTTCCAATGAATATCCCTCAGGAGTTTCAAACTATGTGTGACGTAATACTCGTTGTTAGTTACCAGGTTACAATGAGTTAGGCCTAAATGACCTTCTCGGAGTTCTTAGCCTTATATAAATCTCTGTCATAACAATTTCTAGTTGTAATATCCAATCAGGGATGTATTTTTATGATAAAACACATAATCTATACTTACTAAAATTTAGGGAAGTTTTTTATACTAAGTTTTATCACTAAGGATTTCTCTTTAGATTTCTAATCCTAATACTGAAAATAACTAAACTTTTCTTTAGATACCAACTATGACAACCATGTTCATTATTATACATTAATACAAGATTTATTACATAATATTACACTTTGTAAAACCAAAAAGATCAATAATTATAGTGTATTTTTTAATTAGTTACATAGCATAACATTTGGAACATGGGATACCAAACATTATTAAAAGACATCCAAAACATGCTTCTAAAATTCTATGAATTTTAAAAGTGCATGGGATAACCTAGGGAAAAACATAAGAAAGTGGTGATATATAATGCTCAGTAAGGGAATAAACATTTAATAAGGTGGTACATGTTAGACAATGGGAATATAAATTTGGCATAAAAAGTGTAGGAATCATAAACATGAACAATGATAGATGATATAGGATGACAATCATAACATGGAAAATGTGGAATCAACTTAAAACACTACATTATAAACATAGGTCAAGGATAAACAACCAAGACATAATGGTTGGAAAATAACCATAAAAGGAATCAGTTTCACTTCTTATCCCAACAATATATATCATGATACTAAACATTACCCAATGAATTTGAGCGCTATATAATTATGGGTGCACCCCAAACATTCATTTCATTCTCATGCTTAATTGTGTCACATAGAGCATACAAGAAATATTAATTCATCATATTGATTTATTATAAGGTCAAGGAGTGTTAAATACATACAATTATATCCCTAATAAAAATTATATGTTCATAATTTTGAACAACCTTGATAAGAAATGGGCATGGTATTCACTACACAGTTGGTTTGTCATGGAAAATAACAGTGATATTTCGGCAGCAAAACGATGTCACATAAAGATTCATAAAAATGGTTCGATGAGAGAGAATGGGGTATATAAACACATAAATTAAAAATATAAAGTAATAATGACATGGAAAAACATATCCTAGCATTATTAATTGTAAATTGAAGGCATAAAGTAATGAGGAAGCTTAAATGAAGAAGATAATCATAACTATATTTTGACATGATAATGGGTGTATGTAAAGGATCATGGGAGGCTTTAGGAGATTGAAAGTGGATATCATCATTAATATTTAAAATTTTAAGTAAGGGGAATTTATAATAACATATCCCAACTTAAGAAAATAAAATTTAAGATACATAACATAAAATAGTTACTTGAATGAGAAGAGAGAAATTTCTTACATAATTTTAGTATAGTAACGACTTAGGTAATGTTCAAAATGAGAGATGATAAATGACATATCATTAAAATAACAATAAATGTAAACTATGATAATGTTTATGAATGAATGTAAATATAATAAATTAAAATTAAAAAGACTAATTTCAATGGAGGTGCTTGAATTGAATGGAGGGGAGAGAAATCCCTTAATAATTTTCAGCATGAAAACGGCTGTAAATAAAATATCATGGAAGGTCTTAATGAGAGAAAAAGGGATATATAATCATTTATAAATAAATTTTATAGTAATGGGGTTATATATGAACATATCCCAACATGAACAAAAAATTAAAAAGAAAAAAACTTCTTGAATAAAAAGAGAGTGGGAAATCTCGTGCTTGACTGTGTGACTCGACAATAATAGGGGGGTTATTGAAAGCATGGTTTGAATTGGGAGGACTATAAATATTTTATTTAGGATTATGGACATACTCCAAGTAATTTATTGAAGAAAAATGGGATCTTGGTTTGGTCTATATAGGAAAATTTGTGGATTTCATTATTATTTGTGTTTTGGGCTCTACACAATAAAATATCCAAAACCACAAACCATTTCATGGTTCTACCCATGGTTTCTACAAAATGAGATTCGTAATTATTGTTATTTGGGAAAAATTTCTGAACATGCTAAAAAATTCCATTTCTTATTTGGAGATGAGTCAAACTACTAAAGAAATGTTTTTAAAACATTAAAATATATTATATATTATTGGAGGATTTATAACAGCTCTACAAAATAAATAAAATTATATTAAAAACATGTTATATTTAATTTAAAACAATTATCTGATCATGGATCCCATTTATAATAGTTATTAAATCACTTTTTGGTCATTATGATGTCATAAAACACAAAGTATATTTATAAGATATTTGATTTTTACCCAAAAATTTCATTATCTATGAAAATGTTGAAAAATTAACTATTGAATAATTTGGATGTTTTGATTCCAAAAATTATATTCATTTAATCTAAATAATTTTCTATATATTTTAATTTACACTTTAAAAAATCGACACTTATCATGAAATGTTGGGTTTTTTGTAATAAAAGTTTTTGAATACTAAAAAAAATTACATTTGACTTCATAAAAATTATATGATCATTTATATTTAAAAAACATTATTTAATAATATTGAAATATTTTTATTTGAAAAATACATTAATTCATACTTTCATTAATTTAATTAAAATATTGACAAAAAATATAGTTTTTTCATTATTTTATCCAAATAAAGATCATTTACAATGTAACTATAATAAGATTAAAATATATTCATTATTATGTAAAACATAATGTTCATATTAAAATATATATATTCCAGATATATATCCCTTAAAAACATCAGAAAACTCACTAAGTGTAAGGTTTGTGATGGTGGGACAATCATGGGGTGTTTTAGATAACATGGTTTGGGTCATCATCTTTATGATCTTGAACTTCTCCCATTAAAAGTTTCTCTGATGCTTAATTTGTTGGATATAAACATGATATTGGTAAAGGGAAAATCTAATAAATTATATCTCCCTTGAAACCTTTGAGAATATAGGCTTCATATGGTATGATTCAACTGGTTCATATAGTCACTTCCGTTTTCTATGTCAATTGGAATTGTTAAAACCCTATATTTATAAAAATCATGTGATCAACGTTTAACAAAAATTTATCTATGATAAGAATAATTAAAGGTATTTCAAATCCAATTGAATATGATAAAACAAAATAATTTCATGTGTTTTCAATAAACATGTTATATTATAAGAAATTTAATTAAATCAAAACGGTAATTTAATTTGTAAATTTTTGAGTCGGTATAGTGTTCCAATTAGAGGGGTTGTCCTCATAATCTTATATGCTAGGTATCACCAATCACGAACATCATTATAATCTTTATCAAGGATTATAATCCCCCAACACCTATTTTTAAGATATCAATTGTTTCCATATATTATTATTTATCTATACTATAAGAAAATATGTTTTATATTAATTTCATTGTATCTTGAAGTTCTCCTTATATCCTGGGAACTTCTATAACCTTTTGACACATTCATTAATCTATGGATATTACCTTAAATATAGTGTAAATAGAATTATCAACACAATTCTAGTAATATAATAATTCATATAAAAAATCTATATACATGTAAACACAATCAAAGTACATACATAAGTTGGGTCTAGGGAACCCACATTCAATACTCCAACATGCACCAGAGCCAACTTCTATGAAGTTTTAACCCGCTAACTCTCACAAGAGAATCATGATTCTGCTGATATTTAACATTATTTTGGGGGATTTCCCGATTTGTAGTCTGGTTAAATCCTTTTTCTCTAATGGGGTACTCCCACATGCCCTCAATTCTTAGTTTCTCACCTTAATTACTAATTTGGATAATGATTCTAAGATTCATCAGTTTAGACCCATTGCTCTTATCAATACCCTTTATAAAATTATCACTAAAATCATTTCTAATTATCTCTCTACTATAATATATAAAACATTCTCCTAGAACTAATTTTTTTTCATAAAGGGAATATCCATTCAATATTGTATTTATCTTGCCTCAGAATGTGTCAACAACATGAATAAACAAAATAGAAGAGGTAACATTGCTATTAAATATGACATCAGGAAATCCTTTGACACCATGGATTGGTGCTTCATATTAAAAGTCTTGCAAGGCTTTGGTTTTAATGCTCATTTTATCTTTACGATCAGAAATCTCTTCAACTCAATATCTATCTCTATTCTGATTAATGCCTCACCCAAAGGTTAATTTAAATGCACTAAAGGTGACTGAAAAGGTGACCCTCTCTTTTAAATCCTTTTTTAAGAGTAGAAGACTATCTTAGTAACCTGATTAACCATCTGGTGGCCTATAATAAGATGAACCCCATTCATGTATCTAGAAATGTTAATGTTCCTACTCACCTTTTTAAGCGGATGTAATCATCCTCTTCCTCCAAGGAGATAAAAGGAACATCCTCACCCTCAAAAATACCCTCTCCCATAATAGATAAGTTTATTTCCAAACCATCAGTTGGGAGAAATATGGCATCTTCTTGGGAAAAAACATTCCCCCCAATAAGAAATGTAACATCATCAATTTCCTTCTTCTTAAAGATGGTATGATTACTTTCATTTACATTGATGTCCCCATCTTTTGGGGCATGCCAAATTCTTTTCATTTTACATCTATTATTGATCAGGTCCTTAAACAGTTATCCTCTTAGAAAGGAAAGGGTCTTTACCTGGTAGATAGGACTTACCTTGTTAAATAAACTATTGTATCTAGGTTGGTTTACTCCATAATGATCTAAAAATGGCATATTTTTCTTATAAAAAAATATTATCACTGTTTATAATTTAATCTGGACTGGTAGTACCCTGGAAATAATGCTTGTGATTGTTCCCTAGTCACACTATTGCAAACCCATTGAGAATGGCAGTATTTGTATTAAAAATCTAAATCATTTCAATAAATCCCTTTAGGATAGACTCACTTAGAACCTTATCCATAATTCATCAGATGTTATCACCTTTCATTAAAATATATTCCTTACCAAACTTAATATGGGAAAAACTAGTTTCATTAATTCTTCCATTTGGACATCTATCAAACACTAATTCAATAAAATTATGATTAATTCTAGATGGATGGTCTCGCGTGACTCTTCCATGAAATTTTGGCTGTAGAATTGGGCAAGCACTCCTTTAATTTCATTGGTCTCTTTGGATATCACCCCTGATAATAGTACTTGCACTATCAAAGATATTTTATATTCTCAACATGATCACCTACCCGATACTATTCTGAATGTTATTGAAAATTACTCTTTTTCTCACACAAATGATTTCTTTTTCTGAAAACTGGATCACAATGCATTCTCCCCACAAAACATTTCTACAATCATTACTGTGAGGATTTTGAGAGTATTTATAGCTGTCTCAAACATTTTAACAAACCATAGATAAAACCTTTGAGATTAAATCTCATCTGGCCTCATTCTAACAATAGTGTTCCCACCTAAATTTTCCTTCAATACATTGGTATTAAACAATGCTCTATGTGTAGATTATACAACCAACATAGGGATGATTCCAATCATCTATTTTTATTCTTGTGGTACTACTTCTTCTCTTTGGAACTGTATTCTTGGCATTTTATATTGCAGATGGTTGTTTTTTGATACTATTATAATTCAACATAAAAATTGTTCTTAAATGGAAGGCTCTCAAGAAATTAGGAATCTTTTCCTCATGGATATTGCTGAACTCCACCATGTGATCTATTATGATATTAATTATATTATCAATCACAATTTATCACTCAATCTTAATGCAGGTAGGATATGGATCATAATCTCTATACATGATGATGCTTTATTACAAAATGGTCATTTCCATAACACAATACATGACTTTAGTATCTTGAAGCAGCTTCAGATAAATGGAAATTACTGTCTACCTCATCTTACCCTAGTGTTGTTATGGAGGGACCCTCTTCCTTGATAGACCAAAATCACCATTGATGGATCCTCCAAGGGAAACCCAGGCCCTGCAGGGTGTGATGCATTTTTCAAAAAACATCTTATAAAGATTCTTGGTTATTTCATGCAGAAATGTGACTTTGAAACCTCCCTTGAAGCTAATATGCAATGTTCGATCCATGCCATTGACTTTTCCATCCAAATTGGTTGAAAAAACCTCGGGATTGAAAGTGACCCGATGACCATTGTGCAGGAAATTTGGAATGGTGTTACTCACCTTGCATGGCCGATTACTACTCATTGGAAGGACTACAACCATTTTCTTATAGGTATTAACTATATCATCATGCATGTGTATCATGGATCTAATATGGTTTCAGATGTACTTGACAACATGGGGATCAATCAAGACGTCACTTGGTTTTAAGACCTTCCCACTGATCTGATTTTCTTTCATAAAAAAGATTGTAACATGATCCCATACTTTAGACTCATGTACTCTCTCTTTTTTTCTTAATAATTATTTTCTTTTGTATTTTAAAAAAAATTACCTTTCCAATATAAGCACTATGACTTCGCTTGAGAATTATTTGAGATCAATCTTGAAAGATATTTATCTCCAGATTATATGTTTCTTCACTAAATACATTCATAGAGAATCATTCATTTAACTATTTATTAATAGAATTTAATAATTTCACTTCATTTCCTATAATTAATATGTCGTCAAAATTTATTACATGGAAATGATTACATTCCCATTTACATTATTATAGAAACATGTCTCACTTTAAATATTCAAGAAACCACATTATATTATGGACTCGTCAAGATGAACATTCTGGGATCGTGATGCCCGCTTCAACCCATAAAGGGATCTCTACAACTTGAAAAAATTATTGGCATTCATTTCCTTAACAAACCCTTCATGTTGTGTCATATATATGTATTAAACTAACTTCCCATTTATAAAATTAGTTCTGAAATACATTTTCAAAATCTCATAATCATGGAAGGCTGGTATTTCAATTTATATTTGGATGGATTTCATCAACCCTATTGGTGAGAATGTTTATCTATAGTCTATGCCTTGACATTTTGTGAAACCCTTCGAGTCTAGTCATGAATTATATATATTAAATTAATCATCCTTTTCTAGACTTTTCTTGAATACCCATGTTCACCCATTAGTTTTTACATCAGCTGGAGGGTCCACCAAAATCCATACGTGACGTAGGTATATAGTTTCTATGTCAAAATGTATGGCTTCATTCCATTTAGTAGCATCCTTTATATCTATTAATTCCTTTTATGTTATAGGATCATTATTCTCAAGGTGTAATGTGACACCAAACTCAATGATAACAAAATGATAAAGATCTAGTTCTTTAACATCAAAATTTGACCTACATAGTACATATTTCTTTGGAACATCTTCATCTCTCACAGAGTCTTATGGAGATAGTTCCCGTACTAAATCTTATGAATCTAGAGCATCAACATCATCAAAGTCAATATTTTTTCCACTATTTCCATTGTAAATTTCTTCAATTATTGAAATATGTAATTTATTCCCACATTCACTTTCATATACATATGTTTATATAGGAAATATCATTAAATTTATTTAGTATTAGCAATAAGGATACACTTTGTGCTTTGGGATGATAATTTGTCACATAGTATTTTCCTAAAAAATCCTTAAATCCCCATACATGTATGTGTGAAAGAATAGGTTTCTTTCCATACCACATGTCATATGGATTCTCCTTTTTTTATTTATTTGGTACTATGATAAAGGTATATTATATTTTCAACAATTTGTATCCTCAAAATAACAATGAAAGAGTTTCATAACTCATAATAGATCTGACCATACTAATTAATGAATGATTCCTCCTATAACTAACACCATTCCACTACGGTTTATAAGGAGGAGTGAGTGGGGATATTATACCACACTTTTTTAGGTGATCACTAAAATTTGGGTTAAGACACTCTCCACCTCATTTTAATAGGTGTGTCATAATCTTATTACAAAGAAATTTTTCTACTTCATGCCTATATTCCTAAAACATTTGAAAATAATATGACTTATACTCATTTAGTATCTATAACCATAAATATTATAGTAATTGAAAAATGTAATGAAGTATGAAACACCCCCCACTAATTTCAACTACACGAAACATACTACATATGTCAATAAGAATCATTTCCAGTAATTCTGTTGATCTTAATATCTTTTTGAAAAATTTTCTTTTGTCATTTTACCATGTAAACAACAATGGAATGTATACTATAGATTTATCTCTATTGAGTCTAAATACCCCAATTGAAGTATTTTTTGTAAATTCTACTCATTTATATGTCCATGTCTGATGATCCATAGTCATTTACTATAAGAATCATGTTCATTGGTTTTTTCATTGATTTTTATTATAGGGTTTTCGTGTTCAAGTATATATAATTCATTATTAATATGTGTCATACCATAACAAATGCTATCTTTATATAATATTCAACATTTATTTCAAATCATGAAATAAAATCCCATTGTGTCGAAACATTACATTGATATTACTTTTTGGTAACTGAATGAAGACAATAAAAATTATTTAACACAAGAAATAAACCACTAGAAAAATCATATGATAATATCCTAGTGCCAAGGATACTAGAATAACACCATTTTCATTATATAAATCCTCCTGACCCTTAAAATCGTCATTAATATACATGGATCTTGTATTTGAATTAAAATATATGAGCCACATGTTTTATCTAATTCATCAATTTTTAGATAAATATATATTACATTCATTGAAAATAATACTTGAAGTAGAAGTGCCACCTATCTTCTTCTACCAAGAACTGAAATTATTCTTTCAGTGGCATTTATTACCAGATGAAAATGAGACAACTTCCTGCTCATTTATTTCTATATATATCTTTGTATTTTTTGAAATATGGATTGTAAGATTATTCAAATTGTACTTATCCGTAGATGTCGTATCCATTCCTTTCTTCCTCATTTTCACTAAAAGGATTGAAAATTTTTATTCTTAATATCTTTATCAACTTGGAGTGCTAAACCCAAAATATCTTGGAGTGAATTTCTCATGTTATTCATGTTAATTAAACATAAAAGTTAGGAATATTGGCGGTAAAGAGGTAAAATGATATCTATCACTATTTCTTTGTTCATCCTGAACCCAAGGGCTTCAAGTCTCTCAATGTACCCGATCATCATGAGTACAAGAAGTAGTTCATGATTCTGTTCTACTATCCTACAAATATATGGTGCACTAGATATCTCATTCCATTATTTTCTTTCTTTCTATTGATATAAATCCTCTAAATGAGTTAGTATCCCGTAAGCATATTCATCCTCATGGATTTTCAAAAATTAATTAGTTATGTAATGAAAAATGATATATTATACATCTAGTGAATTATCTATATGTCTTTAATATTTATCTTTATCCACATTGCTTTCACCCTGAAGGGGTTTAGTAGGAATTGAGGACTCCCTCACATAAATATTTATTTCTTATCATAGTATGATGATCAAGAAACTATACCACTTCAAGAAGTTAAGGCTGATCATGATATTTTATTTATCTAGTACTGATTACAGTGATAATATATTGATGGTGTTTGTGATATTCATTTTTATCTAAGACAAATAAATTCCATACTTATTAATTTAGCTTGATTACCTTTTATAAATTACTAATTAATTAATTAAATCATTTAATGTCTCCCACTATTTTATCAATCTCTAGAATCATCCACTACTAGAATCATAATACTCTATCACTTGAGTATTCTAGTGGTTAGGATCCATGAAACCATTCCTCATAGTATAATGGATAGGGATCTTCTACTACTCAAATAGTTTCATTGTATGGATTTGAGTTTCCAACTATATTAACTCATGGTTCCTTCATCTTTTGAATGAATTCACAGCTTCTAAAATTATAACCTTTATTTACTCAATGATTGACTCTTAATATGAATAAAACTTGTTATGGAAACTTATTTACTTACATAATTAGTTATGTCAACCCACCACTCTCATAATAACTCTTCAGTGGTATGAGGTGCCCTTAAATAGGGATTAAGAGAACACTATACACATTGTTTTTTTTTTCAAATTTTAAGGACAGAAGGTGTATGCAACATAATATTTCATTGAGGGTTATTTATTATTTATGAATAATAAAATCATTTTATATTAAATATGTTTATAATATATTGTCATGATAACAATTGAACATGTATTTAATCTAATATATTCATTTCATCTTTATGCATTTTATCAGTTCATTATTTTATGTGTTCTGAGAAACAAGAAAATTGATAAAATAACAAACTATACATAAAAGAAAATAAATTACCCAACTGTCCTTGAGGATAAAATAACAATTTATTAATTCCAAATAAATATACCAACCATGACCTAGGGGTATCATACCTATGTTTGATCTTTACTTGTATTGTTGCTCAACCTTGGTCTAGTGTTTCCACATTTCTCCTGATATATAACCTCATTTTGGCGTGATCTGTGACCTATAACATCATCATCAATAATAAAAATATACTAACACAGGTGAATGGAGTTCTCGAGATGTGAAACATACACACATACATGAATGGACTCTTAGATCCATAGAAATATTTAATAAAAATAGAATATTTGTAGACATTCAAAAAAAATTGTTATAGACATCAGATATAGTTATAAAAAATATATTAATAAATATACATTGACATACTTGTTGTCATTCACTACTCAAGAATAATTGGTATATCAAATTAATGCATGATAAAATTAAAATGTGATAAATTTATGTTGGAGGGTACAAATATACATTAAGTTAATTAACTAATTCAAATATTTTGTTCTGTTTTGTCCAAAAATTAATTTAATTTTCATTCTAATATTAAACTATTTGTTAAAATAATAATATTATCACAACATTTTAAATATAAAAATTATTAATTTTTTTTTATTATGTTACCAAAAAATTTATGTCCCAAAACCCCGCCTAGGACCCTTACTCGTTGTGATGAACCCACGTAGGCCCATTTCAGGCTGGGAAGAACCCACCGAGGGGTGTTGTGGGAAAAGAAGACCTAGTGTAGGGATTTTCTAGATCGAATGACCTGTTGAGAACAATTTTGAAGTGGGTTGGGTCCAACATGACTCATAGGAGGTCGTAGGGATCCTGATCTGGTACAACAAAGGGTTCTTTAACAGCTCCACCATGGGAAAAGGGATACTAATGGAGGTTGCCTCACACAGCAAGGGTTCCCCACATATAATGTAGTGTCGACCAACAACATGATCTAGGGATTGGGATGAGGTCCATGAGCTGGTGGGATTAGACAAACGGGAAGGGGTAATTGGAGGAGTGAGGCAGTGGTCAAAGTGGTCACAGTGAGCTGAAGGAGCACCGAAGGGTCGTGACCAAAAGATGAAAATGTCGAGAAATTCAAAGGTAATGGTTAAATTTATCAGTGGTGTGTGGAGTTTTTTTAAATAGGTTTTAAAAAATTTATAGGGTAAAAATATTTTTAAAAATAGGTAAGAAAAGTGGCAGCGCTACTGCCGCATTTTAAGTTAAGTTGAATGGTGGTAACCCCATTACTGCCTTTCTTCTAATACCAAAAAAAATTACAATTTTTTTTGTATATTACAATATTTTATTTTTATTTTTAGTTTGTTTTTTGGTATATATATATATATATATAATCAAAAAAATATATTTATCTGAATTTTTCTGCCATTTAATATCCAGCAATAATGCCATTACAGTAGTATGGATTCTTATATAAGCTCTCACCTAGGGCTTTTTTTATAAGAAGGCTTACCCTAGAAATCATTCCTCATTTCCAATATAGGATTCTATTTCTCTATTACCTATGCAGAACATTATGAATTTCCGATGTGGGATTCTCTTTCAAGTATGTGATCTTGAAATCCTATAAAATATAAACTATAAAACCAACATAAATGAAACTTAAAACATGGAATAAACATATAATAAATAGTTGAAAATAAAAATAAAATTTAAAAAAAATATTTATGGAAAATAATTTACAAAATTTCAAAGAAAACTACTTGAAACTTAAAAATGTTTCAATTACGTTACATTGAAATCCTATAAAATATATACTATAATTCCAACACAAATGAAACATAAAACATGGATTAAACATATAACAAATAGTTAAAAATAAATATAATTTCATAAAAATATTGATGAGAAATAATTTATAATCTTTCAAAGATGCCTACTTTAAACATAAAAATGTTGCATGTACTTGAAATTGAAATCCTTTAAAATATAGAATAAAAGACCAACATAAATGAAACATAAAACATAGATTAAACATATAAAAAATAGTTGAAAATAAAAATAATTTCATAAAAAATATTGATGGAAAATAATTTTTATGCTTTTACAAAGACCAACTTGAAACATAAAAATGCTTCAAGTGTATGGCTTTGAATGAATATTAAATATAAACTATAAGATCAATATAAATATAACTTAAAAGAATGATTAAACATATAATAAATTTTTAAAAACAAAAATAATTTCATAAAAATGTTGATTGAAAATAATTTATAAGTTTTCAATCACACCTACTTGAAATTTATAAATGTTTCAAGTATGTGACTTTGATAGAATATAAAATATAAACTATAAGATGAATATAAATGAAACAAAAAACTTGGATTATAAATATAAGTAATTTTTTAAAATAAAAATTATTTTTCAAAAAATTGATGGAAAATAATTTATAAGCTTTCAAAACGACCAACTTGAACTACAAAAATGTTTCATGTATGTCAATTTTGAAGAAAATAAAATATAAACTATAAGACCAATAAAAATTAAAATTAAAACATAGATTAAAAATTTAATAAATAGATGAAAACAAAAAAAATCACAAAAACTGTTGATGAAAAATAATTTATAAGCTTCCAAAGACACCTACATGAAACATAAAAATGATTCAAGTTTGTGACTTTGAAAGCCTTTGAAATATCGATTACAAGACCAATATAAATGAAACATAAATCATAGATTAAACATATAATAAATTACTTAATTTGTTAATTATTATTATTATTATTAAATTATATAATAATTAATTATTTAATTAGTAATTACAAAAAATTAATTATATAATAATTAATTAGTTGTTTTATTGATGTTTGATAATCCACCTTTCAACGGATGAAGTGGAACCCTTACAACGCCCGTAGGCGTAAGCATTACATGGCCCGTAGGCTTTAGAGGAATTAATTGCCCATAGGATTCAAGAATTACATACCACCCAGACTAATTACATGGAACTGCTCCACCCCTGCATCTTCATCCTGAAATCTGCTCTCTATCTTCGCATGGATGTTCGGCTAGGCTTTCTCGTGCATGCACAAGCGTTTCCTGATGGCAGGTTCCATACCCTCACATTATTTCAATCTATTTAACTTCTACTATGGTGAAAGCTCATTCATCGTCCTCCTTATAGAGCTTGTTCCTTGTAGGTTGTTTGGTTTGCATATGCATTTAAGGTGGACTGAAGGCCTTAAGGTGGCCCGAAGGCCTTAAAGGACTCGGGGACCAAATCGGTGGCCCAAAGGCCGAAACCGGGAAATATAATTATTTAATTGGTAATATAATTATTAATTATATAATAGTAATTAGATGATTAGTAATATAATTATAAATTATAATTCATCGTTTTAATTATTAATTAGTAATTATTAAAAATTATTATATAAAAACTAATTATTTAATTAGTAATATAATTAGTCTTTATAATTTTTCATCATAATTATTAATTGTTAATTATTAATTAATCATTATTAATTATTAATTATTAATTATTAAATGGTAATATAACTATTAATTATATAATTATTAAATATATAATAATTAGTTAGTTAATAAGTAATATGATTATTATTTATATAATAATTAATTAGGCACTTAGTAATATAATTATTAATTTTATAACAATTAATTAGTTCATTAGTAATATAATTATTAATTATATAATTATTAATTATATTATAGTTAATTAGTTAATTTTTTGAGAAAGATAAGGTCATGGCCCTTTTTATAATTTTTTAATTTGTAATATAATTATAAATTATATTTATTCTTTATAATTAATCATTAGTAATTGTTAAAAATTATTATATATTAATCAATTTGTTAATTATTAATATAATTATTAATCATATAATAGTTAATTAGTTAACTAGTAATATAAATATAAATTATATTTATTCATTATAATTTTTATTAAGTAATTATTAAAAATTATTATAGAATAATTAATTATTTAATTAGTAATATAATTATAATTTATAATTTATAATTTTCATTTTCATTAAAATTATTTATTATTAATTAGACAATTAGGAATATAATTATTAATTATATAATAATTAACTATATAATAATTAGTTTGTTAATTAGTAACTATTTTATAATTAATAATTATATTACTAATTAAAAAATTAATTATAATTCAATAAATAACTATATTACTAATCAACTAATTAGTTTTTATATTATTAATAATTATGTTACTAATTAAATAATTAACAATTATATAACTAATAATTATATTAGTTCTTTATTATTATATAATTAACAATTATATTACTTTTTAAAAAATAAATAATATAATTAAGAATTGATAATTAATATTTATATTATTGAATAACTAATTAATTATAATATAATTAATAATTATATAATTAATAATTATATTAAAAATTATTTATTATATATTTAATAATGACATTACTAATTAACTAATTAATTATATGATTAATAATTAATAATTATTTTACTATTTAAGTAATTTATTATTATATAATTAGTAATTATATAATTGATAATTATATTACTAATTAACTAATTAATTATTAACTAATTATTATATGTTTAATCCTTTTTTTAAGTTTCATTTATGTTGGTATTATAGTTTATATTTTATAGGATTTCAAAGTCACGTACTGGAAACATTTTTAAGTTTTAAGTATGTGTCTTTGAAAGCATATAAATTATTTTCCATCAACATTTTTAAAAAAATTATTTTTATTTTCAACTATTTGTTATACTTTTAATCCATATATTATGTTTCATTTTTGTTGGTCATATAGTTTATATATTATAGGCTTTCAAAGTAACATATGTGAAAAATATTTATGTTTTAAGTAGGTTTTTTGAAAGCTTATAAATCATTTTCCTTCAACATTTTTTACAAAATTATTTTTATTATCAGCTCTTTAATATAGGTTTATTCGATATTTTATTTTCCATTTATGTTGGTCTTATAATTTATATTTTAAATGCTTTCAATGTTACGTACTTGAAACAGAATCTCACATCAGAAATGCATAATGTTCTGCACAGGAAAGGGATAACTAAAATCCCACATCAAAAATGTAGAATGATTTCCAATGTAATCTATCTTATTAAAAAGATCCATGAGTGAGTGCTTTTGTCAGAATCAGGACTTCTGTAATGGTAGTAATAATGGATATTAAATAGAAGATAAATTCGGCTAAAAGTTTTATTTTAGTTTTTGTTTTTTTGTTAAATATAAATAAAAAAATAAAAAATAAAAATAATTTTTTTAAAAAATATTATAATTATTATTTGGTTTTAGTATAAAGGTGGATTTTCTAATGCCACATTTGGGGCCTATTTTTTAAAATATTTTTAACCTAACCATTTTAAAAAAAATAACAAATTTATTAAAAAAACACGTGGTGTCTGACTTATAAGTAGTGGCCAATTGATAAATAAGGTTTGTGATGGTGTGGATATTTGATCAGACCAGACCGGGGTGTCACCAATGTGGACTTAGATGACGAGGGTGGTTGGCCTTGGAAAGGAAGCATAGTGGGAGGTGATGCCAACCTATAAGAGAGAGAGTGGCCTGGATGGATAAGAACATAATGGAAGTCAGTTATTTGTTTAAAACTTGTTGATCCACTTGAAAAATAATCCATCTGAACATATAAAAATTCTTTTTTATTAAAAAATAAAAAGTCCAGTGATTGTAGCCTTTAAATTTTTGTTTTTCAACTGTTAGTAATACCCAATACCACCACTAAAATTAATAAAAATTATTTTATAACTAATAGTTACACAATGTTGTAGAGGATAAGCATGTTGACTGGGGGAAATCCTTCCACTATAATTCAGTCAGAATGTAGTAGGGAATTATGAGTTCATCAGAACTCACCTAAAAAATAAATCATAAAAAATATATATAAATATATTGTTATTTCTATTAAACCACGACAACTGTGTTTTAGATCCATATTAAAAAATCTTGGATGACCATAACATATCCCACCAAAATCTGATGGATGTGAAGTTTGATCTATTGGGAGTGAATTAAATCCCACTTCGAATTTAATTAAAATTAATTTTTTTCTTATCTCAAAAAATTCACACAAACACCATGATACAAATTTAAGTTACCATAGTGCTGAACCGAAGCTGGTGGGATAGAGAATTATAATTTATCATCATCAGGGAATGATAACATCATTTTATTTGGCTATAAAAGCACTGTTAGAGGTCTAAGTATCTCACATTAATTTAATAATCACCAAAATTTAACAAGGGAGCACCTCGTTTAGATTGAAGACGCATTCATCTATCACATGTTGATAACAAGTGTTTCTTGATGGATCTGATATTGTACCCCTATTAAACTTCAACACACACATTAAGAGTCCACATGGATTTTGATTTTCAATTTACTATTTCTAATGTGGGGTCTGAACAGTCCTTAGACACCATGATGATCACTATGGTCTCATGTCTTCAATCCTTGTATAATATCAATGATAAAAAGCATGGATATGAGATTTCACTATCTTATATTCTTGAAGGAAGATAGAGTAGAGCTCAAAATCTTGGGTATGGATAGTTCCTATTAAAATACTCATCTCTTACTTATATAGTGAGGGCTAGTTACAAGAAAATGGTTCCTCGACCCCCCACATAAGTAACAACTTCTAAATAGGAAATAAATGACATGTTACAATGATTTAACTTTGTCATAATCTATTGTACACTTATTCACTAGAATCTGGGATACTCTGGAATATGATTTAGTGTGTGACTCTTGAGGACCTTATCACGAGGATAGTGAATATTATTTACAGAATAGAAGAGGATTCGAGAAACCAATCAACACATCTGAAGTGATAAGGAATTTTTATTGCAACGACAACCATCCAATGATTACACACCTGTAATATAATCTCTTTATCATAGGATATCTCACAAATTTGGATACACAACTTCTCTCATTATCCATTATTGATTTTTCTAATCTAACTGGATAGACTTACCTTTAACTATCATGGATATAAATTCAATGAAGGTACTACCATCTTGATCAACAATGATGAAGATATCAGTTCCATAATATGGAAGTGAAATATTGTATCATGGCCATTAATCTAATGTAATTCCACCAAATACACACTAAACACAATATACCACTCTATAACATCAATGTCATGGATATATCCTTGTAACAATGTCTATGATCAAATCACACACATTGATAATGATCTCAAGTCATGAGGCCAACACACATGTTCAAAGATATGAACAAAAAATAACACCTGAAACATGTGGTGTTCTTATTAGAGGGTTTGTCCTCATGATCTTATCTACTAGAGATATCAATGTACGAACAACAAGAGAATATGTCTCAATAGTTATAATCCCCCAACAACTGATAGTCAGACATCAACAGTGTCTAGTATTTATGATGTATTTGGACCGTAGGGAAAATTTTCTAAGATTATGTTCATAGTATATTTGGGTTCTCATTAAATCCTAAGAACTTCTATAACCTTTTTAAAAGATAATTAATATATATAAATTACCATAAATATAGTGGACACTGAAGTATAGATTATATTCTGGTAAGATAAGTAATTTTATATGTATAACTATATATGTGTAACGATAATCAAATTACTTTTTTACATTCAGTCTTGGGCACCCACATTCAACACCATTAACTCAATTATATCCTCAACCAAGCTTGGGACGTACTGTGTAGTTACAGGATATGAGATACTTTTAAGATGAGAACATCATATAGTAGATATAATCAATGATAACATTATGTCACACACAGTGTTGGGAGTCACAATTTTAGTATATATCATAGAAATTTGATAAGTAATTTTATTTGGTAATAATATATATTTATATATATTAAAAAATATATATGATAAATTTATGTTGTTTGTGGTAAACCCATTTGGTAAATGGTTTGATGTGTAAAAAATTATATACAATACTAATACTAGGAAGATTATTGGTGAAATAAAGATGAATAATTTGGTTAGTATTTTTTAAATGTTTTTAAATTCACATAATATATTTATGTCATGACCCTACCCATAGGGGCACACTTGATCTACAGTAAGTAGGGTTTAACAACTCGAAGCTCACCTCCAATACACTGGGGGTGGAAACAAGAACCATAAAGGCATAAACTAAAATGGGAGGCCTTAGAATAATGTTCTTGTATGAACACAAACAACTATGTCCCTAAAAATGTGTAGATGAATAAGAAATGATTGTAACAACTACAGTATAACCATGAATGCAATAAGCATGGAAAACATAAAAGTGTGAAAAAATAAACCAAATAAAAAAGGTAAAATATAAACCCAATTAAAATTTTTTCCCCAAAATTACTACAACTGGAAAATATAAATCTTTATAGAGCCCATCTCATGATCTCCATGTACGATCACTAAATGCAGTCAATTCACTCAAGTATCTATAATATCCATCAATATCACCTCGATATGTCTGTCTTCTTCACAATACATGACATGTGCAGGAAACTCCTATACTAGAGAGTATATACACACCAAGTAGGATTCCCTTAAAACAAGAAAGTGTTAATATAAATATACAATAATAGTTATCTCAACCCATTTCAAGAGGGAATAAAACCCCAATATTTATATTTAATCATTAAGAAACCCATAGAAGATATAAATGAGATATCTATCCCCACAACCCATCTATGTATAATAAGTCTACCTATAGCTCTAGATAATCATCTATTATTCCCAACATTATAAGAAACCTCCTAATGATATATATGGAGGGGATCACACCACACTATTTCGAACCACAACCTAGGGATACAAATCTCTTGTGGAGAACCTACTATCTTCCAAAGGTTAAAGATGGTGAAGTAAAACTTCATAGATAAAAGACCCACACCCGACTATTTGTTGGGGGAGTAGAGAATCTACCTATGTTAATAGTATGGTGGACCCACACACTGGTGTGATAGGGGAGAACTAACCCCAACATCTCTCATGATCATACTTGATCACTACTATCCTCAAGTGCCACATAAAGAAGAATCCTTCTTGAGAAAACTCTCATCATATATTATATGCGACAAAAGAGGACACCATCACATTATGAATAAAAAAACACTCATTATAGGATACTTACATTCCATGATAAGATTATTGCAGAAGAAGATATAAATATATAAGTTTATTGGAGAAGTACATAATGTGTACATGGGGGTCACACGGTGAGTGACTTCACCTAATTTCTTTGGAATGTTCTACCCTCGACATATCTTGGGAAGCCATGTCGTACAATATGACATGAACTAGAGGTGAAAAACATGTATTAACCACCTAGGGCCTTCTCATGTCCTCCTATATCATGATCGTGCACACTGGTTGTGCCCATGTACCCTGGAAATGTCTGAGTACATGGTATTGCTTGTATACTCTATCTATGTGCATGTGTATGGTCATGTATATGTCTGTGTACTCCCATTGTACACACCCAGCCAGTAACACTAAGTCACATGGATTCTATGGTTCATACACATCATGTGAAATTTATCTCCTCCCAAACCCCTATCCATCGTATCCAGGGTACTACATGTCATGTGTTATTACAAACATCACTCTATGTAGTCAGGTTTTTTCCAGGATGTAATGAAAGACCTTTAGATGGTTTCAAGATCCACTATTTTCATCCAAGATCCCTCCATTTGACCACCCAAAATCAAAGCGAAGAAACTATGACCCTCAATTCTTGACCATCGGTGGCTGTAAATTGGAATATGATCACTCGTGTAGGAGTCTGACATGCATATGCTACCGTTCGGGGTCATAAACCCTATATCCCTCACAACACCCAATAAACCCATCACTATCCATACCCAAATCATTAATAATTCAATTTTTTACATAAACACCAAGAATTAGGGGATTCAATCACAATCAAAACTAGTCTAGAAATGTCAAACGCCAATCTGGTGAGGCAACGGGGAGGAACGTGAAGTGTAATGGAGGAAAAGGACACAAAAAATGGTGATGAGTGTCATTTAATGGTTAAATCCTAACCAATGAACATAAAGTGTAGTATTAAGGATTCTATCATGGAATAAAAAATATAAAATTATTTAAATAATTAAATATAAGGCCCCAGCCTTAAACCTTACTTAATCTTGAGTTATTACAAGACTACACATTGAGGATCTTTTTAGGTTTAGAGTTTTAGAGAATTAGATCATGAAACATGCATTACATTCCACATTTAAACAAAGTGGTTACATAAAAGACAGTATTAATTCTTACCATCAACGGAAACATATTTAAAATATAACACGGATTCTTTCTTGACACATCCTTGACACTATCATCACATCATGTACCTTTCCCTTGACCTGTGAAAAACATTTCAAAAACTTGGGATGAGAATAAAAAGATCAGTAAGAGTTATAAAAATATGGAAAGGAAACATGGGTTCATATATACATTAGGATGAAATCACACTTTACCCATAAAACATAGGCATATCAAATCATGAATAAATCATAGAAAACATAAGACATAAAGGTAACTTGAGGCATTCATAACATTCTTATGTAGGGAGTAACCCTCTTGGTTACGTTTGGAATACCCATCACAGTATATTCCCTAAATCTCTTCAGATAAACCTTAATGTTTCACTCCTTCGTATTACCCAATTTATTGGAGAGCTATATCGGGCTCACCCGCCCTTAGTTTATCACGGAACCACCCGTTTTCATAACAATGCCCAAGAACCATAACATAAATGTATCACATAAAAACATGCATAAAGGAAACATAACATTTCCACATTTCAATCACAATATAACATTTTAGTATATTGAAATAATGAATCCATTCAAAAAGAAACCATTTCCAAAACCATTTAAAACATTTAATAAAGAGATTTTTGAATCAAAGTGTCCCATACCACCTTAAAGCTTAAAATTTTAAACCATTAATATCCATATAAATAAATCCTTAAAACCATTTTGAAAACATTGATTTTAATAAGAACAAATAATTAAAACATTTAAAATGATATTTTGGTTAAAGGGGTTTTACAAAAATTAGAGACACTTGAATACAATAATTGAGGAATAACATTTAGTCTGAACTTTATAATATCATGAGAATAAATGGATTCATGATATAATACTAAAAAGGATAGTATATACACTATATAAGAGTGAATTGGTGCATAACAACAATGAACCCTCAATAGAAATGTCAAATGTGATGAAATCCCTTATAAAGAAGGTATCCTTAAATTAAGGACAAATCAATCTCAAAAATATGTGTGACAAATATAAATACACCCAATATAAGTGGATATTAAGTGTAAAACAATAAAAGGTCATTCACACATATTAAATGGATGACATATTCAATGACTACATGTTGAACCCAAAGAAATTGAAATTGGGTTAAAAAGTTCCCTTGACAGCCTAACGGCATCACATCAAAATGAGTTGATGAGAGATAAAAAGTGTATCTCATCATTTGGACATACAATTTACATCAATAAGGATATATGAGAACATATCCCAACATAACAATATGTAAATTAAGAGACCCAACAAAAGAAGTCTTTTAAAAAAGAGGGGGGTGAAAGGTTCCCTTACCGACTTGGGTATCTTTCAAAACATACACCCCATGAAAGAAGGACAATAGTTCATTGATGTAAATACTCATAAACAAAAGTATATTACACAAAGAGTAGAATAATTGGCAGTACATACACCAATCAATGAAATTTGAGGAAAATTTAGCTTAAATCTCACGGGAATAAAAGTGAGATGAAAAATCCCTTACGAAAACTCGGCAGCATAACGGCGCCACATAAAACTTCCGAATATGGATTGATGAGATCAAATAGGGTATCTCATCACATTACAATAAGAAGTACAGAAAGAGTAAAATAAAAGAACATCCCCCAACATTACAAAGAGGAGCTTAAAAGAAGTGACATAAATGGGAGTACTTAAAAAGAAAAAGAGAGGTTAGATCTCTTACGAAAGTTCGGCAGCCTAACGGCGCCACTCAAAACTTCCAAAATGGATTGATGAGAGAGAATAGGGTCTCTCATCACATGAACATAAAAATTAAAATAATTTTAATATAAAAGATCATCCCAATAACAAGAAAGATGAGTTTTAAAAGGAATGGCATAAAAGTGTGTACTTAAAAAGAAATAGAGGAGTAGGATCCCTTACCTCAGGTCCGACTTGACTCAATCGTTCTTTAATCTCCTGAATAATAAACTTGAGTTAATTTCTACTCCCCTAAGAACCTTTTTTAAGTTCATTATTCCTTTTATATCACTTATTACCATGTCATAAACATTATGTAATCATTTTTGTTAATAATATTTGTTTTGCCGATATTTGGTTCTTAAGTCGAAAGTGGACTTCTTAAAATTACATGTTGTTCCTGTGGCCAAATGTTTATTATATCCATAATTGTATTCATGATGTAGATATCATATATTTCATATATATCCAGTACATGCATGCATTTATAACATTACATAATCATTTAGAGGTAAGAAATTAAAATGCACCGTTCATGGAGACGGTAAGCCGTACGTACTCATGAACGCTACTTTCATTTCTATTTTTTATTTTATAGAATGGAATAATAATGATATAAAGGTATATTATAATTCCAGTATAATATGATATATAATATCATAGTTCCATCCTTTATACGTCCCACATATGGTATTTAACGAATCAAATCACTTTGAGGGGGCGGTAGTCCGCACTTCTTTAAATAAAGATATCGCGTTTACCCATAATGGAAACCATAAAGGTATGCCCAAAATGAAAAAAAACAGAATCTTAAGGAAAACATAAACATATTATATATCATATATAAAAATAGTGACATCATAATGTCCACCTTTGAAGGTGTTAAATGAGTATTGAACAATCATCGTTTCGGGAGGCAGAATTTCGCCATCCACAGAAACCGTATGTTTTTTAACCGTTTGATGTAGTTGTGTGAGAGTGTAGCTCGAATAAATCTTATAACAACATACTAGTATATTGAAGATACTGGTGTTGTTACAAAAGAAGTAAATAAAATGAGTTTAGAGGGTTGTAGAAGCAAAATAAACCAAATGAACATGAGAGAATGAATTACCTTTAAAAGTGTAACTCCTTTTGATTTGAGCCTAAAGGATTCCTTTGACAGGATTATGCCCAAAGGGAATCCTCTAGGATTAGGAGAGGGATGTGGAGAGAGTAAATGGGCAGGGGTTGGCCGAGTCAAAGGCTTGAGGAGTGTGTGAAATGAGGTAGAGGTGGGGGCCTTTTATAAGAGGAGAGGAGGGGCACTTTTGGAAAGTAAGAAATATTACTTTATTTGAAAATGTGTTTCGGTTTTAAAAGGACCCACATTGATATAATTCGTGGATAAGGAGATAAGGGTTCGAAATACACCCATAAAATAAGTTTTGGACATGTGTAGGTCATAGAGTTTACATTATCTTCTCATTTTATTTAAATCATCAGATAATGATGTCATCGCTGCATCGTTATGATGTCATAAATAATTTAATTTATTTAATGTCTAAAAATTATAAACAAATTACTATGATGTAGGAAATCTGTTTATATTTCCAATTACTAGTTATAATAAAAAATCTGACTTGTATAACCCCACTTAAAATTTGTTTTAGTAAAACATATCATGTTTGTGTCATTTTTACATTTACATTAAATAAAAAGTTATTTATGTCATTTCCCAACCAAAGTGGCTCCATGGGGTCCCCAAGTTGACCCATGTCTTGTCTTTGTCGTCCATTACACATCCAATGAGGTTAGGACATGTGTCAAGTTCATTTCATATTATTAAAACATTATTTTTACCTTAAACTACACTAATTACCTCTAACCGCGATTAAAAACTTAATAAGTTACTATTCACCAAAAAATTATTTTTATCCCATTGAACCAAATTTTACTTCTTAATGAAAACCATGTATGTCGGATTTTTGAAATTCAAAACACAAAGATGGAAAAATTTCATTTAAACGGAAAAATCAGTTTTTATAAGTACCACTTAGTGGTGTCACTATTCATAAAAAATTGATGTTTTTCATAAAAATCCCAAAAATTCACCCTAAGCTATATTTGATATTCCGAATTCAAAAATGAAGTATATTTTACAAAATTAAAAGCATATAAGTCACATTAATTAATTTAATAATTAATTCCCGCTGTCAGAGCAAATAGAGTGTTTTTATGAAACAATAAGTATCAAAAGATTGACACTGGTTTAAGTCTGATTTCAAAGTGAAATTAATTCCAACAACCACTATTGGATTTAATGGTAAAAATATATCCTAATTTCACTTTAAAACCAATTCAAAAGATAATCTAATCATATAAATAAATTAGATTAAAAAGAGGTTTTGAATTAAAATACAACATTTTACACTATTCATTATAAAAATGAACTTTATCGGAAAGATACCAAAAATTTACACAAAGTAAATTTTGATGTCCCGATTCTTAATAAGAGATTTATTTGGTCCAAAAGAATTTTTAAGAGTGAACAAAACTATATTTAATTATGGTTCAACATCAAAAGGTGATAAGTGAACCTTTAGTGAAAACTAGGGTATATACGCCTAAAATTGAATTCTATCCGTATTTTAACCCTCTATCCTTTATTGGATAAATTTAAAAACATTTAAAAACATATATAATCATATTTTAGTTATTTCTATCCATTCCCGCCATTACAACATCTACATGTTAACTACCATTTAAAAAAATATTATTTTATTATTAGAGTGCAACGTAAGATTCCCAAGAAACTCGTTGTTGCATGTTGGGTACGCCATCGAGCATAGTGTCCCCTTTAAAGTCATATCAATATTTTATTCACAAATATGGATAAATATGAAAATGTCATATTCTTTATTTACCTGGGGTGTTACATCCTTCCCCTCTTTTGCGAATTGCATCCTCGCAATTTTTTAAAATTGAGCTTGGAAACATCCTTGAAAGTCCCACATCGGAACAAGAGTCGGTAAAACAATCACTTTAAAATAATAAAGATAAGCACAGAGGTCACCCGAGTTAACCCATACTAGGATTCCAAGTATGAAAATATGGACATGGAGGGAAAAAAAGGGTCATGTTCTAATGGAGAGTGATAGAAAACATATTTAGAAGAAAGTTAACAACAAGAAAATCACAAACATGTGATGGGTTAAACGGTATTCGATTACCCAGTAGGAAAATTAATAGACAACATTTTTGTTTTAAGTTACTTTTTATTGAGGAATTTATTCATAAGGGAACATAATCACTTATCATGTTTACTTTCAACTTTTACTAGATTCCTTAATCAAACTCATATTTTTTCCAAAAGATGAGTATTTAGGGAGACTTGTTCGCATTAAGAGTACTATAATCAACTTCTAGAGAATCACCTAATCCAAAAAAGAGAACTATATACATCCGATGTCTTTAGGCTTTAACCATAACCAAAACCAAAAATGTTAGTACAAGGTCAGATAATCCAGAAAAGGATAACACATTAAAAAGAAAATTCATACTTAATCTCCAAAATTTGTCCAACAAAACCCAAAGTTCAATGAGGACCATCCGATAAACAATTTGTCCATAAAATTGTTCTAAGTAAACCAATATAAGATTGAAACCCAAATATTTGAAGGATTTAGTCACATAGTCTTCCAAGTTAAATCGTAACATTTATCTCCAAACAACATCAGTTGCTCCTAAAGTCTCGTATTGAAAAGTAATTAACCTAATCACATATCCTCTATGATAGGTTAATCATTTTCATAAATAACCCAAAATAAACTTACTCTTAAAAAAAGAATCAGTCAAACTAACCAGGGACTTCACGTAGTCCAGTGGTATGCGATAAATACTAGTTACACTTTTATTGTGGGTTCGATTCCCGCAGCTTTGCCCGACGCGACGGGTAGTCACACGGTCTACGTGTTGTCCTTTTTCCAAAACTATATAATTCTCAAATAATTCCCCAAAAATGGATAAAATCATCAAAAATAACCATAACATAATTTAACCTCAATTTTATCTCATGCCTTTCACTTCAATCATAACATATAGTAACCCATAATTACCTCAAAAGTAAGGATCATATAAACCCAAATGGTTCTTTATAACTATGTCCACAAAAGAAAATATAACTATTACTTGAATAAAATTTTCCTATATTAATCATCAGGGTTACAAATAATATAAAAAGTCTTCTAATGTAACCCCATCATCAAAAGAGACTTAATGCTCTTTAGAATTTCACCATAACTCTTGAAGCCCTTATATGTTGACATCTTACTCATTCAACATTCTTCATGATCCATTATCCATTCCTTTCCAACTTATTCCGAAATACCTCTTTCCTACAAACAAAATCATGAATCATATCCTAAGATTCCAAAATAGGAAGACAATAGTCATGAAATAGTACATACCTTTGATTGGTCATTGTTCGTTTCTTCATCCTCAATCGTAATGGCATTAGGTCTTGGTAAACGAATATTGGTACGCTCTTGGTGACCCCATTCATGAAACTTCTTCATAGGACATGTGTTTGCATAATGACCATGCACACCACATTTAAAACATTCAATTGATCCCTCAGAAAGAACTTCTTTCCCTTTCCTCGAGTCAACTGGATGCTTCCTTTTTCCATGGCAGGTTCCTGCTTTATGACCTTCATTTCCACATCTATAGCATATTGTTGTCCCTTTGAAACATTTTCCTAGGTGTTTCTTTCCACATCTTTGACACATAGGTTTTTGAACACACTTACCTTTATGATTATTACCTGTACTTCCGTAGGGATTTGTTTCTTGCATATATGATGCCTTAGAGAAATCTCCAATGTTTAGGTGGTCAATCATGACTCCAGATAGTTGGTTGGGGATAATCACAAGAGTTCTCATTGTAGCTCCCTTATCATTCAGTTGCTTGCTCAAAAAACTGTCACATTTTCCTTCACATCCACTGTTTCTTTGGTACCAGCT
This sequence comes from Viscum album, assembly GCA_963277665.1. Classification (NCBI taxonomy): domain Eukaryota; kingdom Viridiplantae; phylum Streptophyta; class Magnoliopsida; order Santalales; family Viscaceae; genus Viscum; species Viscum album. The sequence goes on along the minus strand of OY728157.1, from coordinate 1,654,714,302 downwards.
AGATCTAGCCATTTACTAAAACCAAAAAGGTCAGTGTGAGTATATCAAAAAAACCATCATGTACTAATGAGTAGGATAAACACTAAGATATACTTACTCATTCACATTATCTAAAACTAGGACTCTTTCTGAAATCCTAACCATTATGGTAATGTCACTTATGCTTAAAGAATACCCTAACCTCTAAAGTTATCTAAACCGACCTTTGATACCAACTATAAGGCCCCAGCCTTAAACCTTACTTAATATTGAGTTATTACAAGATTACACATTGAGGATCTTTTCAGGTTTAGAGTTTTAGAGAATTAGATCATGAAACTTGCATTACATTCCACATTTAAACAAAGTGGTTACATAAAAGACAGTATTCATTCTTCCCATCAATGGAAACATATTTAAAATATAACACGGATTCTTTCTTGACACATACTTGACACTATCATCACATCATGTACCTTTCCCTTGACCTGTGAAAAACATTTCAAAAACTTGGGATGGGCATAAAAAGCTCAGTAAGAGTTATAAAAATATGGAAAGGAAACATGGGTTCATATATACATTAGGATGAAATCACACTTTACCCATAAAACATAGGCATATAAAATCATGAATAAATCATAGAAAACATAAGACATAAAGGTAACTTGAGGCATTCATAACATTCTAACGTAGGGAGTAACCCTCTTGGTTACGTTTGGAATACCCATCACAGTATATTCCCTAAATATCTTCGGAGAAACCTTAACGTTTCACTCCGTCGCGTTACCCAATGCATTGGAGAGCTATATCGGGCTCACCCGCCCTTAGTTTGTCACGGAACCACCCGTTTTCATAACAATGCCCAAGAACCATAACATAAATGTATCACATAAAAAATTCATAAAGGAAACATAACATTTCCACATTTCAATCACAATATAACATTTTAGTATATTGAAATAATGAATCCATTCAAAAAGAAACCATTTCCAAAACCATTTAAAACATTTAATAAAGAGATTTTTGAATCAAAGTGTCCCATACCACCTTGAAGATTAAAATTTTAAAACATTAATATCCATATAAATAAATCCTTTAAACCATTTTTAAAACATGGATATTAATAAGAACAAATAATTAAAACATTTAAAACGGTATTTTGGTTAAAGGGGTTTTACCAAAATTAGAGACACTTGAATACAATAATTGAGGAATAACATTTAGTCCGAACTTTATAATATCATGAGAATAAATGGATTCATGATATAATACTCGAAAGGATAGTATATACACCATATAAGAGTGAATTGGTGCATAAAAACAATGAACCCTCAATAGAAATGTCAAATGTGATGAAATCCCTTATAAAGAAGGTATCCTTAAATTAAGGACAAATCAATCTCAAAAATATGTGTGACAAATATAAATACACCCAATATAAGTGGATATTAAGTGTATAACAATAAAAGTTCATTCACACATATTCAATGGATGACATATTCAATGACTACATGTTGAACCCAAAGAAATCGAAATTGGGTTAAAAAGTTCCCTTGACAGCCTAACGGCATCACATCAAAATGAGTTGATGAGAGATAAAAAGTGTATCTCATCACTTGGACATAAAATTTACATCAATAAGGATATATGAGAATATATCCCAACAAAACCATATGTAAATTAATAGACCCAACAAAAGAAGTCTTTTAAAAAAGAGGGGGGTGAAAGGTTCCCTTACCGACTTGGGTATCTTTCAAAACATACACCCCATGAAAGAAGAACAATAGGTCATTGATGTAAATACTCATAAACGAAATTATATTACACAAAGAGTAGAATAATGGGCATTAAATACACCACTCAATGGAATTTGTGGCAAATGTAGCATAAATCTCACGGGAATAAAAGTGAGATGAAAAATCCCTTACGAAAACTCGGCAGCCTAACGACGCCACATAAAACTTCCGAATATGGATTGATGAGATCAAATAGGGTATCTCATCACATTAAAATAAGATTTACAGCAAGAGGAAAATAAAATAACATCCCCCAACATTACAAAGAGGAGCTTAAAAGAAGTGACATAATGGGGAGTACTTAAAAAGAAAGAGAGAGGTTAGATCTCTTACGAAAGTTCGGCAGCCTAACGGCGCCACTCAAAACATCCAAAATGGATTGATGAGAGAGAATATGGTCTCTCATCACATGAACATAAAAATTACAGTAAGTTTAATATAAAATATCTTCCCAATAACAAGAAATATGAGTTTTAAAAGGAATGGCATAAAAGTGTGTACTTAAAAAGAAAGAGAGGAGTATGATCCCTTACCTCGGGTCCGACTTGACTCGATCGTTCTTTAATATCCTGAATAATAACCTTGAGTTAATTTATACTTACTTAAGAAACTTTTTTATGTTCATTATTCCTTTTATATCACTTATTACCATGTCATAAACATTATGTAATCATTTAAGTTAATAATATTTGTTTTGTCGATATTTGGTTCTTAAGTCGAAAGTCGACATCTTACAATTATATGTTGTTCGTGTGGCCAAATGTTTATTATATCCAGAATTGTATTCATGATTTAGATATCATATATTTCATATATATCCAGTACATTCATGCATTTATAACATTACATAATCATTTAGATGTAAGAAATGAAATGCACCGTTCATGGAGACGCTAAGCCGTACGTACGCATGAACGTTACTTTCATTTCTATTTCATATTTTATAGAATGGAATAATAATTATATAAAGGTATATTATAATTCCAGTATAATATCATATATAATATCATAGTTCCATCCTTTATATGTCCCACATATGGTATTTAACAAATCAAATCACTTTGAGGGGGCGGTAGTCCGCACTTCCTTAAATGAAGATATCGCGTTTACCCATAATGGAAACCATAAATGTATGCCCAAAATGAAAAAAAACAGAAGCTTAAGGAAAACATAAACATATTAAATATCATATATAAAAATAGTGACATCATAATGGCCACCTTTGAAGGTGTTAAATGAGTATTGAACAATCATCGTTTCGGGAGGCATCATTTTTCCATCCACGGAAACCGTATGTTCTTTAACCATTTGATGTAGTTGTGTGAGAGTGTTGCTCGAATAAATCTTATAACAACATCCTAGTATATTGGAGATACTGGTATTGTTACAAAAGAAGTAAATAAAATGAGTTTAGGGGGTTGGAGAAGCAAAATAAAACAAATGAACATGAGAGAATGAATTACCTTTAAAAGTGTAACTCCTTTTGATTTGAGCCTAAAGGCTTCCTTTGAAAGGATTATGCCCAAAGGTAATCCTCTAGGATGAGGAGAGGGATGTGGAGAGAGTAAATGGGCAGGGTTTTGACGATCCAAAGGCTTGAGGAGTGTGTGAAATGAGGTAGAGGTGGGGGCCTTTTATAAGAGGAGAGGAGGGGCACTTTTGGAAAGTAAGAAATATTACATTATTTGAAAATGTGTTTCGGTTTTAAAAGCTCCCACATTGATATAATTCGTGGATAAGGAGATACGGGTTATAAATCCACCCATCCAATAAGTTTTACACATGTTTAGGTCATAGAGTTTACATTATCTTCTCATTTTATTTAAATCGTCAGATAATGATGTCATCGCTGCATCATTATGATGTCATAAATAATTTAATTTATCTAATGTCTAAAAATTATAAACAAATTACTATGATGTAGGAAATCTTTTTATCTTCCCAATGACTATTTATAATAAAAAGTATGACTTGTATAACCCTACTTAAAAATTGTTTTAGTAAAACATATCATGTTTGTGTCATTTTTACTTTTACATTAAATAAAAAGATATTTATGTCATTTCCCAACCAAAGTGGCTCCATGGGGTCCCCAAGTTGACCCATGGCTTGTCTTGGTCGGCCATTACACATCCAAGGAGGTTATGACATGTTTCAAGTTCATTTCATATTATTAAAACATTATTTTTACCTTAAACTACACTAATTACCTATAATCGCGATTAAAAACTTAATAAGTTACTATTCACCAAAAAATTATTTTTATCCCATTGAACCACATTTTACTTCTTAATGAAAACCATGTATGTCGGATTTTTGAAATTCAAAACACAAAGATGGAAAAATTTCATTTAAACGGAAAAATTAGTTTTTATAAGTACCACTTAGTGGTGTCACTATTCATCAAAAATTGATGTTTTTCAGAAAAATCCCAAAAATTCACCCTAAGCTATATTTGATATTCCGAATTTCAAAATGAAGTCTATTTTACAAAATTCAAAACATATAAGTCACATTAATTAATTTAATAATTAATTCCTGCTGTCAGAGAAAATAGCGTGTTTTTATGAAACAATAAGTATCAAAAGATTGACACTGGTTTAAGTCTGATTTCAAAGTGAAATTAATTCCAACGACCACAATTGGATTTAATGGTAAAAATATATTCTAATTTCACTTTAAAACCAATTCAAAAGATAATCTAATCATATAAATAAATTAGATTAAAAAGAGGTTTTGAATTAAAATACAACTTTTTACACTATTCATTAAAAAATGAACTTTATCGTAAAGATACCAAAAATTTACACAAAGTAAATTTTGATGTCCCGATTCTTAATAAGAGTTTTATTTGGTCCAAAAGAATGTTTATGAGTGAACGAAACCATATATAATTATGGTTCAACATCAAAAGGTGATAAGTGAACCTTTAGTGAAAACTAGGGCATATACGCCTAAAATTGAATTCTTTCAATATTTTAAGCCTCTATCCTTTATTGGATAAATGTAAAAACATTTAAAAACATATATAATCATATTTTAGTTATTTCTATCCATTACCGCCAATACAACGACTACATGTTAACTACCATTTAAAAAAATATTATTTTATTATTAGAGTGCAACGTAAGATTCTCAAGAAACTCGTTGTTGCATGTTGGGTACGCCATCGAGCATAGCGTCCCCTTTAAAGTCATTTCAATATTTTATTCACAAATATGGATAAATATGAAAATTTCATATTCTTTATTTACCTAGGGTGTTACATTAAATTTATAAATTGGGATTATATAAATTATGGGTAATCATAGATGAATAAAAAAAGATATGAAAACCCATGCTCATCAATAATATAGAGGGAAAAATGAAAATATTTATTCCTAATTAAATTATAGATTGATCATTAATGAAGAGTGTTTCAATTTTTGATGAATATGATCTACTATATTCACTTACTACCCCTCAATTCACCTTGACCTGATCATCAACATTCTCTGATCTTGACCTACCAATGAAGAGCCCTCCTCCTCCAAAATCCTCCTTGGGTAATGTGGCTAAACCTGGGGATTTTCCATATAAGTATATTTATAAAGGTATTTGGGATTAGCATTATTTAATAAAAATTATTTATCTATTTATTTATTTTATAAAATTTACCCACCAATAGACACCTCCCACAAAACGTACAATGTCGACCAACTTTCTGTAGTGGATAGGGTAACCCTCGCATTCTAGAATTAACCATCATCTCAAATTTCCCTTATTAGGACCCTAGAAATAGGGAAAAAAATTATATTGAAACTATGTGAACCCATGGATTATAATATATTAAAAAAATTAATATATTAATGTATGAAATTACACAAAAATTATTTATCTTGTCATCCTTTTCACGTCTGTTATTAATAAACGATGTGAAAATTCAGGTATATTAATTTATCAAAGAGGTTATCCTATAACCAACTTGATAAATAAAGTATCCTTCTTTTTCAAATTATATATTCTATAACAGATGTGTTAAAGCATTTTTTTTATGTTTCTTATACTTAATAAGCAATATTATAAATAAAATATCATTTCTTTATAGCATGGGTTATTTTATAACTAACACTGTAAATCAATTTATCATGTCGATTTTTATATAACTAATGTGATAAATCAATAAAAAAATTATTTATATTGTTGTTTATATAATAACTGATGTGAAAAATTATTTATATTTTTATGACTTCTTATTTTGATTTATTTTAGTGTATTTTGATCAGGAAAAATCAATCGTGGTTCTCTCTCGCATAGAAGCACTAACATAGTTTCTTTGATCCAGTGGCCTCCAACTACATTTTCCAACATCATACGTCCTCATTTTCATTTGTTATTTCTATCTAATCATCTCTCGGATCTCAATTAAGCCTCACACACCTCTATTTCGGTCATTCAATGTTGTGTATTCCCTAACTCTATATTTTAAATTGTTTCAACTAAAATCCATCATTACCATCTTGTTTAATCTCTTCATGTTATTTAATATATTCCCTTCACATGTATCATTGCTTCTAATTAAATTATTTCATTTCCTTTAATGATGTTGGATTATATCTCATGGAGGTATATCTTACGATATACTCACTTAAAATCAAAAGAAGTATAATGCATACCATAGACATGGTATCACAATTATGGGTCCATCGTGAATAAATATATAGATAACTATTGTCTAGTATTGGTGTTGAGTAAATATATTTTCATTTGAGGTACCTTTTTTGTGGATTGGGGATTTCCATTCCAGGGTAGAAAATTCTACTCAATGTTAGATGATGAGTACAATATATAGGTCTATATGAGGTCATTTATGTCATTAAGGATTTCTATCATTAGAATAATCATATTATTCTACACTAGATCAGTAGATGGATGACTATCATTAATACATTCCTTATAGTGAATCGATAGGTAGGTGTAAGCCTCTAATATTTGAGTATTATTACAAGAGGCCAGTTTTTTCTAGACATCTATAATGTTTCATTCCACAATATTCCACATGGGATAATAAAAGGGTAGCTACTCCAATCACTAGAGTAATACTTCTTCATGAATGTAATGCATTGGGTCCAGAAATGAACCCATTAATTTAAATACTCTTTTATACATGAACTGAGTTATTCATCGTGTTTAACTGGAATGAGTAGTAGAGGAGGATTCCACTATTCTACCAAACTCACTAGGCCCATGGGATTACAGGTGGTTATTGGATGACAACATATGGGGGGTGGTATAGTGATTGGGATTGGGATATCACCCTTCAGATCAACTAGATAGTCAATATAGAAACCTTATTAGCAATTTATATCATTATGTATCTCATCCTAGTATAATAATCATGTACTATAGTATGATTTATGAAATGTATTATGGCATCATAGATGGAAATTAGTCGATGTATAAGTATTCCACTTTCGATATTAAAAATATTAAATTTATTGATAATGAAAATAAAAACATTGTGATGACCTAGTAATTAATTTTTAGTCATTTTAAATTACTATGGGGCAAGATCAGAAACAAATTTTGGGGTATGAATATATCCAAAAAAACCAATCATGTGTTCTTATTTTAGATCCTAACTCTAAAAAATTAGTTGATTTATGGAAATATCAATAAATATATGATAATTAGCACATATTCTTGATCCCCACACCAATTTAATTTTCATTTCATATGGTTCCCTAACTGAATCCGTCATCAAAAAAGTAATATACAACCATGATGAATGTGGATATCTAATATCCCAACGAGTGTGTATATTAGATGCAAAAATTTATTGTCTTACTATATTTTCTTTTGTAAATTATTTCCATGCATATATTTTTATGATTTTCCACTTAAATTTAAACTTATCATCCATTATTTTAAATAATTTAAAATTATATTTTTCAAATACACATATATTTGTTTTATTTTTCGAAATTTTGTTAATTTCAAATTATTGCATGTTTAGTATAAATTTAAAATTGTCTTATCATGAAAAGATATATATTTTTTATATTTGTTATAGATAATAATGGGTCTAATTTGGATTACAATACTTCAAATAATTCATTAATATGAGGAAGGTTTTGATGCATTTTTGGAATTTTCTAAACGTAATGTTCCAAAAAAAGACATGTTTTCTATCCATGCTTGAAATGTTTGAACATAAAGAAGTTGAAAAAATAGAGATCAAATATATTTAATTTTCCATGGTTTTCATCTGAGTTACATACCTTAGGTTTGGAATGGTGAAAGTGGGTATAATTTTGGATCTATTAATGATGATGATTTTTATGTTGATAAGTTTGATAAAATAAAATAAATGATTTGTGGTATTTAAGTAGATGAAATTGAGGAAGAATCGATAATTGAGCATCAATATATAGATTCTAAAAATCATTTTATCTATGTTGGATGGAATTAATGGTTTTATCGACAGTGTTAAGAATTATTAACTTGAATGTGAAACATGGATGTAGTGAAAATAGTTTACCAAGTTTATGAAATTGGTGAAAGATATTCTTACAAGAGAAAATGATATTCCAGATTCACATTATAAAGAAAAGAAAATACAATTCCCCATCGGTTTAGGGTAAAAAAATACATTCATTCCTGAATGAATGTGTTCTATATAAAAATGAGTATGAATTTCTTTTAGGGCGTCCTGAATGTGGGACCTCATAGTATAAGTTCAAAGAATAATCACAGGCTTATTTCGAAGATTAAAAGTCCCCCACCAATTAATTTTGGTATCTTCATATGATTTCTCATTTGAAACGTTTATTTTCTATGTCAGATGATGAAAAGATATTAATATGGCATGATAATGAGTGGATATGTGATGGAATAATATTTCATCCTCATCATTGTCTTCATTGGAAGAAAATTTATCACTAGTTTCCTACATTTGGAAATATAGTTAGAAATACCATACATAGACTTTATATGAAAGGAATGAATCCATATCAAAGCCTTAATAGAACACATAGTTCATGGCCTATTTTATTAATAATTTAAAACTAATCTCTTAAATTATATATGAATCAAAAATTTATCCTATTGAGTTTAATGATATGTGGATAAAAACAACCTAGATATGATATTGACGTTTTCTTATCACCATTAATTGAAGATTTAAAACTGTAATGTGAGGATTGTATAAGGGTGTATGATTCTTATAAAATGGAATATTCTCATCTACATGTAATGATTATGTTCACTATAATTTAATTTCCATCATATGGAATTATTTTTGGATATAGTGTTATGGGTCATAAATCTTGTCTAACTTGTGTACAATAGACATAATATTATCAACTACATCATGGGAGAAAACAATAAACATGGGTTGTCGAATGTTTTTTTATGGATTATGCTTATAAAATATTAAAAATGTCCTTAAATAGCTCCCATGTGTTTGATGTTTCTGCAAATCCATTATCCACTAATCATTATTTTGAGAGGGTGAAAAAAATTGATGTGATATTCGAAAATACACATAAATTTGGTAATGATAGAAATATTTGGATGAAATGACCAATATTTTTTGAGATACTATATTGAATATATCATGAGGTGAAACATAACATTAATTTCATGCACATAGAGAAGAATATCTATGAACTTTTGATTGGAACATTATTAGATATTAGAAGAAATTATTAAGATGGTTCAAATAAAAGATTGGATTTACTCTCAATGAGAATACAGTTGGATTTGGCTCCCACTCGTGATGGTAGGTTAACATTCCTACCCCCTACTTGTCTTTCCTTATCCAACAATATGAAAATTATATTTTTTTCAATTTATTCATAATATAAAGTTCCACATGTTTAATATTTAAATATAAAATATTTTGTTTCCTTAAAGGATTTGATGTTGATTGGTATAAAATCTCTGGACTGTCACATCATGATGCAATAGCTTTTACCCATTTCATTGTATAGAATACTTCCCATCCATTTTAGAATGACTATCTTGAAGGGGTGTTATTTTTTAAAAATAAATTGTAATAAGTTGATTGATTTGAATTATTTGGACACTTTTGGGAATGAAGTGATTTATATACATACTCAATTATAAATGTATTTTCCTCCATATTTTTTTTGATTTCATAGTGTGCTTAATTGTTCATTTTTTGTGAGAAAGAAATATTTGCATGACTATATATCTTTGTTTAATGTATCCTTTTGAAATGTATATGATGATATTGAAGGGGTATGTTAAGAACCCATAACGTCCTAAAGAATCGATTTTTGAGAAGTATATTTCAAAGGTTATTGCAGAGTTTAGTACATTCTATTTGTATGCAGTGGAGCACATTGGTTTGCCTACATCTCACCATGAATGAATTAATTATGGGTGAAAGGGGATTCATGGATCAAAATTTAAATCTTTGATATGAGAACATATAAATAGGGTAAATTTATACTTCTTTAATAACATAGATGATTCTATACCATATATTACAATTCAAATTAATTTATTGAAACAAATCTATTTGAAGATGAATTATATGTGGTTTTTGAATGAGCATAACAAAACATTTTTCCCATTTTATGAAGAGATCATCCATGGTAACCAAAATGCATCTGGAACATTGCGATGGTTAGAGTCTATTCCATATTTAAATTTGATAACATGGTATGGGTATGAAATTAATGGATATACTTTTTATACAAAATATCATAACAACATAAGTGCGGTTTAAAATAGTAGTTTGTTGGTGTTCACAGAAGAAATGCATTTTTCGAGTGAAAAAAATAAAAAAAACCCAATATAAACATAAAATTAATATTATGGATTCGTTGAATAAATATAGGGGGTTGATTTCCATAAATATCAAGTTTAATTATTTAAGTGTAAATGGTTTATTAGTAACAACAGGGTCCACTACGATGAATTTGGAAAGAAACTAGTTTATCTGAATAAATTGGAATACACCAATGATCCTTTTATCATGGTAACACACAAAAAAAATCAAAGTTATTGATCAATCCTATATGTTGTGGTCTATTGATTTATATAGAAAAAAATAGTATATTGGTGATGATAAACATGATGAAGATGTTGATTTATGGAGGATCCATACTTATATATAATGATTAACAAATAATATTGATGAGCATGTCATAGACATGATTTTTTCCATATTAAATGATCATGAAGAATGAATTTTTGAAATAAATCCTTTAGTACATTCCTAATATTACAAGTCACATATGTTTAATTATGGGTTTATTTTCTAAATTTCATAAGATAGATATTTTAATTTTATATTCTTTATTAAAACATGTATTATAACTAATAAGTTAAATTATTTATTTGTATTTTTTTAGTTTTACCTAGTTGTCCATATTTACCCATACATAACTTAATTAATAATTGATTTTGTTGAAAGAAAATTATTTTTCATTTATCATTGTAAATAAAAACATAAAATATTGTGTTTTATAAAAAAATATTTTCATTGTAAAAATCATTTATCATGTTGGTTATTTTTTACTATTTCATTCCATATATCATCGATATTGCGTAGTTTTCATTCATTTATATCATTTCATCACTCCTTATAATATTTTTATCATTTTTGTTAACTACAACAAATATGAATAAAAATTTATTACATTTAGTTTATATTATATTCTTTATAATTATTAATTTTTTATTTATATTTTAATATAATTGTTCTATTTATATATTTTTGAACTAAATTATGTTACTTGGATTTGTAGGAGAATGAAATATCAATCCTTTGATCCACCACATATTTATAGAGGTGGTCAGACTCATACCTCTAGGGAGAAACATACACATTCCCCTATCGATTACCCTCATCATCCTTCTCTACGTGAGACATCTACTTCCATGGGGGTAAAAAATGAGGGTTGGTAAAGGTGGCACCACACACTTACCAAAATTGTCCATTTCCTATAGCCAATAACAGAGGATACTAATAGAAATTGATGGTAATGATATTGTAAGAGATCAAAATTCAAAACAAAATCAAGAATTTTGTACTCGTAAAGGCTAAAAGAAACGTTAGTATTTTGTTTGATGATTGATGAAGTGTTGAAAAGGGACATTATCACAATTGTGGGAGACCATTTTGGTAATATTTTTTTTATTATATTACTTATCTTGAAATATTTATAAAATTATATGTTTTCCCATTATTATCAAATGGCGTGTGATATAACTGATAATAGAGGAGTAAGAAGGAAATTTTTATCAGCGCATAATATGATATGGAGTCTTTTAAATCCTCCCTCACATCATAGTTTATTTTTTAGAATAGACAGTATGAAAATCCATGTTATTAATATCCACTTATAGATAAAGAAACATGTAAGAAATTAGTTAAAAGTATATGATAAGGAGATATTTCCATCAGTTCAGTGTTACTTTTTTATATATTTTTTAATTAATGACCATGTTATGTATTTACTTATTCTTAATAATTAATTTAATGTAACAAAGGATATCTAATTAAAATATTAAATATAGAAATGTATACCCTTATACGTTATCTCAGGGAGGGTATGCATTATTGGAAGAATGCATTCTAGAAGAAAAAAATCAAATATTGAGAGATGAGTCATAAGGGTCTATGTAGGACCCCTCGCCCCTCTACTAGACATGAAAAATGGAAGAAGGATTGGATGAGAAAAAACAATAATATATTTTTGAAGAGTCAAGAGTTTTAGTTGAAAAAATTATAAGATGTTTATTAATTTATTAAAGTTAAATAAACTCTTTATATGTTGTGATTCATTGAATATTTTTTTCAAATATTCTATATAAGATTCTCTTAAGGAGAAGAGCATATAATGAATTTTTTTTATAGAGGGTAGAAAGTATATTTTAGCTACAATAGTGGGAAAACTCAAACACTCGGGTCATGTATGAGGATACCCGAAAGGTGTATCGGTAAAAAAAGTGTTTCCAAATTTGGAATCTTCTTAAAAGGAGAATGTTTATGAAAAATATAATATTTTAAATCCAAAGTTTAGGATATTCAAATGACAGTGGAGGAAAGGATCAGAACTTCGGTATAGTCGATATTTGCATACAGGCAAGGAGTGTTTCAGCCTGCTGATCTGACTCCTCCACCTCCACCATTAGATCCCACTCCTCTTTCTTATCCTACTCTCACTTCTCAACCTCAAGACCCCACTCGTTCATATCCTACCTCTACATACCCTCCTCAACAACATCCATGTTAATATGGGTTATATGTTTATGATCCTCATCATATTTTTGAATATAAGATGATATATAATATTAGTGATACAATTCATCATCCTGAAATTAATATAGAGGATCATATGGTCACCGTACATGATACTATTGGTAGATCAGAAAAAAACCATTCCCTATAAATGAGGTGATTACAATTTGAAAAAGTTTCTATCATTTTTTTTGTTTGGCCGTCTAGATTACATTAACATATTTCTATGGAGTTATGTATTTATGTTATATTTTATTTAATTTTGTTATTAAATTTTTTTCTCATTTTAATGTTTATATATTCATCTAATTTTTTATTAGAGTAATTTAAATGTAAAAAATTATTGTATAGACAACAAAAAATTCAATGTTTCATGACATCAGATACAAATTCTATTAGTCTTCATATATTATCAATATAATCAAATTTTTTATTGGGAGTATATGAAATTCCAATTAATAATTTTTTTATAGTCATGTAATTACTATGGGGATTTTGAAAATTGAGATCATGGATCGTGTATCTAGAAATAAATTGGGCATCAAAACTATGCAAATTTTTTCCATGTAATTCAATTTACAAAATTTTTCTATTCCTTTAATTTATTGAAAATTTATAAGTATCTTATCTTTGTATTAGGTATCTATATAAAATTTTTACAGAGCATGAAAATGAAAATGTACAATAATTTATGGACCTGTAGTTTATTTATCATATAGGTTTGACAATGACCGATGTTGAAACAACAGTTTATCCAGGTTTAAGATTTTAAAAGAATGTCATCATTCAGTGTTGGATGTTTCCATATATTAAAGAGTATAAAACATTATTTATCACAATGTGTTATATATAACATTATATATTAACAAACCATATTAAATTTTCATTTATATCAGTGGTCATTGGATGTTGGCTGATTTGTTTACAAGAGAGAAGACATTGTACTTGCTATGCGTTATCCATGATGAAGTGAAAGAAAATCTTCCAAATTTATTGATCATGTAGGTTTGATTATTTTAATTATTTTTATATTATAATGAATAAAATTTATTTTATTCATATAATTTTTAAAAATTCCATGGAATTTATTTTGAGAGACGATAATAATATAGATCTCCAAGATCAAATTTGTAAAAGATCATGTGACTTTTTATTAAAAATATAAAAAATTTGGATATATTACTTAAAATAGTTTTATTAAATTAAAATATATTTAAAAAATTTTCATAAAAAAGAAGATGGAAAAGAATGTGGATTTCATGTTTTGATGTTAGTTTATGAAATAATTTCAACTTGGAAACTTACAAAGTGTCATAAGGTTAGATTTATTAATAACGTTTTCCTTAATATTTCATATGTTTTATTAAAAATTAAAGTTAAATGATTTATGTATTGATTTTTATCTTTGTGATGAACCACAACCATGTAGTGCAGAGGATTTGAGAAATTTAAAATTTGAATGGGTAAATATTTTATAGGTTTTATAGATTTTTAATTTATTTATAAAATATATTGTAAATTGTAATTTTCATTTGTAAGTGTATTGCTTGTTGTTTACTACCTTTTATTCTTATTCTATTTATTTTGGATCATATGGAGGAGGATAAATTAGAGTCCAATTTAAAAAAAAATTCCAGATAGTTTATTAAATAACTAATGTGATAAAAAGGTTTCCATGTTGGATATAGGATAACTGATATGAAAACCTAATAAAAAATATTATTTTAAATCATTGGTTTTAGTTAACCGATGTGAAAACAGTTATTAACAACATCTTATCTAATAATGAAACTTAAAAAATGATATGAAATGGTATAAAAATATATTTGAAAAATAGATTATTCACTAGTTTTGGGGTCCTTAATCACCCAAACATTGCACTGATACCAAGGAATAAAACCTAAATATACGAATAAAAATATTTAAAGGAATAATACAACATAACCAGAGTCATTACATTCTCTCCTCCTCAATTATTTTCAACCCTAGAAGAAATTTTGTACAATATTGTGGGGGTATAGAGCCCACACCTAACTCTCACGCTCCCAGAAGGTCTCTTGTACACTCTCATGCTATGAAAGAACATGAACAAAAGGGATGGTTCATCTTTGTAGGATCATGTTAGGTCGATCCCCAATCACTACCAGTTACTCCATGAAGATGGTTCTATCGTCATATTCTATCTCTCCCCATTCAATAAAATAGGTCAGATCATGCACTTATTTCCTCAAATGCAACACAAGGAAGTCATCATGTACCCCATAAAACTGTGGGGGAAGGGACAAGAAATAAAAAACCACACCAACCCAATGCAAGAACTAGAACGATGCAATGAACCCTGGTGTTAACATTACCCCTATAAATAATCTAAATAAACTTCATCATGGGGAGACCCACAAAAAAACATAATCCCTCTTATTGAACTCAATGGCCTGTTATGTGGATCTATATAAGATTTTTGACTCTTATAGGCTATCCTTATACACTCATGGATCACATGAACCTTCTTCATCATCTCCTGCAACATATTTGGTCCAAAACGATATGTATCTCTAATCTAAGTCTAGTATAAGGGTAATCTACAGGGTCTCCCATATAGGTCCTCAAAAGGATCAATGATGATAATAGAGTGATAACTCTTATTAGAGGAAAACTATTCCAATGGAATGTGATCATCTCATCTTCTATAAAACTCCAACGCACAATCCCTTAGTATATCCAATAACACTAGGATATTCGACTCGATCTTATATACTATATGGGGTTGAAAAACTATTCTTATACTCAGTTGGGTCATAAAGGACTCTTATAAGCCTCTCATTAACTATGACATGAACCAAGCATGAGGTTTGGAGATTATCATCGAGGGTACCCCATGAAAGCAAGTGATCTCATGCACACACAATTTCTCCAAACCCTCAACCATGATTATCTCTCAGATTGAAATAATGTATTTTGATTCCACAAGCCAGTTAAAATTCACATAGATAGAATATTGGAATCTCACTATCCAAGTAAGGCTTATCAAAACGTCCATAGATATGTCATCTCATTTCAACTCTAGGGTGTCAATAGGTTGTGTCGAACCTATCAGAACCTAATGTTCACCCATGACCTACTAAAATTTGAGACACCAGTAGATGAAATCAGTGACACTCTACGTCAATTAATCCCACTAAAACTACCACTAAAGGTCCATGTACATGTTTTTCATACCATTATATACAATTGAGGGGATTTTTGAAACTATATAAAAACCTTCTCAAGAAACTTGAATGGAACAACCTTACGTCACAAAAAAAGGATGAAATGCTCCCCTCCTCTTCAAAATACGTTTGATGAATCTCTTAATGATATATGGTTATGCATAACCTCATAGTCAAAGCCTCCTAATTGAGCATCGCCCGCTAGATAAAGAAATAGAGAACTCACCACCATAAACTGATGAAAAAATTCAACCCTCCCCTCTATCAGAGTCAGCTGCACAAATCCAACAGCACATATGCATCCTTCAGCAAGTGAGAATATTACTTCCTACTAAGGACATCTTCCACCACATTGTTATTTCTAGGATTATATACTATATTTAATTTACAATCTTTTAATAACTTCAACCACAGATTATATTCCATGTTAATATCACTCTGAGTAAATATATACTTGAGAATATGGTGTTCTAAGTAAATAATTAATCACACACACAAGAGATAGTGCCTTCCCATCATTAGGGAGAAGACTATCACTACCAACTCTAGGTCATAGTTCACATAGATCTTCTCATAGGGTATAAAATACCTCAACCCATCTATAATCACTACCTTTATTTGCATCAATAAAAAACTAAATTCATCTCAATTGGCATCACAAAACACTTTTTACTCGAGGACATCCTCAAATAGTATCTAAATAGGAGCACTTGTCAACCTCGTCCTGAACATCTTAAATTCTCTCTACCACTATTTGGTCTAGGTAAACAGCTACACTTTCCAAATCAAGGTGGTGAAAGGGGATTCAGTACTAGAGAAGTCCATGTTGAATCTTCTATAGTGTATCAAAAAGATAAGAAAACTTCACACCTCTGACACACTTTTGAGTGGCTCCCAAGAGAGCATCATAATATTTTTTTTGGGTCCTTATCTAAACCTTGATCTGAGATGAAATCCCCAAAAAAGTGAACATCATGGATCCAAAACTAGAACTTTGAGATATTACCATAAATTTAGTGCTTATAAAGTATTTCTAGACCATTCCTAAGTAATTTATATGCCCCTTCTCTGATTCTAAGTAAATTAATACGCTGTCAAGGAATAAAACCAAAAATTATTCCACATATGGTAGAAAAATACAATACAAAAGATCCATACAACTAGTAGGGGAATTCATCTCACTGAAATACATCACTAAGAATTCATAGTTTCTATATTGAATTCGGAATTCCATCTTCAGAATATCATCCTCACGAACCCTCAACATGATGTGGCTAGACCTGAGATTGATCTTGTAGAACCAAATCATGCCTCTCAACAAGTTTAAGATGTCATCTATCCTCAAAATGTGGTAAATTTTCATTATTGTTACCTCGATCTAGTGACAACAATCAATGAAAGGCCTCAAGATATGATCTTAATTTTTCATGAACATAACTAGATATGCCTAACAAGACACACTGGTTCAAATAAAACCCTTCTCTTGAAGGTCCTCTAACTACACTATACACTCACGGAGCTTAGTAGTGTCCATTCGATATCTTTCAGAAGATAATAGTGTAGTCTCGGGGTGCAAGACGATGCGGAAGTCCAGCACCTGCCTCAAAGACAGTCCCAAAACATTATCAGGGAATACTTATATATTATCCTCTTATAATAAAGGGATAATGATGCCTAAAGACTCCACTACACCAAGGTCTATAATTTCCAGCTGATGGTTGATGGATTGCAACCTCATTCTCTCAAGTCCCACAAGCTCAACCATGAGATCTCTCACACCCATAAAGGAGAACTCATCCCATATATCCAAAGGAATCATAATCATCTAAGATGAAAGTAAATATGGGGATAAAGCATGAAAAAATATCCCATACCCAAGATTATTCCCTAATGGTTCATCAGGATGAACATGGGATCCCATAAGAAACACACTCCATTAAGAGATAGCTTGTAGTATAGGAAAATATGTGATATAGAAAAATTGCTTCTAGTACGAACCCATAGCCACATTTGTTGGAACAAATTATGAACAGGGTGATTTATCTTTATAATTAGGGATATGGAGATGAAGGATTGACTCACACTTATTTCTATATGTACTCGAGAAATAGTAGAATATTCACAGATCATATGTCATATCATTTTGTCAGTAGTTTAGTCATATCCCTCAACAACCTGTAGCAGCTCGTATCCTCAACCACCATCTCTATGAGTCTTATGTATGCCACATGGTGGTAGTGGTGGAAGTATATCATAAAATATCCCGAAATAAGAAGTTACTTTATCTAGAGATACACATGTTTCTCTATCAGCACTGCCTCCCTAGGGAGCACCATGACTATTCCTTGGAGATCTCTAATCATGGCGCTTCATTTTCTGTGGTGGTTAATCCATTGTATTCATACCCCACTCAAAATTAAAAGTTTGGAAATCATGATACATGTGAACTCTCTCATAATAATAATAAAATTATTCATCACTAGAATGACTTGATCCTCTATGTGATCCCTGACCCGTAGTTCCATGGGTCTGAGTCTGGGGATGAGTATGTCTCCTATGCCAAGATATTTATGTTTGATGCTTTCCAGATGCTATAAAATATCCAGGAACATTTTTTCTATAACATTCCTCCGCTCTTAATTGTCTTAGTAATAGGTGGCTAAATTACTAAGCCTTAGGTGAAATCCCTAATACACTAAAATTATGGAAATAAATACCAAAGGCTTCATAAATAGTTGGGGGGCTATTTTATCTTAGAACCAAAAAAAACAATACCAAGATTACCATAACCAAGAAACCACTAAATAAAACATTATCATAATGTTATAAAACTCAAATTATAACTCAATGAACAAAAATATATACTTTAGAAAGAGAAATATTATAGTATAAAGTTAAAACTAAATCCAAACAAACTCAAATACAACAAAGACATCAACTCTATAGCTCCCAACATGCTCTGAGATCCAACTCCACAACCCATTTTCAATGTGTAACAATGAATCACTAAAGAAATGAGATACTTTTACTTTATATTTTTCCGGATAAAAAATTTATGTAGAAACACTAGAGTACCCATGTTGGGGGTTACTATAAAACTCAGTCCGTTTAACCCAAACAACTTCCCTACCCACACCACGAGGATGTAAAACATTAGAAAATTTATATAAAACACTTTATATACCACCAAAAATAATTTTTTTATTTTATTTTAAGAAGTGACTTTCCGGTTAATTGATAACCATACAAAAACCTCCACATTTCCCCAGAACGTACCCACTTGAACATTAACATACATCATACCAAATGTAGAATTAAAAAACAAACATCACTTTAGACAGACCATCCAAGAACTGACACGTGCCATCATCCAAGATCACAACCAGATCACATTTCCATACCTGATTACCGCCAAAAACCATTTCACATTTTGAAAATCAAAACACTGTCAGACCATCATCACACCTAGGACACCTAATCACCTCGAAATGCAGAACACCGAAGACATCAGCCATCACATCACCATCTAGAACCTACCATCAAGGCCCTCATCACTGTCCAGAGGAACCCACACCGTCGTCATCATCATCACCCTAAACTACCACCGGAAACCATCATCGGTGCCATTGAGAATCCGTCATCGCCGCCGTGAAACATCGTCAACATAGACCATCAGAACCAAAATAATTAGTTGTTCCACAATGACAACTCCAATGAACACCACTTCCACAATCACCAGGAGAGCCAACAAAACTGAAAATATCCTCCATAGGTCGCGCTGCCCGGAACCTCATGTCGCTCCCTATACACATCCCAAAGCTTCCTTTGGAATTGTCGCACCCAACCGACCTGGGAGATAGCAAAGAACTAAGAAGTCTGAGTATAGATGATCGACAATCAAAAAACAGACACCACCAATGTCGTCATCCATCGCCAGCAGGAAACGAACCACCACCATCATCGTCGACCCCATTATTAGTGGAACCGCCCTAACACTAAAAGAAAGCATGCACTACTTCGAAAAAAGAATGAAACCAACATCAGAAAAACTTCATCCAACATTTTCAAACCATCTAGGACACCAGGAGGGACCACCCCCAGCATCAGGAAAAAATATCGCTAGTAGAAACCTAGGGGAAGGAGTGAAACCAACGAGGATGTGCCTCTTGGACCACCATTGACCTCTCGGACAGCACATCCCAAAACTTACTTGTAACCACCACACCATACCGGACTGGGAGAGAAGTTGAGTAATATGAAGCCAGAGCAGAGTAAGAGCGGATGAGGGCTTCAACAGAGAGACAAAACCATCGTCAGGACCACAATCCCCTTCCATCAGGCCATCTCCAAACGAATGCACACCTTCAAAAACACCACCACGGACGGAGAACCACCAGAAGAATCTGAAACAAACAACCCAACACCAGGAAAAGCGTCACTAGGAGAAACCCATGGGGTGGAGAAAAACCAACGACGATGTGCCTCTTGGACCACCATCGACCTCTCGAACAGCACATCCCATAACTTACTAGTACCACCACACCAGACCGGACTGGGAGAGAAGTAGAGGAACACAAATCTAGAGCAGAGTACGAGCAGACGAGGGCTTCAATAGAGATACATAACCTTCTACAGGACCACAATCCCCTTCCATCAGGCCACCTCCAAACAAACGCATGCCTGAAATTCCATGTGAATCCATCCCGGCCGCTACGGAATGAAATTGACCGCATCGTCTTCACCCATCTGAATCACCCTCTGAAACACCTCACGAAGAAACTGCCGATGCTAGGAACTCTCTTCCACTGATGAAGCCAAAGGTACGTCGTCTGAAGAAGGAGTCAGCTGCCGCATCTGATGCTCTATCATCCGAAGAAGGAGCCAACATCCGCAGCAAGGACCGTCGTCCGACGGAGGAGCAAACCCTAGCGTGCCCGTGAGCTCTCTGCCGAAGCTGAGATCCCTCCTTCCTAAAACACATTATATAAAAATTAAAACATATTATATGATATCTAACACAGTTTCCAAAAACAATTGTTTCCAAACCAAACAATTTTCCAAGGAAGGCAACTAGACAACTCATTTAACATTTTTCTAAAATCCTATTTTTGCATAACCCATTACATTCCACACAACCACACAAACACACACACACACACAATCTCTCTCTCTAGATTGTTGTTACTATTTATGATGGAACATCACATCCATAGTCCATCACTTTTATGGTGGTACTTCAAGACCATTATCCATCCCACACAACACACACCCAACCATTAATGTCAAAAACAATTCCATACCAATTGTGCAAACCCATTTCAATAAAACAATAATTTTATAGAAAACACATTCCAAACCATTTTTCTTACCTAAAAAGAAGCCAAATTTTAAAATTATTATTTTAAAATCATGAAAAAATAACTTTTCACAACAACCAATGTACATAATTTCACAAACCATAACTAAATATGGTTCCCATCATGTTTTGTAAAAAACATTCTCCATTAAATTCAATAAATTAAGTCCATTTACAATTAGGCATTCATGATCTAATAATATGAGTTGATAGTGAAACTACCTCTCAAAATTTTGAGAAACTGAAGAAGGACACAAATTATTCAACAAACCGGTTTGGAACTCCAAAAACCCACAGTATATATTGTTCCCTATCAACCAAAATATCATATATCATAATTATTAGTATAAAAAATTATAGATATATCCCCACTGGATAATATTTATGAATCTTTGAGTGGGATGAATAAGAAAATAAGGGAAAAACCAAAAAATTATTGTTACTAAGGAATCTTGGCTTCCAAAACACAATGAATCAATAATGGATTTCTCCTCTATCGAGGGGGATGGTTTCCACAACCATAGAGATAAAAGGAATTTTGAGTTATAGTCTGTTTATGAGAAAAAATAAAGGCTACATAAATAATGTGTATTAGATCCAAAATTTAGTGGGGGTCTGTACGAGTCATTGTTATTCCACACAACATAAAAAATTGTGCGCCAACCATGTGGGTGCTACTATTTTAAGCCACCCCTAGCATAGTTGGATCACACAGCCATACAAACTATGTGGCAACTATAGAGACCCGAAGCCTGATGTACATGGACATTACATTACTTTTTCGGAATACTTAGTATATAACAAAAACAGACACACAAGGACTATAATATTTTAGTGTCTTTGGAAACTCTGAATATAATCTTCTAATCATGGTGAATGATCTTCAACACCTCCCATAAAGATCTTCCACATTTTGTTTCTTTACCTCAAACCTTTCATTTTATCCTGGGGGAAAATAAAAGATAAAAATGGTGAGCTCAAATGATCATTAAGGGTGGGCATGGATAAAATAAAACATACCATATACATTTGAAATTAAAAACATGAACATAATGATTAAACATCAAAATCTAGAGCAACGACAAAAAACATGGAAGTACATAAGGAATAGATCATAATGGAACATAAATCATGACAAAATAGCATGGGAAGAAAACATGTAATTGTGGAATCCATTAAGCACATGTAATGATTTCCATAGTAGCCAATGCATTACTTCCAAGACCATCTTAGTGGACAAAGTCCCTTTATGAATCAAGTTCACTCCTCGTTCCAGTCCTGTAATACTGAACCAGATTAACTTATCATTCCGGCCATGTCTATCTCATGAGATATAAATCTTTACCCAATTCATTGGAGGGAGATATAGGTCCCACCCATCTCATAGTGAAATAATTCTTACTTGTGCCACAAAATAAACATAAAATATTCATCATAACCCAAAGAATAAAATGGGTTTCATAAACAGCATCCCATAATCACATAATCTATATAAAAGAAATGGATATTTCATCATAATAAAATTGGAACCATGTAAATCATAGAGACATTATACTTGAAACATTCACATATGAAATAATGTCATCATCGATAGAAAATGGTTTTGATAAAACACTTGAAATGAATTCTTGAGGAAAATATCCTTTCTTCTTCAAAATCAATTTCTTTTCACAGAACATCATGCAATTTTAAAAGAAAATTATTTTTTTGAAAATAGTCATGAAATATTTTGGAGTAAACTTCATGAAAACAAGGATTTATAAAACTGTAAAAATCCTTTCATGCCGTATAAGTTAAAAAAACATTCTCCTCGTACTTTAGTCGGAAAAGTTAAAAAGTACATCGTACAAAAAACGACAAAAGATTCATTTCATATCTTTTAATAAAAACTCAAAGAAGGGTAAAATTGGATTTAAACAATTGTAGGTGGATGGAAATAATATTAAATATTGAGTAAACATGGATGTGGATGATAAAATACACCCTTGTAAATACTTACGTATAAGAAATCTCGGATAAAAATGAGATTGTGATATTTTCCCTTACCTTGGGTCCGATAAGCTTCGTATGGATCCGAACCTCCTGTATAATGATTTACATAATGTCATTGACTTATTAAAAAATCATATTAATTGTTATTATATCATATATGGTTCACTTATGACTTTATATTACCCGTTCTTTTTTAAATTCTTGTTAAAGTAGCGTTTTGGGTAAAATCGTTTCATTTGTCATTCATGTTTTAACTTGTAATTATTCATATGATTACTTAGATCATGATTAATTAAATCCAGAATGTAAAACATGATTTATATATAATATATATATTCATAATATACATATATATAATGGATCAATAAATGGAAATAAATACACCATTCATGGAGACGGTAGGCTGTACGTACGCATGAACGTTGTTTTCGTTTCCTTATTGTATTGAATGGAAATAAGTAGATGACATATATATATATATACATAAATCAAGTAGCATTATTATGTCATATATTTAATGATTACTTATTATATAAACTTTATAATCATTCTTGGATGGTTAATCATGGAAAATGAATCTTATCGCGTTCGTGGAGACGGTAGTCCGTACGTACGCACGAGCGATGATATCATTCTCATGATCATGGAATTATATTGGAGTGTATGTATAATATTTCAGAATCAATATCACTTTACAATAATAATATATATTCATTACTTTCACCATTATACCCATCCAAGTAATGTGGTGGAGGAAAATAGATTACACCGCGGCATGGACACGGTATTCCGTACGTACGCGTGCGCGGGAATTTCGTTTTCCGTAGGATGGTTAGATGGTGAAATATGGTTGTTTCATAATTATAATTACATATAAGTATATTATTGATACTGATGTTATTACTTGATAATGAAACAACTAAAGAAGAATAATTGGAAGAATAAATAAAGTTGAAAGATTCGATAACGGCTATTACCTCTTCTTTGAATTACCTCTTTGATACCTCCTCTTAGGGCACTAAACTTGGTCTTTTAAGAAGAAAATGACCACTAGGATGTTTCTAGGGAAGTGGAGAAGAGAAGTTTTCAGGGGTTGGCCGAGCTTTAATGCTCAAAGTGGTGTGAGGAAAAGAGGGAGGAGGTGCCCTTTTATAAGGGAGGAGAGGGGCACCTTTGGAATAACTAAAAATATTATTTTATTATAAAGTTATATTCGGTTTTTAATAGCTCCATATTGAGTTATTTCAAAGATAAGGTGGTTATGGCTAGAAATCCTCACATACAATATAATTTAGACAAGTTTAGGTTACTATTTTAACCTTATCATTTAGATTTAACCTTAAGTTAAATAATTTTTCTCTTACCGTGTCTTCTTGTTTTCTTACACTACAAGGTTAATAAACATACTATATCAAGCCAAGAGAACACCAAGTTGTTTATTATTAATATATATAACCTTGTATAAGTCATTTGGCCGATCCTTATATTTTTAGGAATAAAATAACAATTAAAAATATAATATTTTTTTAAAAAGTATTTTGTGTCAATTTTGACACTATTTGGTAATTGATTTTTGTGAAAATAATAACAGAATTATTAGTTCGAAATAAGTTAACTAAATCAATACTAAAATGTCATATTGACCTATAAAATTAGTGTAATTCATAAAAATTCTCAAATTACATTTATTTGGGTATTTATAACATCAATTATGTCAATATTTTATTAATAAGATAATTACAACATCATCTTTGTGTCATAAATAAATTAAATTATTTAATGTATAAAAATTATAAATAAAATACCATTATGTATGAAATAGTTTTATCTTTCTAATGAATGTTTATATTCGAATTTATCGTATGTATAATCATATATTAAAAATTATTTACTTATTAAACTTTGATTTTAACTATTTTAACCCTTCTTTAAATAAAATAATATTAAATGTCCTAATCTAATCCAAGTGGGCTTAAATGGCCATATAATATTCCTAAGGTCGTTTTGGGTCGAATTAAACTTATCCAATAGAATTAGGACATGTGTTAGGGTAATAATAATATCATTTTTACCATTAATTATCCTATTTACTTTTAACTGTGGTAAATAAAAGTAAAAAGTTACTATTCACCAAAAAATATTTTCATCTCATTAAACCACATTTTAGTCCATGATATTATCCGTGTCTCTCTGATTTTCTAAATTCCACTCACAGAAGCGGTAAAATTATGTTTTATGAAAAATTCAATTTTTTAACTACCATTTAGTGGTTTCACTATTCATCAAAAAATGAAAGTTTCCAGAAAAATACCAAAAATTAGGCCTAAGCTATATTTGATATTATGAATTAAAAAATGATAACTATTTTTCCAAATTCAAAACATATTTGTTGTATTAAATAATTTAAAAAATTAATTCTCGTCGTCAAAGCAAATAGCGTGTTTTTAAGAGATAATAACTATCAAAAGATTGACACTTGTTTATGTCTTGTTTAAATGTGAAATTACATCCAATGAACAAAATTGTATTAAATGGTAAAAATATATTCTAAATATACTTTAAAACAACTCAAATTAATAATTTATCACTATTAATTATTTTGATTAAAAAATTTGTTTTTAATTAAAATTTAGTAATTTTCACAATTCATCAAAATATGAAAGTTATCTGAAAAGTACCAAAATTTCACCCTAAGCTAATTTCGATATTCCAAATCCAAAAATGAAGTCCATTTTGAATGATAAAATTTATAAAATTTCAAAAAGTGGGTATTACTATTCATAACGGCTAGTTCATAATAATATTATAATAATATCTCGTTTAGTGAAACTCAGTATTGCATACTACACACGCTATCATGGAAGGTCGCGATTGCGTGTAATGAAAGCCAAGTAAGGGATGTGTGTAGTGAAAGATCATTTTGGTGTAGCGTACAACACAAGACATCAATAAAATTAAAAATAATATTTTTCATAAAATCTCGGGGTGTTACAACAACCATGGTTTTTCCTCTATACACAACATGCATGGTTCCACCTGGGTGGCCGCATGGTTTGGAAAATCAATATGCTAACCATGACTCTTCCCATAGACCGTTTTTCCCCTTTCACAATATCCTAGAGTGTTTTTATAGTTTCTACTAACTATTATCAAACCGTTCAACTCTATAAAATCTCCAAAATTAGTCAAAACTCTTCCAAATATTCCCAAACATAACCAAATAACATTTTATGATTAAAATACATAAATAAATGGTTTATTACCTAAACCTGAGGTGATATGTTCTCCCCATTATTAGTATTTTCATCTCTTAAAAGTAGAAAACAACCATTTTCCAAAAAAATTGTAGGACATTTCTAAACCACATCTATTTCATGCCCCCATGTTTCTTCTTCAATCTTAACATACAACCATAAAACCAATATTAAAACAATGTTTTCCCCATGAAATACTTTTTATTTCCTATCCACATTCTACACTATGTCATAAACCAACATATCATTCTCCTCTTGGTCAGTGTAATCCCATCGAATCACATGGTAAAGATCTGGCTGATACTTCTTTAACTGAGATATGAGAAACATATTATGCATTAAAATAAACAATAGTGGAAAATACAACCAATCTTCCATAACACTTACCCATTTAACTATTGCAGAAGGTCATATATATCAAGGGGATAAATTTCCCTTCATCTAAAAAATGATGAGGTCCATTCCTTAGAGAGATTTTTATGAACACTTGATCACTCACCTCGAACAGAAATGGTCTTCTATGATGTTCCAAAAATGATTTCTGACAACTCTGAGCCATCTCTATCTTTTTCATGAAGAACTAGTTCTTCTTCATTGTCTCTTTCTCAAGACACTGTCCAACTAGTGAAGCCTCACATATTTCCTCCTAAAAGTGTAGAATAAAAAGGTCTCCTATAAAATTCATCAAGAGGAGCCACATGTATCGAGGCCTAATGACTATTTTTATATAAGAACTCTACTATTAGTATATGATCCTCCCATGAGCCAAAAAGTTTCATTACATAAGACAAAATCATGTATTAAAAAAATTTACCATCCATTTAGATTTTCCATCTATCCGAGGATGATCTGCTATGCTCATAGTCAGATGAGTCCCAATAGATTTATGTAAGGATTTATAGAAATGAGACATAAACCATGTGTCGTGATCTGATACTATCAAACTGGTATTCAATTCCTCTTTAAAACTGCTCAGATATTGATTTTAGACAAGTCCTCTATTGTATGTGATTCATAAATATGGATGTAATGGTACGACCTTGTGAGCCAATGAAATATCACCATATATAATAAAGTTTCTAAACCATCTGTGGGAGTCCTATAAAAAACCCTTAGATATATCCACCCATTTACAAACACGAATAGGTAAAGACTCCAATATACTCATTGGTCATTAGTACTCTTTCTTAACCATCTAATAGGTAAGGAAAATCTTAAAAAAATCTTCCACGTTTCTTTTCTTTCCATCCCACAAAAATTGTGGTTTCAACACCTTTTACATCTTTTGTATTTTAGGATGAACATACCATATCGAATGGTTGTTACCATGAATAAGTTTTTCCTAACAATCAATATGTTCATCCATCTCAAAACCACAAAACTGAACTCCCATCTAGCTTTCATACCTCAATGGATTCCCCAACATTGAGTTCTAACCTCACAGAAACACTATTTGAATCGTATTTCTATGAATCTTTAACCTTCTCAACGAAATTTACAATATAATAACCCAAGAAAAAAATTGTAACACTAAACCAGTATTCATAATTCATGTGCATGTTAGTTGTCACCAACATTATCTTCCACTAATCTGGTGCTTCTTTTTCCAACTGAATGTTTGACTTTCTGATCATTTCATCCACCACCATATTTCTTTACCCGATGTATAAATCAAGTCAAATTCAAAAATTTGGAAATATTTCATCTATCTTCTTTGTCTCATATTAAAATTTTGTTGTGATAAATTTTTTTCAAGATCTTATGATCCATAGACATTGTAAATTTCTCAATAATGTGGTAATGACAGCATGTCTTCAAAGCATGAACTACAATCATTATTTCCAAATTTTGGTTTGGGTATTTTTTCTCTTGAAAACACAACTATTGTGTGACACAAGAAACAATGTGATATCCATACATGAGAGAAACCCCCTACCTATATCCCAATGAATTAAAATACACCATGTAAGATTTTCCTGATTCTATAAAAATTGCGATTAGTGCAGATGTAAGGAAATATTTAATCTCTTGAAATTAATTATGACATTTTTCATTCCATTGAAATGAAAAAAATTTCCTTGTCAAAGATATCATTTTATAATAATGTCCTGAAAATTCATGGAAATAATATCCATAATAACAAGATAGACAAAAGAAACTTCCTATTTCAAAAACATTCTTCGTAATTTTACAAGATATCACCACATCTATATTTTCTATATACATAGAAACACAATTTTTAAAGATTAGATGACCAAGGAAGAATACCTCTTTATCCAAAAATCACAGTCTAATTTTTTTGAATACAAATGATGATCTCACATGATTTGAAACACTATCTCTGTGTTTTTCATGATCATTATCTGTCCTTGAATACATTAATATGTCATCCACAAACACCACCACAAAATAATCATGATATTTTTTAAATATCTAATTCATCAGTTCCATAAATAAAACTGATGAATCCATAAGACAAAAAGGAATAACCACATACTCGTAATGGATATATATACTACTAAAATCAATTTTCATAATACCCTCCTTTTGAACCCACACTTTGTGATATCCTGAATGCAAGACAATTTTGAGAACCACTAGGATCCACTAAGTTGATCAAATAGATCATTAATTCATGGAAGTGGGTACCAATTCTTTATCTTAACATGGCCAAGACTATGATAATCCATACAAAACCAAAGAGTTCGATATACCTTTTTCGTAAACAAAATATGTGTTGCCCACAAATACATACTATGATAAATGAACCCTATACTATCCATCTCTTACAATTGTACTTTCAATTTCATTAATTATTTTGGTTCTATCCAATGATATGGAAGTGAGATAGGACTAGTCTCTAATAATAGATCAATCATAATCTATACTACACTTATGGGTAGAAACCCTATAAAATTTTTGTGAAAAACTTCTTTAAAAAGATCAGTAGATTTTGGAACACCTCAAAATCTAATCCCACCCATCGATGAAAAGGTAAAAGCTTCCAGCATGTATAATATAGTTCTAGATTAATGTACCAAATGTTTCACAAGCATTTAGATTCCATCCTCTTATAAGGAGATTTTCAATGCCATCATCAGTGGTAAAACTATCCCTTTAGTTATAAAATTATATGTAACCTTTAAATAGTGTTAACCAATCCATTAATATTATTATATCATAGATATCTATGTAAATTGTAGAGAAATCCCAACTTAATTTATCACCATCAATTGTTATAAAACATTTTTTACAAATAAATACTCGACATTCTCTTTGACTAAGATGTTTTTGAATTTTGAAAATAGAGCTAATGATATCTACATGAAAATATAGAAGCACAACATCATATGAAGAAATAAAACAATGGGATTAAATTGTATCAGACAAATCATGAATATGGTTAGAATTAAATATAATCATACCTCTCACCATGTATTATACTTATTTATTATCCATGATCACCTTTTTATATTCATATAATTTATTACATGATTCTCATTTCTCTTTATTACATTATTTATATTTTCATTAATGAGGAGTCATGGTATTCCTAGAATCACTATGGCTAGCTCAATTTTACAAATGATATGTATTCTACTACACTTATCCCATCGAGTCATATGATGTTTTTGAAATAGGAGATGTGTCCCGGGCACTCAATCTTGGAGCACTATGACAATAGCACTGATGATTCCCTATATGGTTGAAATTGTGACATACTCTCATGTTATCCAAATAACCACATTCAAATCATATTTTATTACTCTTTGGTTTTGGAGAAAGATTCACTGATCTAGACATCTGATTTTGAGTCATACCAATATATTGGAAATAGTTTTCCCTCATTCCCTTATTCCCATAATTATATTTCCCACTATTTCCTATAGGTATAAGTTTTCTTCCTCCACTCATAGATCTTGAAATTTATCTTTCTTTAACCATTATTCTGGTCACCATCTCTATATAATTTTTTATGCAATGAACAACAATCTTCGATTGAACTTTTAGCATCATCCCTAACTCAAAAATGTGTTCCTACCATGATGCACTTACAGTAACCTTTGGTGAAACGAAGAATAAATTCATGAAGCTAGTCATGTACTATGTCACCCAGATATTCTTTTTCTATAAGCTAAAAAAGTCAATCATTCTAGAAATCCTAAAGGTACGAGAATATAATTTTTTGTTGAGTAATTCTTCTAAATCATCCCATGAAATGCCTTGGTCTAATTTATCCTAATATGTTTCATCCCATCACTGGCATGAAATATCCTCTAACATGTACATTTCCATATTGATATTTAGCTCGACTAGTGTTCATAGGAAATATAATAGTTGATTCATCCCTTTCACCCACAACTTTTCCTTTACTGGTTATGAATCACCACAAAATACTATTGAATTCTGCATTTAGAACAAAATTTAATGATCCATTTTCCTAATTTTGCGAAATGTTTTCCTCTATCTAGGTATTGAAAGTCCTGTATAATACTTCGAACCAGTTGTTGGCTCGCCTATGGCTCAAGTTCAACAATGTTCTTAGTATCCTCTTTCATTTGGTTTTTTTATGACTAACCAAATCCATTTTCTATAAAAAACTCAATTAGTCTCACTCTCTTTAAATTGATGTCTTAATATTTTCAAATTCCCCATATTACATATGTCACAACATTTCTTTCGAAAATTACATATATTTTTTACATTCAAAACAATTCTAAAAATTCCTCTATTCCTATTTTCAAACACACATTAGAAAATACAGCCCTTCTTTTGATAATCAAATCATTTTCATAATATCACTATCATTAATTTTAATAAAGTCACATTTTAAATAAATTTAAACACTTTTAAAAAATCATTACTTTTTCACAATATCATAAATTGTTTCTCTAAATGAAATATGTAATTCTAGTGGGAAGATATTTCTTTAAATACTTGTAGTGATCTTCTCATCAGTTAAACCTAAGACTATGAGATTTTTAACTCATAGAAGTGTCTTAAAACACTCATGTACCCCACTCCCAAGTAACATGATGTTCAACATAAATAGGTTAGGTATGCCTATTTATGATCTACATTTCATGTCCCAGAAATCCTACTTATGTAGACTATTTCAATGGCCAAAAAGCCCATACACGAGTGGTAGGGATCCTTCTTGACATAAATGAGTTCTAGGTTTGAAACTGGGTGGAGACGAATTTTTGGGTTATTGCAGGAGTCACTGTAGTAGTCATTGTAGCAGGGACTATTCGGTACTGTAGTAACTGAAACTATTCACCCTATTTGGCCCTTCTGGCTATTGAATTGGGTCTACAGGTCTCAAGGCCTTTGGGTCACCAAAGGCCTTCAGAAATCAGGGGAATTGGGCCATAGAGACCATGGAGTAGCCCAGTTGACACAGAGAATGCCCCAGAAGAGGATCTGAGCAAGTAGTAGTCACCCGAAGAAGATCTAACTAGATTGGAAGAATTTGAGGGTATGACAACCACCATCTGGATCATGCACCATGTATCGTTTCACAAGGTAATGCTAGATGATCATCAATTCAAGGTGGGGAGCTTGTCGATCAATGATGCAGAAGCTAGGGAGGGACAGTTCTAGTGGTATGGGATTACAGTTCATGTAATGTGAATTGAATACCTATAGGCCTTATGGGTCATGTCGGGACTTGTTCCTTGGGCCTGTAGGTTATGTAAGGGTTCCCCTTTAACCCGTAAAAGGGGGATTATCCATATAATAAAATAAAAAAAGAAGGCATTTGGGCCATTCAGGTGATATACCATTCCAATGCATGGAATAAACAATAAGTATTTTTCAACTCCAAGACTAAATGATACGATTATCCTAAAATGAAAAATAGACAGGCCCAGACTGATACCATTTGTAACATCCCACCCCTCCTCATTGGCATGGAAATATGTGGTTACAGTACTTGGCCTTATGTGACATCCCTTAGACGCCAATGGTAGGAAATAAATGTCAAGGGATTGATAAATAGTTGGGGGAATTTTTATCATTGAGCATAAAACAACAATACTATGATAACCATAAAAAACCCACTAAATAATGCATGATTACGATGTAATAAAACTCAAGTTATAAATCATTGATAATAAATCCAAACTTCAACAAGAACAATATCAGAGTACAAAGAAAAAACTAAAACCAACAAAACTCCAAGGAAGCCAATAAATCAACTCCATAACTCCCAATATTCTCTAAGATATAACTCTATAATCCATTCTCAAATTATTACTAAGCATCACTAAATAAATGATATAATCTTCCTTTACCTGTGACTCGATATATAATATCTGCAAACGTATAAAAGTTTCGATGTAGGGGGGTGAGTGTAAAACTCAACAGCTTTTCCCTAAATGAATTACCTACTCATGCTGCTAGGATATAACTAGTTAGCTAGATTATATAAAACAATTTAAAAAAAATACATCAAATCAATAATAGTTTCTGAACTAAACACCTTCTTAACCAAAAAAAACCAAGGAATGAAAGAAACAACTTATTGAAACATTTTCTCAAATTCCACTATGGCATAACCCATTCCATTCCATTCAACCACAAACACACTAATGATTTGTGTTACCATTGATGGTGGATCATCATGTCCACACACCTTCCCTTTTATGGTGGAACTTTATAATAATTATCCATCCCATTCAAATAACTCCCAACCATTAATTCCAAAAACCATGCCAAACCAATTTTGAAAAACCATTTCAATAAAAAATATTTTTTAAAACACTTTTCCAAAAAAAATTCCATACATCAAAAAATTCCATATTTTAAATTCAATATTTTAAAGTCATATAAATGAACTTTTCACAATATAAAATATCCACAATTTCATAAACTAACACAAAATAGGGTTTCAATAAAGTTTTCCAAAACAATTTAAAAATCAATTCAATCAATTCAATAAATTTGAAATTAATCCATAAAATTAAAATAATAGTAGTCTATAGTGACGCACCTACCTCAATAACATAGAAAATAATGAATAACGACAAATAAAAATTCAACAAACTGGGTTGAAACGCCAAAACAACTACCTTATATATTGTTACATATCAACTAAAAAATCGTATAACCTCATTATTTGAATCAACCATAATAGATATATCCCCAATAAAATAGATATATTAATCCAATATAGTGAAGAATAAGAAACTATATAGAAACAACCAAGAGTGAACACTAATCAAGGAATCTGAACTTGCAATGGACAAATAATCACTAATGGATTGCTCTTGAATCCATGGGAAGGTTCTCCATAGACATTTGGAGAAAAGAAACTTATGTTATGATATGTTTAGGGAAAAACAAAGAGGTTGAGGATCTAATTATTATTAGATACACTATTTATGGAATGATACCTATAAACAACATGGTTGGCCCCATAGTCTTGAAAACCATATGCTAACTATGTGGGTGTTATTGTCTTAAGCCACAACTTCCATAGTTGGATCGCATGGTTAAAAAATGGTGTACAAACTGTGTTTTTAACTCTATCCACAACATGAATAGTTTCACCTCAGTAGATTCACATTTTCTACAAACCATTCACCAACCCTGAGCCTGGCCAGTGACCACTATTATCCTTTTCATAGTTCCTGGGTGGTGTTACATAGTTTCTACTAACTATGCTCAAATTGCGACCCTCCAAAAAATTCCAAAATACTTATCAAAACTCCTCCAAACCATAATAGAGTTAACAAAATAACTTTTTATTATTAATATAAATAAAAGGGTAATTTACATAAAATAAGGGGTGCTAAAATGTCCCCCATCATCCCCATTAACCTGAAGTCCCTTTTCCAGGAAAATATCGATAACTAGGGGCCACTCTAATACTCCAAAATAATTAAAAAGACACAAGGAGACTACACTAGTATGAACTCATCTATGAAGGATCTTCTTGAACTTCTTTACCCAAAATAATACATCTTACACCATGTTGAGTGAGTAACATGTCAGTTCAATGAACCTCATAGTGTACTCAACAATCATCATATCACCCTGTTGTAGATTGAAAAGTTATTGTATCTATACCAATCATAAGAAAAAATGTTAATAATCATCGTGAAATAGTGAATAAAAGTATGACCATGAAAGCATAATGTCATCATGGGTCTACATCAACGAATTTCACCAGTGCCTTACTAGACCATGAAGAAGGCAGACACAAACAACCCCATCTAATTTGTTGGGGTTCGAACATGCCTGAAGACTGAGGACATCATCTAAATATAATCCTTTATTTATTGTGGTCTTGGATTACCATGAAAACCTAAAGGAATATATCACTATAACACATATAGGATGTTAATTCTGCATGAATCCTTAGCCTAGCATACCGGTATAATATGTTTCTTAATAGGGAGTGGCATTTCTCCGTACTCGCATAGAGGAAACACCTCATGAGATGGTCCCTTAACTGAGACCTCATCACTCAAATGAACATTCTCATGATACTGCATCGTTGAACTACATGAAATTATTCACGGAGAAATTATGAAATTGATGAATATATACCACAGTTAAATGATCATATATATGTGGAGTTTAATCATGAAGGATAGCCAAAAGTAGATATCTTATATGTTGCATATAAAATTTGTTTCCCGTAACTAATTACATAGTATTCTGAGATTAAAAAAATATATAGTGAGATTCCTTGTGAATTGATACCTCAACCACCACACCATAAATTGTTTCCCTAGAATGAAATTGGATCTCCGGACACTTAGACATTTTTTCCCTATATTCCCACACAAATCCACAACATGGTCCCCACTCCAACACTGACCTCAGGATGAACTCCTATGATACCATTATTTAGGACTAAACCCATTGGGGCCCTCTTGGATGGCGGTCATCCATGAGTGAAAACCTCAAGCCCAGCTCTAATAGGATAGGTGTTGGAAATAATTTCTATAAAATGAATAAAATAAAATAATAGGCCTTGTCCTGATGTACCTATATGCCCACGCACTGCCATAATGATAAAAATGTTCCAAAGAATACTAAAATAATGTAATATATAAGGTATATACATGCATGGAATAACCACTAGGTAATGTATTAAAGTTAAATAAATTAAACCAAAGAACAATGGGGAAAATACATGCTGACTAGAAATTAATTCAAAACTTGAATACAAATTCAAAAATTAAAGGCACAGAGAGACTAACTCTTAATCATCATGGTCAAGCACAGAATGTGGTTAATTCCCACAAGTATCACTATGCTCTACTAATGTCACCTCTGATCTGTCTATCATCTTTATAGGACATTATATGTGTGGGGAAATATCATTCTTGAGTGAGTATATACATAACCGATATAATTCTATGAAAACAATAAAGGTATAATTATAAAGATATAACAATAATCATAATAATCGATAGTAATATGGAATATAAACCCAACATATATGTATATATATATGATCATAAATAAACCCAAATGAGAGGGAATTGGGTTATCAATTTCCATATCCTATCCAAGTACAATGAGTCTACCTATAGGTAAAAGGACCATCTATGATTCCCAACATCAAGAGAAAACTTGCAGTAATCTATGTGGAGCGACCCGCAACTCTACGTTGTGCTCCACAGTCGAGGGATCAGAAAATTATTTAGAGGATCCTTTCTCCATTAGATCTTGACTATGGTGGTGTAACCCTCCATAGATATATGAAATACACACTCCTATAGTGTGGGGGAGTACTGAATATACTTATGCAAAGAGTATATGGGACTCACGCCCTACTACAGAAATGGATAACCAACCCCGAAATCTACCTGATGATCATTCCTGATCACAATTATCATTATGATTTTCCAAAAGAAGGATCATGTATGGAATATAACTCATCATTACTTTTATTCCATAACTAAGACTACCATAATATTTTATATGGTAAAATAATCAACAAATAATATCTACAAGAGAAAATTTTCATTCCTAAGAAGGGGATATAGAATGTAGAAGTTCCTAGGAGAAGTAAATCATGTGTAAATGGGGTCACATGACATGTGACCTAACCTTTTTCTCTTGGTGTTTTCTACCCTAGATATGGATGTGGAATCTGTTTTATACTACACCACATGTATAGGTGGTTCCTGATGTTTCTCAGCCACCCAGGGCCTACTCGTGGCTTCTGGGATCATGCTCATGTACACTAGTTTTCCCTTATTCCCTGGTAGTATCTGAGTACATGATCGTGCTTTTTTAATCTAGCCATACCCGTGTGCCTATCTATGTACATCCCCATGTATTCCAAGAGTACACATGTATCCCCTATCATCAGGATACAGGTCATGTATGGGTAATACATAGTGTTTGAAATTTATCCCCATCCAAAACACTTGTCTTCATAGTCACGCTACTACATGGTGTGTGTTCTTTCAGACTACACACCGTGTGGTCAATTTTTTCATAGGGATTAATTCTTTACTGTCACATGATTTAAATATTCTCCCTCTCTACTAAAAACCCATCTATTTGAACTCTTGAAATCAAAGGTAAATATCTCCATCCATCGATTCCCAACCTCTAGTGGATGGAAATCATAATCTGATCACCCACATGGGATTTTTCCACATTTTTGTCATCGTTCAGGGTCCGAAAACCCATATCCATTTCATAATACCCACAATACAATCACGATTCATCCCAAAATCACTAATCCGTAAATAATTCATGAAAAAATCATGAATTCAGGGGTTGTATCTGACTCGAACCCACCCCAAAAATGTCGAAAAACAAAATTATGAGTCAATAATGAAGAACATGACGAATAATGGGGGGAAAGAACATGAACAAGGGTGGTGAGAATAATTGGACAATGTGACCACAACCAATTATCATAAAGTTTGGTATCAAGGATGCTATCAAGATATAAAAATACAAACATTGTTAAACAATTCATTTTATAAAAGGATCTCATTCAAATGGCAGGTAATCAAAGATAAAAAATCATATATGTAAATCCATTCTCATAAAACAAATAGGATGGAAACTGAAAATAATGATACCTATATTGATATAGGATTGATCATTGGTGTAGATATTTCTCACTAGTGATGAATAAGATCTATTTCATTAACTACCTACCTCTTGACTCACCTCAATCTGATCATCATTGATCTTTTATTTTGATATTCTAATGAATAATGCTCCACCTCCCAAATCATCTTATAGTTATTCATATAACCCTGATGATTTTACATAAAATCATATTTATATAGATATTTATTTTTACGGTTATTTAATAAAAAAATTATTTATTTTATTAAACACTCTCACCAATGATCACCACCCATGGAATATCAGATGTTGATCTACTTTATGTTTCTTTGAGGGTAATCCTCATATTCTAGAGTCAATTATGGTCTCAATGTTCCCATCAAAGGTCCCCAAAAATGAAGAACCCCATTTATACTGAAATGATGTGTGAGTGTTCTTTAAAATATATTAATATTTTAAATATATTAATTTATGGGGTCTTGAGTCACCCAAACAATGAAGTGAATCTATGAGAAAATATAGATTTATAAATAGAAAAATAAAAAGGATTAATAAAAAAACCAATGTCATTTATTTTTATAAATTTTTATTTTTAAAATTTTATGATCCATATGATAAATATATTCTCATAATTGTAGAGTAAGGATGATATAGATGGTGGATATGAGCCCTCGTGCAAGTTGCATTATGATGATTTGGATTGAATGCTGGTGATGATGAGTGGTTTTCAAAAAAGGATATGTTGTAAATATTGGAATATGATCTACTCATGCTAGTTACATTGGTATGGATGCAATGCCTCATTTATCTAAAAGGGAGAACTTACGTTATTGTCATCATCTGAGACTATAGAGTTTATAAGAGTTTTCATGCTTAGGACAAGACTATACAGAGACATGTAAGAGGGAAATTAGTGGAATGATAATATCAAGAAGTGTAGAAACATAAGTAGAAACAATAATGTCAGCAGTATGAAAAGAAGATGGAGTATGTGTGGTTGTTGATAAGTGGTTTAATAATGGGGTTCCCTCTACCTGATCAAGTTTATCCCCCACCCACTCAGTGTAGTTATTATTACATTTTTTTGAATTTTTTTTATTATATACGTTTTAAATTTATAATAAATGTTTTTTTGAATATATAAATTTTCATAAAGAATTTTTTGAATATATAGTTATTTGTGATGTTGTAATATTTTTTTTTCAAAAAATTTTATTCACAATGGATATCAATCATATTACATCAAAAACAAAATATTTTTTATTTTTTATAGATATTTGTGACAGAATAATAGTTATGTCACTAATAAGTATTTACGAAAGATAAAAAACATTCATCACAATATTTTTAGATAAAAATATTAAGATTCTATCACTAAGAAAAAGATAATTAAATTTTTTTGTGGATATAAATATATATCATAGAAAATTTTCACGAATAAATATAACTTCATTTCAAATAGTATCAACTGTAATGATAATTTTGATATAATGATGCAATTAAAATTAATTGTAACATTTTTTTTGAGATTTTCTAGTTATGATAGATTTACATCATAATTAACCTTTTGAAATAAAATATATGATAGATAATATATCATAAAAAATCATTTTTTATGTTGTATCCCCATAGAAGAACATTTTGTATTGGTTATACCTTCATTTAGGTAATGAGTTTGTAATTGGTAATGTGCATATGATAAAATTATATTTGGGAACTAGTTATATCTCTATAAAAAATTATCATTGTGGATGAGACTCAAATCCCCTTGAAAATCCATTCTGATTTAGTACGATCCATATATCTCAAGGATTATAGGGGTGTAAATTCAATAAATTTTTTTTTAATATAAACTACTATACATATCATGTGTGCTTTTCATTACAATTATTCTTTCAGTTTTAATTTTAATTTCTAACATTTTACCTTTACTGTATAATATTTAATATTTTTACATCTTAGAAAACAATTATTATAACAACCCAGTCATAACATACATATACATTCCCTCACTTTTAATGAATAATTATAACATTACAAAAATATAGGCCTAAAGACTGTATTAGTTTAGTGACTTTGGAAACCTGAAAACACAAACACTAGTGCATAAGTGAACTACATTATCTCCAAATATGAAATTCATGACTATCACATTTCTTAGACACATCATACGTAATACATATCTCAATAACCTGGGAATGGAAATATGAAAATGGGTGAGATTAGATGCTTGGAAAGGGTAAATAAGAGAGACTTGTAAACGTAAAAATGGTTATAAGGGTATGAAAATGTTATCATAAAATTATAATATCATAAATTTTATATCATAAGATTAAACTTGAATCATGGTATAAATCTTGATAGTTTATATGACATGAATCATAATGAAATAAATAACATAATCCACGAAAGAATAACAAACGAATAAGACGTGGAATTATTCTAGGTGCATAAGCATATCATATGACTTCCATAGTAGCAAATAAATCACTTAAAATACCATACATGTAGTATGGGTTCACTACCTATACCATCATGGTTTTCATGGTTCACTCTCAGGTCCATCATAGTAGCATGACATCACTTCTCATACCATCTTAGTAGTCATATTTCACTCACATGGCCATCTTAGTAGTCAAGGTTCACTCACCAGACCATCTTAATCAATCTCATGAGATAAAAATATTTACCCAATGCATTGGAAGGGGATATAGGTCCCAACCATCTCATTATTAAATCATACATACATATACCAAAAAATAAAAATAAAACAAAAAAGAATCATAACATAACCCTTGAAATGAAATGGGTATCATAAAAATGTAATCATATAATAACCTATAGAAAAATATATATGATTATTCATAATTTCATCAAAATCATAACCCATAAAAGAATGATTTTTTAAAATAATATAACCCATGAATGAGAAACAGGTTTCATAAACATCATGCCATCAAAACATAAACAATTCAAACAAATAATATGAATAGAATAATTGAACCATTTCCCTAGAAAGTCATGAGTAACACCAATGGATGTTATCTTATAACAGAAATATCTTTTAATGATCTTTTAAAAACATTTCTTGAGAAAAATATAGTTATTCTTTAAAAATTTATATTTAAAACATAAAAAATTTTGAAGACAATTTTTTTAAAATAACATGAAAACCTATAAAGGGATTTTTAGAAACATTTTAAAAGCATTTTTTTCTTTCAAAACATTTAGATTATCTGGAAAACATTTCTTAAAATTTTATTAGTGAAAAACATAAAAAATAAGGATGAAAAACTTTTTAATCCCATTTTCCTTGAAAAATACATTGAAAAATTATAAATTCATCTAGAAAATGATTTGGAATCCAATTTATTGAAAATATATTCTAAAAATATTTTACTAAAAAATAACCTTTAAACATGTGAAAAAAGATTCAAATAAATTAAGGAGGTTAAATATGTACATACCATATGAGGCAAAAATATAATTCCATTTTCACGGTAAAATGGTTAGAAAAATTCCTTTTTTAGAAATAAATAAGAATATTCCTTTTAAAACATTGGTAAAATTGAAAAAGGGTAAAAATTTGTTTTAATTATCATAGGATTTTAGTATAATATTCTTGGAATCCCTTTTTTAAACAATGGTTTTGAAATAACATAGATTTCTGATTGAAGATTGAGGTAAGGTCATATTTTCATTGAAACATTTTATTAATTATATTGAGTGCCAAATAGTGGAAATATGGTACTAATATATGAATACATCAAGGATAACCAGAGGAGAAGAATATTTATGAGTTTTCTTGAATTATGGATCATAATATTTCATTAAAAAAATGTGATAATAAATAATCTCGATAAACGGTGATATTGTTTCAATGAAGTCTTACCATGTGGTAACTCTGACACCAGAATTTTCAATTCCATGCTTTGTTTTATGTTCTCTTTTGGTTCTTAGCATTCCCTTGGTTTATGGGTGTTTCAGGATTGGAATGTTGGTGTCTCTTGTGTTATTCATCTATGACCTAGGTCTCAGGGGTATTTTATGTTAATTTTCCTCCTATTTTATCAAATGGATGGTGTGAGGTTGGGGTGTTTTGGAGTTTTATTAGTGACACTCTTAGTGACACCGCTTGTGGGTTAAGATGGAGAGGTGTTTTATACCCTTTAGTTAGATGAGTCTTGGTGTGAAAATTTGGTTTTCTTTTGGTTATTATTTACCCTATCCTTGGCCAATATTTCTCCCTTAGTTTCCCCTAAAGACCCCCCCCCTGAAATTGAAGGAGAATGGGATGTTTTTGGGTGGCCAGAATGGGCCGCACATTTTGGCAGCACAATTTACTAAACCGTATAGCCATACCGTGCAAGGGTGTCCAGGTCATTAAAAACATTTGGAATTTCTATATTTTCCCTTATAGAATAAACCCAAATCCACGCCATTCTTCCCCATTCCGTGACCTAACTCCATGGACAGCCTCTAAGGTCGCTCACCCTCCCTTGGACCTCAACTTTGAAGGGATATTTGAATAGGGGAACATCAAAACCAAGCAAATAAGTCTTCCACTCTTTTATTTCATCCCTTTCATAGGTTTTTTCACCCATTATTTAAGTTATAATGTGTTCAGTAGCTAGGGTTCTTTCCAAGGGTTTAACCAGTGGTCTTTTTGGTGAAATC
The DNA here is from genome assembly GCA_963277665.1 of Viscum album. Classification (NCBI taxonomy): domain Eukaryota; kingdom Viridiplantae; phylum Streptophyta; class Magnoliopsida; order Santalales; family Viscaceae; genus Viscum; species Viscum album. Next base: position 1,654,671,730 of record OY728157.1, on the reverse strand, counting down.
TTGTAGTTTCAAGTCGGTTTTCACCCCCTTGTGGTGTGGTGGTGGTGCAGTTGATGTTTTTCACCATGTTTTGATGGTTTTAACCCAAAAGGTAGGTGATTACATGAGTAAAAATTCCTTGATGAGTTAGAATTCTTGATTTAGTTATTTTTCAAGTTCCTCATATGTTTTGTGCGGTGAAAAAAAAATTTGATGGATTGGGTTAAGCTTTTAATTTTATATTTTAATTTTAGCTTGAAATTGGGTGCTTTTCTTGTGTGACTATTGGGGTAATACATGGGTGTATTTTATAACATAAGAAAGTTATTCGTTAGTGTTGAATGGGGATTCCAATTCTGTATTGTTAATGCTTTTGTTTCATGTGGTCCTCAAAAGGGGGTTTTTGAATGTGTGTTACGTGTAAAACTTCGTGTCACTGCTTGGAAATGTTTTATGAAAATGTATGTTTTTCATGTGTATCTTTTGTGGTATTATTTGAGATAATTATATAGAACTTGATAATGGTTTAGTAGATGTTGCATGGGCTTACAATTATGATTTGGTAGGGTCTTGGTGTGATTTTGGCCTTGAAATAAGGTTTTGAAATGGGTTTGTATGTAAAACATGGATAAACCACTTGGGATGGATTTATGAAAATTGTACATGATCCAATGAGTTACACAAAGTGTACAAAAGTTGTTTATGTTCTTTTTTAGTGGTTTAATGTTCTTAAAATGGGTTTTTGAAAGAAAAAGTGGTCAAATGTGATGTCAATCGTTTTGATAATGTTTTTTAATTTGTAGAGGTGATTTATAAAATTTTGATGTAGGTGTGAAACATGTTTGTGGTGTGTTTGGTGTGAGTGTTAAGTGAAAAATGGATTTTTTTTATCAAATAAGTATTATGTGTTGTGTGTCTAGTCTGTTATGTGAGTTGGAATATCTTGGAAAGGTTTTGTAAAATTGATTAAAGGATTTGTTGATGTGTTAAATAGATGTGAAAAGTGTTGTGGGCTATTTTGGTGTGAGTTTGATTTAAAAATAAATTTAAATTAAAAGGGTGATGATGTGACCTTTTTGATGTACATGTGGGCTTTCTGGTTAATGTGTGATGTGGAAGTTGTATTTCATGTGAAATTATATTTTATGGATTGTTGAACTTGTTTGAGCACAAGAGAGAAACCTATGTATCTAGGTGGTGGATGTGTACTAGTATCCTAGTGATCTCAAGGGGTTTGGCCTCAGTTTCACGTAGCAATATTGACAATGAAAACACTAACTAAGCTATGATGGTGATAAATTTGGGGGCCACTAGGTTATAGGTATGATCCCTACTAGTGTATCATGTGCTTGAGAATGGATATTGTGATGGTTACTTTCACCGAGATACGAGGTGGCTGGGACCCACAACTGGCTAGTGCCTAGGGGTTATTTCCCATTTCTTTTTGTCATTAGATGCTTTGTTCTTTCCTTCGACATATGTTATGGTTTTATGGAAAATTAAATAGTTTCGACATTTTTTTTCAAAGTGTTTATCCTTTAAAATAGCCCACTTGAAAACTGTTTTTATTTAAAGATGCATCTTTTAGAAATGTTAACTGGACTTTTCTATTTATGAAAACATGAAGTATTTTCATCTTTAAATGTCTATCGCATGGAATCCCATAGTGGTGGTATCCTTATGGGATTTGGATCACACCCTACTTACCCCATTTGGTGTAAGTAGACTTTCTTATTTTGTTGTCTCGGGTTTGGGTACGCTTTTGTGCCAATGGTTCAGGTTTTTAGCGGTCCATCATGATGAAGTGTTGTGGAGAAAGATTGAGGGCAGTTCCTCATTGCATGAGGAGGTTCTGGAGCTATCCTTTTTGGTTTTTCACCATAGTAATGGTCATTAAACAATGTTTTAAATTGTGTTACTAAATCCTGAAATTTTGTAAAGAATGGTTTGGTTTGTAAAATCCCGATTTTCTTTTTGGATTTGTTTGATTTCATGTGTTAATAAACACAAGTAAATAATTCCCAAACATCATTATATGATACCAATGCACTTGTTCCAGCCCATGGGGATTAGGAATTCCCTTTGGGGTTTGTCACGAACTGGTCACGAACTGAATCTAGTCTCCATCAAAAATGGCAAGTAAGTCTTCCTCTCTTTGATTTTTTAACTTTTTATATGGTTTCACTCACCCATTCATGAAGTTATAATGTTCCCTATATCTAGGGTTCGTACTTAGGGTTTAACTAGTGGTCTTTTGGTGAAATATTGTTATTTAGGGTTGGTTTGCACCCCCTTCTGGTGCGGTGATGGTGTGTTTGATGTTTCTGACCATGTTTTGAGGGTTTTGGCACAAAATGATGGTGATTACACGTGTAGAAATTACTTTATGAGTTAGAAATATTGAGTTACTTATTTTTCATGTTTCTCATATGTTGTGTGTGGTGCAAAAACTTTTTTTATTGGATTTGGTTAAGCATTTAATTTTATAGTTTCATTTTAGCTTGAAATTGGGTACTTTTCATGTGTGGCTCTTAAGGTAATAGTTGTGTATATTTTATAACTTATGATATATATTCATTAGTGTTGGAAGGGGCTTTTAATTCCGGTTTTTTAATTATTTTGATTCATGTGGTCCTCAAAAGGGGGTTTTTAATGGGTGTTATGTGTAAATCCATGTTTCACTCCTTGAAAGTGTTTTATGAAAATGTGTGTTTTTCATGTGTATCTTTTGAGATATTATTTGAAGTAATTTTATAGCACTTGATAATGGTTTTGATAGATGTTTCAACGGATGAAAATTCTACTTTGGTAGGGTCTTGGTGTGATTTTGGCCTTGAATTAGGGTTTTGAAATGGGTTTGTATTTAAAACATGGCTATACCCCTTGGGATCATTTTATGAAAATTATAAATTATTCAATGGGTTACTCAAAGTGTACAGAAGATGTTTATGTACTTTTTTCATGGGATTTTGTTCTTAAAATGATTTTTTTCACAGATAAAGTGGTCGGTAGTGATGTCAAATGTTTTGATAATGTTTTGTAATTTTTTGAGGTGATTTATGAAATTGTGATGTGGTTGTGAAACATGATTGTGGGCTGTTTTATGTGAGTGTACTGTGAAAAATAGATTTTGATTATGAAAGAACTATTATGTTTTATTTTTGTGGGAAGTTGTGTAAAGTGGACTGTCATAGAAAGGTTTTATAAAATTTATTAAATGATTTTTTGAAGTGTTAAAGAGATGTGAAAAGTATTGAGGGTTATTTTGGAGTGAGTTTGATTTCAAAATCAATTTGAATAAAAAGGGGAATGATGTGACTTGTGTGATGTAAATGTGGGGTTTTTTTTTGAATGTGTGATGTGGAAGTGGTATTTTCATGTGAAAATTATATTTTATTTCTTGTTGAACTTGTTTGATCACAAGAGGGAACCCAGGTATCTTGGTGGGTGGATGTGTACTAGTATGCTAGTGATCTTATGGGGTTTGGACTCAGTTGCATGTAGGAAGATTGATGATGAAAACACTAACTACACTTTGATGATGATGATGTTGGGGGACCACTAGGTTATGGGTATGATCCCTATTATTGGCTCGTGTGCACGAAAACGAACATTGTAATGGTTACTTTTACCGATATTTGAGGTACCTGGAACCCATAGATAGCTAGTGCTTATATGTTATTTCTCATTACTTATGATCATTAGATAATTTGTTATTATCATCATTATACGGTATGGATGGATAGAAAATTCAGTAGCTTCAGAATTATTATTTGTAAGTGTTGACTCTTTAAAATAGCCCACTTGAAAACTATTTTTATTTAATGCTGCATCTTTTAGAAATTGAAACTAGCATTTTCTATTTATAAAAACATGAAATATTTTCATCTTTTAATGTTTACCACATGGAATAAAATAGTGGTGGTATCCTAATGGGATTTTTCTCACAACCTACTAACACATTTGGGTGTAATAGACTTGCTTATTTTGTTGTCGCGAGTTTGGGTATAGCTTTTGTGCCAATAGTTCAGGTTTTTAGCGGTCTTTCATGATGAAGTGTTGTGGAGAAAGCTTGAGGGTAGTGCCTCTTTCCATGAGGAGGTTCTTGGTCTGTCCTTTTTGGTTTTTAACAATTTTAATGGTCTTTAATCAATGTTTTAAACTTTTTAACTGAATTCTGAAATTTTGTAAAGAATGGTTTGGTTTGAAAAATACATAAATAATTTTTTGGATTTGTTTTTTGTCTTCTGTTTATAAACTTATGTAAATCATTCCCAAACTTCATTATTTGATACCTAGAAAATTGTTCCTGCCCGTGGGGATCGAGAATTCCCTTTGTGCCTTTTCACAGACAGGGTATGGTGTCTGTTTTTATAGTGACCAGATTTGGTTCGTGACAAAATGGTATCATATGAGGTTCTCCCTCTTTGGGTTATTTTTTCTAGGGAACAATCCGGATAGTTTGGAGCTACGATTGTTGTGACATTAGATTCCCATTATGGGTAGTGTGCCTTTCTATCACACCTCATTATGGGATTCTATTCACCAGGTGATGATGGGATTTTTCTGAGTTCTTTGGTTTTCATGGTTTGAGTGTGATTAAGGGAAATGAAAAGAGAGTTGGGTTAATGGTATCAGTGAGCTCGCGGGGCCTGGAAAGCCATGTTGAGCCAGGGGTATATTCATAGAACAAAATCTGTCATAGTAAATTTATTAGAATATGGCTATCAACCATATGTCCAAGTCACCCCTCGAAACTAGTTTCCCCTCACATTTTCTTGTGTTCTTTTGTTTAGAAATCATGGAATTTTTGTTTTAAAGATAAAATTACTTGTTTGTAATAAGGGTAATGTTTTTTTGAAATGGTTTTATAATAAATAAGGAATGGTTTGATTTTTTAAATGGAACAAATGAATTTTTTAATTTTTTTTGAAATGGAAAATGGTGTGTTCACACCTCTTTTGGAAGCAGGAACTATGTAATAGTTCTTTTTGAAAAAGTTTTTCCAATAGAGTTTTATAAACTATTGAAAGGCTTTTAAATGTAATGAGATGTTATAAAATTGAATTTAATGACATTAATGTGAGTTATTATCTAAATAGTTGTGCCTTTAGGAAATTTTTTGTAAGCTTTATACTGGGATTTGGATTTCATGGTTAGCAGTCATGAGAAAAAGGAAGTATTGGTTGACTTTTTTGGTTTTGAAAAGTGGAAAAGATATTTGTTTTAACCATCGGTAACTCCATGAGAGACCACATGCATGGAGTTATATGGGATTATGGGTGGTTAATGGAATGACTGGATGACTGCCTGGATGGATATGAGGAGGGTGCCTCGTGCAGCACAGAAACATGCATGTGTGAGTCCCATGTGGTACCATGAGTGGATACGCTAATCATTGAACCATTTATTTTCAAAGAGATTATTATAATGGAAAACATGATGTATTTATGTCCGTTTTAGGTGGTTCTTCTTATGTGTTTTTGAAATTTTATTATTGTGGGATATTTGAGTATAAGAACCCCTCATGTTTGAACCATGTTTTGGGTTTGTGTTTGGTCGGTAAGCCAGGTTAATTATCTAGTTAGTGTTCCCTTCTGAGAAAAGATTGGGAAGCCTTTATATTGGTTCCCTTCAAGTGTCAATTATGGTTTGTTTCTTGTTTGACCAATGGAACAACTTGGTTGGGTCCTTTGGTTCTCTTGTTGTATAAGGTACACACCCATAAAGGGTTATTGCATGAATGAAGTGCAACCCATATTTTTTCACTAATGCAAAATCCTCCAGTTGAACGATATAAGGAATATTTTTCTCTATCTTTATATATTGTGTATACAACACTTCCTTTATTGGTTTTGTAGATCCTCTGGTGGTAGAAGAGTTCTTATGGAAGGTTGAAGGAGACCTTAGTTTCCTATGTTACCTGATTCGTGGAAGGTGGAAGTGGTCTGGGGTTGTTGGTGTGGATGGGTATCTGTATGGTGTTTAAGAGGGACATTGGGTCCTTTTTAGTCTCTTAGAAGTAAGAGTTGACGTTAAACCATCAGTGTGGAAAATCTTCTCATGAGAAGATATTATGGCCACTTTTTGGAATTGTGTGTTGTTTGGGGACTTGGCATAGGGTCCCTTTCCTTGTATTGTCTTTATCAGTCGCAATGGTCATGTATGTTGACACCTTTTAATATCATGTGATCATTTGAATATAAAGTTGAAGGTCATGTAATCCTCTGAGAGTCTTGATTATGTTTTGAGTATGCCTCCCTTGGAAAAAGTTCAAATCTGTTATCTTAGAGGAATGAGTTTATATGTATCCTTTCCTCTGTTGTTTCTCACACGAAGAAACAAGGTGTGATGTGTGTGTGTTTTCTAAGCCCGTGTTTCTGTGAAATGTCATGTTCTGCTACAGTGAGTTATAGAGTGTGTTATGTCTTGGGGAACCCATCTAGTATGGCAGTGTAGTTTTTTGTAGCATCGAAAGGAGAAGTTCCATTTCGGGGGTTTCCAAGCCTTAGTACGAGGCCAAATATTCTTCAATCATTTGAGCTCTATCCATAGGTCTCGGAGTGAAGCTGGCGCATGGTCCGGGGAAATCCCAAGGTTTTTCAAAGAGTTTTTGGAGAAAAGTTTGAAATGTTGCAACATGATTTGAGAACACACTTTGCGCATGGTTAGTAGTAACCATGCCCAAGAAAAACATTAAAGTATAAGGATCCACATAGTTAGCACACAATTTCCAAAACTATGCGGATTAACCATGCAGCCATCCCAACTCCATATGTTTTCGAGAGTTTCTTTTCTAGCCAATGTTGGTCAATAAAGATGGTTGGTTCTTATTGTGGGGAGACCCACTATGATTCTGATCTATGTTCCTTAGAAATTTCGAATGGATGTCTACACATTGTATTGGGGAGTCTATTCGGGCCTCCCCCTATTAGTGTCCCGATCCAGTCTCAAGAAAATTCCAGTTATCTTTTATGTTAGGGATCCCATTCATGTCTCCGTATACTAGTAACTCAGTTTGGTCGTTGGTCTTTTCTTGGCAGTAGGTAGTCTTGTTCGGATCTATATAACTACCTATATCTTTCTTGGGTAAACGTTGTGATTGGTGAAGGCCCAACGGTTTTGTTAAATAAAGGTAAGTGTAACCTTGTTCGTTGTTGTAGTTCGTTTGGGTAAACTGCATGAATCTTTTTCGGATAGTGTTTGAAGGGGTTTTTAGGGATAAAATATAAATATGGTTGATCATGTCAAAAAATTTATGTATGTTTTGTTTGGGAGAGTATTCCTTATTTAATTGATCACTATATGTGTTTTGTCTTTTGGGGATGAAACAAGGAAAGGGAGTCCAAATTGGTTTATCAGTTTGGTTTGTGTTTTTTTTTTGCTTTTTTCCTTTCTATGGCTTTCCGAGGGCAGAAATAATTATTCTGGGGAGAATTGTCACACTCCTATTTTCAATCACATGTTTTGTTCAAAGTTCCCTTTTGGTTCTTATCTTTCCCTTGGTTTCTGGGTGTTTCGGGTTTGGAATTTTGGTGTCTCTTGTGTTCTTGATCTATGAACTGGGTCTCAAGGGTATTGTTTGGAAATTGTCCTCATCGTTTAGCAAAGTGATGGTGTGCAGTTGTGGTGTTTTGTAGTTGTGTTAGTGACACTCATAGTGACACCTCTTGTGGGGTAAGTTGTTGAGGTGTTTTTCACCCTTCAATTGGAGTATAATTGGCGTGAAAAGCTGGTTTTCCTTTAGGAATTATTCCCCTTATACTTGTCCTATATTTCCCCCATGGTTTCCCCCTTAGAAGCCCCTAAAATTGATGGATAATGGAATGGTTTTGGGTGTCTAGAACAGGTCATAGGTTTTGGCCGCACGGTTTAATAAACCGTGTGGCTAAACTGTGCAAGGGTGTCCAGGTAATTAAAAACATTTAAAATTTCCAACTTTTCCCATCTGGAAGAATCCCAAATCAAACACATTCTTCCCCATTTCATTCCCTACATGCAGGTACAGTCTTCATGGTCGCTCACCTTCCCTTGGTCCACAACTTTTAAGGGACATTTGATGTGGGTAATATCTAAATCATGCAAGAATGTCTTTGTCACTTTGATTTCTTCCCTTTTTCATAGGGTTTATTTCACCCTTTCATGAAGTTATAATGTTTCCAGTAGCAAGGGTTCATACCTAGGGTTTATCTAATGGTATTTTTTGTGAAATATGTTGTTTTAGGGTTGTTTTTCACCCCCTTGTGGGGTGGCGATGGTGCACTTGATGTTCTACAACATGTTTTAAGGGTTTCGACACAAAAGGTGGGTGATTCCATGTGTAGAAAATCCTTGACAAGTTATCACGATTGATTTACTTATTTTTCATGTTCCTAATATGTTTTTTGTGGTGAAAAAACATTATGATTTATTTGGTTAAGTGTTTAATTTTATAGTTTCCTTTTAGCTTGAAATTTGGTTCTTTTCATGTGTCACTCATGGGGTAATATTGTGGTGTATTTTATAACATATGAAAGTGATTAATTAGTGTTGAAAGGGGCTGAAAATTATGGTTTATTAATTCTTTTATGTCATTTGGTCCTCAAAATGGGGGTTTTTAATGGGTTTTATGTGTAAAACATTATTTCACACATTGAAAGGGTTCTATGAAAATGTGTGTTTTTCATGCGTATCTTTTGTGGAATTATTTGAGATAATTTTATAGCACTTATGAATGGTTTAATAGATGTTGCAAGTGCTGAAAATTCTGATTTGGTAGGGTCTTGTTGTGATTTTGGCCGTGAACGAAGGGTTTGAAATGGGTTTGTATGTAAAACATGGTTATACCCCTTGGGATGGTTTTATGAAAATTGTACATGATTAAATGAGTTACACAAAGTGTAAAAATAATTTTTATGTACTATTTTGGTGGGTGTATGTTTTTAAAATGATTTTTGAAGTATAATGTGGTTATTTGTGATGTCAAACTTTTTGATAATGTTTTGTAATTTGTTGAGGTGATTTATGAAATTATGATGTGGGTGTGAAACATGTTTGTGGGCAGTTTTGTGTGAGTGATATGTGAAAAATGGATTTTTTATGAAAGAAGTATTATGTGTTATGTGTGTGGGATGTTATGTTAATTGGAATATCTTATAAAGGTTTTGTAAAAAAATTAAATGATTTTTTGAAGTGTTAAAGTGATTTGAAAAGTTTTGTGGGTTATTTTGGTGTGATTTTTATTTCAAAATCAATTTGATAGAAAAGGGGGATGATGTGACTTGTCTGATTTACATGTGGGATCTTTGGTTAATGTGTGATGTGGAAGTGGTATTTTCATGTGAAAATTATATTTCCTGGATTTTTGAACCAGTTTGAGCACAAGAGGGAAACCCAGGTATCTAGGTGGGTGGACGTGTACTAGTATGCTAGTGATCCCTTGGGGATTGGCCTTAGTTTCACATAGAAAGATTGAAGGTGAAAACACTAAAAAAACTATGATGATGTTGTTTTTGGGGGGACCACTAGGTTAGAATTATGATCCCTACTAGTGACTCATGTGCATGAGAATAGATATTATGATGGTTACTTTCACCAAGATATGAGGTACTTGGGACCCACAATGAGCTAGTGCCTAGGGGTTATTTCCCATTTCATATGCTGATTAGAAACATCTTTCTTACTATCGACAAATGGTATAGTTGGATGAAAAATTAAGTAGAACCAACATTTTTTTAAAAGTGTTGACTCATTAAAATATCCCACACCAAAAATGTTTTTATTTAAAGTTGTGTTTTTTAGAAATTGTAACTAGCATTTATTGTTTATCAAAACATTCAATATTTTCATTTTTGAAGGTCTATAAAATAGAATATCATACTAGTGGTATCCTATGATACTTTTTCTCACACCTTACATACACTTTTGGGTGTGATTATACTTGGTTATTTTTTTGTCACAGGTTTCAGTTCAGCTTTTATGCCAATGGTTCTAGTTTTTAGTAGTCCTTCATGATGAAGTGTTATAGAGATGACTTAAGGTAAGTGCCCCTTTCAATGAGGAGGTTCTTGGTCTGTAATTTTTGTATTTTACCCTTTTAAATGGTCTTTAAACAATGTTTTAAATTGTGTAACTCAATTATTAAATTTTGTAAATTATAGTTTGGTTTGAAAAATCCAGATTTGGTTTATTTGGATTTGTTTGTTGTCGTGTGTTTATAAACTGAGATAAATCATTAATAAACTTCATTATATGATACTCGAGAGCTTCTGACAGCCTATGGGGATCATAAAATCTCTCCATTCCTTGTCATAGACTGGGTATGGTGACGGTTTTGATGGCGACTAGATTCAGTTCGTGACAGTTACATTGAATCATAATCCCCATGTAAATAAATGAAATTACATGGCGTTTTAAAATATCATGAAAAGAAGTATATTCATGTTATAACATGTAAAATGATTATTATACACCATGTATAAAAATATAGGTGTAAACATGGCATGTGTCTCAAAGAAGGAAAATTGACATAAAATTACTTTACCAATTTGGTAAATTTTTAATGTTAAACCACATAAAAATATATCATAAAAAAGGTTATGTAAATACACATATATTTAATTATTATAGTCATAGAATAAATTCATGAGAATCATATACACCATAAAAAATATGTGAGTGGTGAATAAGTAATTTGTCTCATAGAAATAAAGTGTGAAATGGAATGCACCGTTAATAGAGATTGTAGGCCGTACCTACACATGAATGTTGTTTCCCTTTAATTATCATATTGAGGGAAATAATGTAAATAATATATATATATAATTATTACATTATTGTTTTTATATTATATATAGAATATAATTGCACTAAACTAATTCTTAATACATTCCATGTGGTGTGTAAACAAATTACATCACTTTGTGGGGGTGAAAGTCCAGACTTCCTCAAACGAAATTATGGTATTTAAAAAATGGAAAGTATTAAGATATGTGTTGTAAAATAATTACATAATATAAAATAAATTATAAATATTATATATATATATATATTCAATCATAATTCCCATCATGAGAGGCGGTAAAGGAAGAATGAAAAATCCCAGTTTTGTAAGGTGATAGTTCGTCGTACATGTAAACGATATATATGTTAGCCATTAGATTGAAGCTTTTGAAATTATAGATAAAAAATATTTCATAATAACATATTAGTATATTGGGAATACTTTTTTATTATACAATAACGCAATAAGTATATTTTTGGGGTGGAGAAATAAAATAAAAGAAAGGAGCTTGAGGGAGGGTTTTACTTCTTAATGAGGTAATTCTTATTGGTTTGCACTGAAGGGATTCCTTGGAAGGATTACTTCCCAAATAGATGCTTAAAGAAGTATGATATGGGTTTTATAGAGCTAATTTGGAATATATTTTTTGTTGGGCAAAAATCCCTCAAGGTAACATTGAAGTATTTTTTGGGTTGATTGTGTTTGATGACAAAGCAGGTTTCCATGGAGAATTGTCGTGTTCCCGAGAATTTATTGATAATCCTTATTGAAAAAGAACGATGAAAAAGGAATGGAAAATCTGGAGGCAGTACAAAAGAGCAGTACAAGGTGGCGCTGTTTCCCAGTGTTTTCCAAATTTTTGGGGTCCAAAATTTGGAGTTTGGTGAGCATCACGAAAAGTGGATTTCCATGAAGAGCATAATTTCATATGGAAAAGGCATTAATTTAGCGAAGATATGATGCATGGTTTGGAAATCGCAAAGACCAGAAGAACGGAGGTGGTGATGCTTCACGATTACGTCAAGCTTCGCGAACGGTAGAGGCTGAAGCGCATCGCGGCGGTGAAGGGCTTTGCGAGGGAGCTTCGCTGCGATGGCGCGATGGAATGTTGGGCTTCGCGAGGGAGCTTCGCGGAGAAGTCGCGAAGGTATGTTGACGGTGATTCTTCGCGACTACATCAAGCTTCGTGAACGGAAAAGTGTCGTGGTGCTTCGCGATTTGGACAGAATTCCGGCGGAATCTTTGGAGCTTCGCGATTAGAGATGACATGGCGTTGACTTCACGCGGAAGGGACGAGGGTCGGTGGAATCGCCTATAAATAGAGGCCGACCCCCTCAAGAGAAGTAGAGATATTTTTCAGAGAAAATCATTTTCTCTCATTTTGCGAAGGTAGTTCGCGGAGCCAGTGTGCTTCGCGAAAGAGGAGCTTCGCGACGGCTATTATAGCTCCGCAACAGCTGTGTGCTCCGTATTGGCTCAGTGAGCTTCGCGAGAGAATTTTCTTTTCAATGAGTTGAGCTTCGCGGGAGTTCTTCGGGAGGGAGCTTCGTGAAAAGGCAGGAGCTTCGCGAAGGCTTGTTTGAGCTTCGCGAAATTGGACGCCTCCCGAAGTAGGGTGCTTTGCGAAGGTACATTCCAAAGGTAGTTGCCCAGTGGTCAGAGGAAAAGTGCTGTTCATCAGTGGATGAAAGTTGGACTTCAACAGAGCATCTATCAACAGTTGAAGATGCATTATTTCATGCAAATGAAGAGACCTACAGGTCTATAAACTGTGAGTGAATCCCTTCACAGAGCAGTGAGCTTATGAAGAGAAAAAAGGTGATCCTCTCCACCGGTAGTGAGCCAAAGAGAGAGAAACAGGGAGTGACCCTTGGGAAAGCAGTGAGCTGACCCTAAACTTTGTAAAGGCAGTGAGCCTGGGCATAGAAGTGATCTTGCCCGAACATTGTAATCCACAGCTAGTGAAGTTTAGTGGAATTGGTATGACCAGAAACTTGTCGGCGTATGCTCCTTGGACGTAGCCCAGTGAGGGTGAACCAAGTAAAAATCTTTGTGTCTTATTGCTTACTTCCCTGCATTGCATTTGAAGCATCATCATCAGGCAAAGAAGAAAATAAGTGATCATAATAACCACACAAGTGCAAACAAAGTGACCCTTGTAATAAAGAGGTCATGATCCTGTGGGGAAGGAAGAAGTTTAAAAAGAATATACACACCCTGATTCACCCCCCCTCTCAGGGTTTATAGGCCCCTATTGGTCCTAACAATTGGTATCAGAGCGATAGGTTGCTTTTATCAGATTTATTTGCTCAAACTTTGTGTAGTTGATTTGTGTTGATAAATCAGTCTTCTATTATCTCGGTGTGCCATGGCAAAGGGAAAAACATCAAAGAAGAATCAGAAGTCAGGTGGTATTCCTCAGTGCGGAAGTGTTTATGGAAGAATTTTGATTCAACTAAATGAATCAAATAGCTTACTGAAGGAAGGATTGGATGAATCAGATAGGGAAAAGATAGATTCACTCAATAATGATGTTGGAACGGGTGAAGTACTTAAAATTCAATGTGATGCTGAAACCACTGATGATAAAGAAGTTTCAAGGAGGACACCAGTTGATGTCATTAACATGAAAAAGGAAATAGACCGGAAATCGGATGAAGAAGTCAAATCTAAAGAAATCTGGATCAAAGTATTGGAGATTGAGGTCAACAAGCTAAGATGCTTAAATCAAAGGCTTATTGATATAGTTACTGACCTAACAGAGAAGAATGATTCTCAAGCTGAGGAACTACAAAAGCTGGCTAAAATAAAAGGAAAACAAAAGGCTGGTGATTATGAAGAGAGTCAAAAGTCAGATGAAGTTCAGAATCAGAATGCTAGAAATATTGATCTTGCTACACAGCTATTTGAGCTAGTTCAGAAGAATCAAATACTACAACAAGACAATGCATGTTGTTTTGATTCTGTTGCTCAAGAAAAATTAAAAGTAAAGGAGCAGAGTGACATGGTGGATAATATGACACGTGAATTAGAAGATGAGATGAGTAGAGGGAAGCTTCTCAAGGGAGAACTTGATGTCCAACTTGAATCAAGGGATATGAAGATTTAAAAGTTGGAAGAATAGCTAGAATCAGTGAAGAAGGAAATGGAGAAATCTAAATATGAAGATAATCCCAAGTTGAAGGATTCACTACACTTATTATTTGACCATCCTTTGGCAGGTGATGATAAAATGAAAGCCAAATATGCTACATCAGAGGAGAATCATGAAAGGATTGTATATTCCCAAAGGCCATCCTTTTTGGGAAAATCTGGAATTGGATATGATGATCCCACTTCTATATAGATTAAGAAAAACACATTGAAAATCTCCAGTGGTAAGAGAGCTATGAACAGTTCCAGATGTGAAAGGAATCCTATAGGTGCTGGAGATAGGCCTATGAAGACAGTTCCAAGAAGTAGTGACGACATGTGCTATTTCTGTGGGATTCATGGCCACACATCAAGCTTCTGTTTAGAGTCTCAGGAATACATTTCAGGCTATTTTAATAGAAGCATTTCTAAATCTGATAATAAGAAGAAGCATCATGATAAATCTGAGAGAGGAGTTTCTCAGAGGAGAACATTCATCAGATGCTATTACTGTGGAAGGATAGGACACACCATGAGTATGTGTCAGGAAGCTCATGAGATCGATGCTGGAAGAATAAAACAAGTTGCATCAACATCTCAGTAGAGAAGTGATGAAATGAGGTATGCCATTAATAGAAAATGTTTCATATGTTCTGATCATGGGCATTTGGCAAGACAGTGCAGCAAGAAGAAAGCGGGGAAGGAAAAAGACCCGAGAAAGAGATTACCAACTCCAGTGGAACATAATGAGAAATTATACACTGGGAGACAAAGTGGTAAGGTGAAAAATAGGCTTAGAGCCTCAGGGGAATCACATGAAGCTAAACGAAAGGTGTATCAATCACCTCCTCTGTCGTACTCACAACCGCTCTTAAGGAGAGAATGTGAACAAACCTGGAAGATTAAGGGGAGATCTACTCCAGCTGTGATAAAGAAGAATGAATTCTCAATGGAGGACTCACCACAAGCGAAAAAGAGTTTGGTGACTCAGACATCTGATAAAATAAATATGAACAAAGAATGCATCGAAAAATACAAATGTCGTGTTTCTTAGCGAGAAGTGAAGGAAGGAGGAAGACCCCTAAGATGGGAGAAGAAGAAAGGGAAGATGCCAAAAAGAGAGGTTCATACTCAGAGAAATAATCAAGGAAAATGGAATTTTGGTAGAACCTCAAAGAAGGAAATGTGTACTAGCAGGTTTATAACCCAAGCAGTGAGAAAGGCCGAGCCAACCAAATCTACATATCAGAAAAAGGATCAGAATATAGGAAATGAATGCCTAGTCATATGGCCAGAACAGTTGATGTTGGCTCGGCAGCTGGAGGAAGCAAGAAAGGAGTGCGATGAACTCCAAGAAAAAAGCAAAGGGTTGACCCGTCAGGATCAACCACTATCCTTATCTTGAGGAGTCCAGAAGGATACCCCTCTCCCTATGTATATAAATTCTATTAACTGATGACTCATGTTTTTCAGGTTTTAGGGAGATACGATCCATGGGGTAGTGGCATCTAAGGATGCAAAGTGGAGAAGTGATTTGCTCTAGAGTTTCAATTGATTCAAATCAGGTACTAGAGTTGAAGAAGAAAGGGAGAAAAAGAGCACAATAGAATGTGATTGTGTTATTAACTTTATCTATTGTTTCCTACACCGAGGTTCAACTCAGTAGGCCTAGAGATTTTGTTAATGGCTCAACTTTGAGTGGAAGATGAGAACAAATGATGTAGGAGGAAAATACTAGTTATGGGTCTAAACTGTTCGGCCTAACAACTGGAAGAGTTGCATAACACAGGGGGAGCATTCTATATCCTAATCAGATGAATGATCTCAATATGATATGAAGGATGAATGTTTATGCTCATGACGAACGATTGGTGGAAAAGAAGCAACACACAAGTTTTTAGGATTGTCTATTTTGTTCAAACAATGTCGTATCAGCTAACTGCTTTCAGGATACCAAGAAGCTGCGAGAGAAAATCAACGGTGTGTCAACAAAAATATGAGAAAATTATCTGAAAGAAATGAAGCCACAGAATAATGAGTCAGTGAAAAATTTCCCGGCGAATGTGTTGAGGAATAAAGAGACACAGGGTGAGCAGAAGTGGCTGATACAGATTCAGAAGAAGACACTAATGATGAACTAGAAAGTGTCAAGTCTTTGTCTATAAGGAATCAAAAGAGCTGAGCTGAAATTGATAGATAGAATATCATTGGTGATCATTCGGATTCAGTTTAGACAAGGAAAATGAAATCACTACAGCAAGCATCTTTTCTATCTCAGGATGAGCTGAAATGCTTTGCTGATGTAGCTAAAGATGAAAACTGCGTTCAAGCCATGAATAAAGAGCTAGATCAGAATTGAGAAGAATTAGACGTGGGAGATTGTTTCAAGGCCAGAAGATAAAAAAAATGTCATCAGGACTAAATGGGTCTATTAAGAAAAGATGAATGAATATGGAACAGTGATTTGGAACAAAGCATGGCTGATGTGCAAAGGAGACTCCCAAATAGAGGGAATAGGTGGTGATGAGACATTTGAACCGATTGCAAGGTAAGAGAGAATCAGATTATTCCTAGCCATTGCAGCGAAATGTAAGTTCAAAGTGTTCCAGATGGATGTCAAGACTACATTTCTAAATGTGTTTCTCAAAGAAGAGGTGTACATTGAGAAGCCAGATGGTTTTCTCATTCATGAGGATGAGAACAAAGTTTTCAGGCTGAAGAAGCCATTATATGGGCTGAAACAAGAACCAAGAGAATGGTACTGAAAGGCTATATCAGTATTTGAAGAAGCATAGTTTTTAGCATGACACATGGAAGGAATGGAACATTCATTTCTCAATCTAAATATGCTAAAGAGGTCCTGATAAGGTTTGGAATGGAAAATTCCAAGGATATGAAGACTCTGGTTTCCACCCGGATGAAACTATTGAAAGATGAAGATGGAAAGGCAGTTAATATCACAGAATATAGGCAAATTATTGGAAGTTTGTTGTACTTGACTGTAACAAGGCCTGATATTGTTTTTGCCACGTGCCAAGAAGCAAGATATCAGAGCAATCCCAAGGAAAGCCACATGCTTGCAGTGAAAAGAATACTTTGGTATATCCTGGGCACAGTGGATATCGGCTTGACATATATTGAAAAATCTCAGACAGAGTTATTGGGATATACTGATGCAGACTGGGCCGGTTCAGTAGATGATAGAAAATCAACGTCAGGTGGTGAATTCTATCTTGGTGGATTGTGTATTTCTTGGCTAAGAAAGAAGCATGATTGCATTTCATTGAGCACCATAGAATCTGAGTATATTGCGGCCACTCAAGCCTGCACACAGTTATTCTAGATGAAGCAGCAGCTTGAAGATATGGGAGTTGACGTGAAGTCTCCGATCGGAATCCAGTGCGACAACTCAAGTGCTATAAATATTAGCAAAAATCCAGTTCATCACTCAAGGTCAAAGAACATTGAGGCACAGTATCATTTCATCAAGGAGAAGGTGGATCAAAGCATTGTGAAGATTGGAGTATGTGCCTACAGAGCTACAGGTTGCAGACATTATGACAAAGGCCTTACCCAAAGTATCTTTTGAGAGGCATCGACTGGCTCTGGGAGTTTAGTCGATTCCCTGCACTTGAAATAGTGTGGACGTGGGACCCCCCCCCCCTCTCCCCGAGGTATGATGTGTTTTTCCCTAATGTGCTGATATGTGTTCTCTACTATGTTACAGACTACAAAGGGTGACCTTTGGGTTCGTTGACAATGGGGGAGAAAATAGTGATTGTTAAAGGGTGATACAATGTGGAGATTTGAAAAATCATGAATCATACGGGGAGAAGCTGACCAGTGGAGTAGCCAGATAGGGGGAGAAATGATAAAGGGGGAGAGTATGAAATCTGACGATGCTAGAAGTGATCGATCAAAGCATAGAAATCACGATAGCTAAGGATCGTGATAAAAGCAGAACAGTGGTTTTGGAATGGTGTGAGACGGTGTCCAACTATCACCAATTGGTATCAGTGTGGTTCAACAATTGGTATCAATTTAAGAATTGGTATCAGGGTGGAATCGACAATTGGGGTCTGACATGAAGTGATTCATTGATGAACTTTTCATACTACTCTTGTTTCTCACGCTGAGAATTGCTCATGTGGGCTTAGAGTACGTGTTAAGTGAATCCTTGAACACTATCAGAATCGCAAGAGGCGAATGGTGGTAGCGACTGGAAGAAGACTCAATGAGGTATCAAAGTGCAGAAAATCTTTCTGAGCAGAGTTGTGAAGAGTTGTCGACAAACCTAAAGGGGGAGATTGTTGGGAAAACATCCCTCAAGGTAACATTGAAGTATTTTTTGGGTTGATTGTGTTTGTTGACAAAGCAGGTTTCCATGGAGAATTGTCGAGTTCCCGAGAATTTGTTGACAATCCTTGTTGACAAAGAATGATGACAAAGGAATGGTCGATCTGGAGGAAGTACAAAAGAGCAGTACAAGGTGGCATCGTTTCCCAGTGTTTGCCAAATTTTTGGGGTCCAAAATTTGGAGTTTGGTGAGCATCGCGAAAAGTGGATTTCCATGAAGAGCATAATTTCATATGGAAAAGTCATGAATTTCGCGAAGATATGATGCATGGTTTGGAAATCGCGAAGACCAGAAGAATGGAGGTGGTGATGCTTCATGAGTACGTCAAGCTTCATGAATGGTAGAGGCTGAAGCGCATCACGGCGGTGAAGGGCTTTGTGAGGGAGCTTCGTGGAGAAGGCATGAAGGAATGTTGGGCTTCGCGAGGGAGCTTCGCGGTGAAGTCGCGAAGGTATGTTGACGGTGATTCTTCGCGACTACGTCAAGATTCGCGAACGGCAAAGTGTCGTGGTGCTTTGCGATTTGGACAGAATTCTGGAGAAATCTTTAGAGCTTCGCGATTAGAAATGACATGGTGTTGACTTCGCGCGAAAGGGACGAGGGTCGGTGGAATCGCCTATAAATAGAGGCCGACCCCCTCGAGAGAAGTAGAGAGATTTTTCAGAGAAAATTATTTGCTCTCGTTTTGCGAAGGTAGTTCACGGAGCCAGTGTGCTTCGCGAAAGAGGAGCTTAGTGGTGGCTATTATAGCTCCGCAACAATTGTGTGCTCCGCGTTGGCTCAGTGAGCTTCACGAGAGAAGTTTATTTTCAACGTGTTGAGCTTTGCGGGAGTTCTTCGCGAGAGAGCTTCGCGAAAAGGCAGGAGCTTCGCGAAGGCTTTTTTGAGCTTCGTGAAATTGGAAGCCTCGCGAAGTAGGGTGCTTTGCGAAGGTACATTCCAAAGGTAGTTGCCCAGTGGTCAGAGGCAACGTGCTATTCATCAGTGGATGAAAGTTGGACTTCAACAGAGCATCTATAAATAGTTGAAGATGCATTATTTCATTCAAATGAAGAGACCTACAGGTCTATAAACTGTGAGTGAATCCCTTCACAGAGTAGTGAGCTTAGGAAGAGGAAAAAGGTGATCCTCTCCACCGGTAGTGAGCCAAAGAGAGAGAAATAGGGAGTGACCCTTGGGAAAGCAGTGAGCTGACCCTAAACTTTGTAAAGGCAGTGAGCCTGGGCATAGAAGTGATCTAGCCCGAACATTGTATTCCACAACTAGTGAAGTTTAGTGGAATTGGTATGACCGGAAACTTGTCGGCGTATGCTCCTTGGACGTAGCCCAGTGAGGGTGAACCAAGTAAAAATCTTTGTGTCTACCTGCTTACTTCCCTGCATTGCATTTGATGCATCATCATCAGAAAAAGAAGAAAATAAGTGATCATAATAACCACACAAGTGCAAACAAAGTGACCCTTGTAATAAAGAGGTCAAGATCCAGTGGGGAAGGAAGAAGTTTGAAAAAGAATATCCATACCCTGATTCACCCCCCTCTCAGGGTATATAGGACCCTGTTAGTCCTAACATTTTTTACTCATATGTTTCTTGAGAGATGTTTGTGAGTGGGGGACAGGAGGCCTTTTATAGTGGGGGAGTGGAACTCTTGTAATATTTTGGAAAAGGGAAACCCCAACCAAATTTTTTATTGAAAGTCGGTCAAATAATTGTAAAGAGTAGATAAAAGGTATTATAGGGTTTATATATGTCCATAAAATGGATTTTGAACAATTTAAAAGGTCATAATAGGGAATAAGTTTTGGTTGTAGACTATTAGTAAGCTTAATTTCACCAAAATCGTGGTAATTATTTTTAATTAACTTCCCTAATATTTTCTGTAAAAATATATTTATTTATTACTAGAAATTATAAATTATGATTTTTAATAATATTTAATATATTTTTCCAAATTCCAATCACATAAGTGGAATAATTTAATTTAAATTTAATCCTGCACGCAGGATGATAAAGCAGGTTTTTCGAGTAAAACTGTTCTAATGTTTTCTTGGTTTTTATAACTAGTTTCAATGGGAAATTGATTCCAGTGACAAAAATTGGATAAATTTATAAAAATTTGATCTTATAAAACATTAAATTTAATGAAAAATATTATTTATCCTTATAAATAAATTAGATGAAAAATCAGTTTTGAGTTAAATTTCAGTCTTTTTACTATTCATTAAAAAATGAATCCTCATAGAAAAATACCAAAACATCACCCTAAACTATTCTTTTATATTTAAAAAAATGATGTTCATTTTTTTCAAGAAATTTTTTAAAGGTTTCAAAATTTATATTTAAAATAGGTTCATCACCAAAAGTCTGTAAAATTGCCTTAATAAAAATATAGGTTTTTATTTGTAATGTTGGGTTTGTTCTTAGCATGTGCTTATAAAATATATTGTATAAATATAATAAAAATTTTATTCAATAATATATATATATATATATTAAATTAATATCACTCGCTAATTTTAATTAATTTAATTTATTAGTATTAAATAGCATTGTGAGCATAAAAATAGTTTTCTATAAAAATATTATCTCTATATTCAATTGGTTCTTATATTCAATTTAACTAACAAATTCATTCTATATTTCTATAAACCATATGTTTCAATAATTTAGTTACTACTATTCATAACTAATAACTTAATATCTAGGTTATGTATTAATTTATGTAATAATATTTTAATAATATATTATTGTTTGGTAAAACTCGATTTTCCATGGTATGAATGTCGTCAAGGAAAGTTAGTCTTACATTTAATGTAAGTTAACCTTAGTGTCCCATGTAGATAATGATTTCCTTTATATTTTATTTAGTTTATGATTAAATTAGTATTTAGTGAAGAAAAATTGGTTCTTTATTAAAATAAAATAAATATTCATTATTTTTTGAAATAAAAAAATATCAAAGAGATTAAATTAATTTGAAAAAAATTATTTTACAAAATCTCGGGGTGTTAAAATTAGTTTCAAAGACATCCATTTTAAGAGTTGTACTTCGTAATACAAAATACTTTCTACCACATCATTAATCCATTTTTGTTATTTTGATTCATTAATATCATCATAGTCATAGTAGTATAATATAATGATCATTCAAAGATGGAATGCCAACTAGTAATTGATGGACGTATTCCAAAGAAAACTCTTTTTTTGATGCGATGGACTATTATTATTTGTAAAAATGGATGAAAAAATATAATAATATTTTAATAATTTATCATTGGACTAAAATAGTAAAACCTAATCAACTACTATAGATAGACCCTGACATGCTTACTTGTAATGATGTAGATAATTATATTCTTAACTATAAAATCATGAATATTCTTAATTGTGTTATAAGTTAAAATATATTTATCCATGTAATTTAATGTAAAACTAATCATGATATTTTAAGAATTTCTTCCACCAAAACATTATGGTAATAATAATTTGAGGAGAACTATGTTAGTAATGCTTTGATTTGACTATCAAGTCTTCATGATGTAAGAAAATTTGATTACAAACTAAATTTTCCATATAATTTCAGGTATTTTTAATGGAATGGGCACACTTAGAGAAACTGTATAAAACACAATCATGGTGGAATGAGTTGTCATATCACTAAAATATAAGTGGAATTACATGAAGTTATCCATTGATGATATAAATAAATGAAAAGATTACACTCTGGAAAAGTGGATTAGTTCACTACTATGATTAGAGTTAGAGGTATTGAACATTGTTGATGAAGAGAAAACAAAGAAGAAACAAGTACTATTTAAATATTTTAATCCTGATTGATCTAAATTTTTTAATTTTGATATATAGTAGAGTTAGAAGGATAATTTATCTTTATTTATGAATGTATTTAAAAAGGATGTGAAAATGATAACATATAAATTCAATATTTGATTCTGAAGAATATACATATTTTATAACCATTAAAGCAACAAGAAAGGTAACACATGTAATAATTTTATTAATTCAGATATTACTTGTAATGAATGATTGAAGAATTTTCATATATGAAATAAATATTCAATACTAATTTAAAATAGAAATTATAATAATTTCATGAATAAATAAAAAAGGGAAATGTATACATCAGGCTGTTATACCGAGGAGTCTAATTCAAATGAAGATTCAGAAATCGAGAAGGGATCTATAATTTGTTTCTTTATAGAAATCCAGAATGTGGTTAGTGATTTTTCTTTTCCTTTTGACTATAGTTATAATGTTTATTCTTAATTAGTGAAACATAGAATGTAAGGTTTAATAAAAAAAATTAAAAATTAGAAATTGTTGTTATCAATATTCCTAATTTTTATAATGAACTACGTTTTGTCATACAAATATTGTTGATAAAAAAGATTCAATCTATATTAAATGAAAAATTAATTAATACTACTACTAGTACTCATTACTAACATTATGATGTTTTATGGGTTTTAGAAAAATAAAATGAAATACATAAAACTGTGTCTGAATGTTTGAGAGAAACTAAAGAAAAATTTAATTCATGAAAGATAAATTTATGACAAGATGATTTCATTAAATAATATGACTAAGAGAAAAAATGGTGTTGGATATAATGGGAAATTTATGATGATATATAGAAATTTATTTCTAAATATTACAAAATTTAGTATCTCTGATTTTAATTTCTTTTGATATAATATGTACAAAAACCATGAAAGTGATTTTTTTCCTAGACATACACAATATTTGGGACACACTAAGGTTGATATTTATACATATTTCTCTATCATTTTAACTATTAGTAGTTGTTTGAAATCAGTATGGGTTAATACAAATAGTCTGGCCAATCCTATTGGAACCAATTTATCACGAGTTTCGAAATTACATATTTTTTGATCTTTTTAGAGAAGATATCTTTGATGTCTCAAGAAATATGTTTGATATATTGACATGGTTTCTCTAGGAGCACGAATATCAACCATAAAAATTTTATAATTGCCAATATATATCATGGATGTGCTATTATACTATGGGATAATTCCAAAGTTAAGGTAAAAGGATTTGGTGAGGTTGGTATATCATATTATTCTATTATTATTAATTTTTTCTATAGTGATGGTTTAAAAAAAATATTAGTATTTCACAATTATTTGATGATGTGATGACCATAAAATTTAAACGTGATAAATGACTTATTATTAAGGATGGTTATATTTTGTTTTTTATTAACTATAAAGAGAATTTTTACACCATTATCCTTTATAAAAAAACTATACAATATGTCAAGATGATAAAATTTGTGAAAAATAGTATTTTATGTCATATGATGATTGGTTTTTTAAATTTTTTGAATGCATGATAGGATATCTAATCATCAGAAGGTTATGAAATTTTTAAAACTCAAGGAGAAAAAGTAAAATGTTTTTTATCTATGAAATAATAGAAATTAGAATAAAGAATATTTTAGGTTAATCAAGTAAGTGGACACTAGAAAATCACTTAAGTTGGAAAATCTTGATTTGTTTGTACATACTCAAATTGTTTCTCGTGAAGATAAATATTCACTTTTTATAATGTATAACATTAACATATTTTTTGGGTGTATTTTCTAGCTCAAAATTTTAAACTATTTCTATATTCTTTTCCTATTGAAACCATGTTGGGAATGAAAGTAAATACATTTTTTCTAATAGAAGTGATTCTTGAGGTGGATTCCAAAATTTAGATTTTGAGAAATTACCTCAGGTGAAAGGTTTTTTTTATAATTTATTAGTTCCCTTGACTTTATATGAGAATAGTGTAATGGAGTGGAATAACAAAGCACTTCAGAAAAAGTAAAGGAAAATATTGACTAAATATGAATTTCAATGATATTTATTTGTAGAATGTATATACATATATATTATTGTTTTTTAGAATTATATTCTTATTAAAAATATTCTCAATAACATCCCCTATTATATTTAGAATGATTAAAAACTAAAAGTTGGATATTTTATAGTGTTTAGATATAAAGTGTACATTATCAACAGAGAGGATAATGTATAAAATATTGATTCCAAATATAATAAAGGAATTTTTTTGGGTATTCATATCAGCGTAAAGATTATAGAGTTTATAATAAAAGGACAATGATGGTAAAAGAATCAACTCATGTTAAATTTTAAAAGAAAGATCCTCATGAAAATTTTACTTATTTATAGTGGATTTATAAATATTTTAAACATCTCAACTTTGACGATTACCTACAAGTTAGAAATTAGAGAAAAGAAGCTTATTCCCTGACTGGGGAGGAGAATCATCTAGATAAATAGAGGACTAAGAAGATACATTGAGATTTCCATATTAGAAATGTTATTTTGGAAATTTATTCAAGAGTTAAAACAAAAAATTCATTGATAAATCATTAAGAACACAATCCTTTTATTTTATAATTTCATCCCAATGATATTACAAAAGTTGTTAAAGGATTGAATTGGGTAATGTCTGTACAAGACGAACATAACCATTCCTTAAATAATTAAGTGTGGGAGTTGGTTGGTCAACTAGAACACCAATATATGATTAGGTATAAATTCTTTTTTTAAGAAAAAACACGACCATTTATATTGGAGGGATGTAAAGGGTGAAGTTAGAAATGTATTCACCACTAAATATGTTAATTCATAACATCAATCAACTTTAAAGAATTAAAATAAAATGAATCAAGTTCTTAAGTATTATAAGGATTTATATGGACTAAAATACACACCATAGTCATGGTATTATAGTTTTTCATAATTCCTATTTAATGATGAATTTCAAAACTGAAAACTTTTTCAAACATTGTTTACCAAAATTTATTCAATTAATATTTTAATTATTACATATATTTGAATGATATTGTATTTTTTTTATTTTTGTGATTCATCGTGTAAGAGGTTTTTAGAATTTATGGGTAGAAAAATTGAAATAATTTTAATTATATAAATCAATTTATTTTTCAATTTATATATTCATAAAATAATTGATAATATTTTATGAATAATAAATTTTACCTTGAAACCCCAATTGAATTAAAAATCTATTAAAATAACATTTTAAAAGGGAAACTATTTAATTTTGAAATCTTTCACATGCCTCCAATGAAACCCTAAGGTGATCCACTAGAACATATTTGACCATGGTGCCACCATTGATCTATTAAAAAGGATCTGTAGACCATGTTAATTATTAGTCTAATGTGATACTATCCTAAAAATATAGGTAACATATTACAAAATTTAGTGAAATATAAAATCATAATATATAAAACACACATAAGAAAATAATATCATTAAATTAATAAGAAACTCCATTAAATCCAAGTATCCCACCTCAACTAATGATCATGACCATATCAAACTTTCACTAACATCCTCAATGTCTATGATCAATTATCTCATCCAAAAACATCATAGACTTAATAAATAGAAATTTAAGAACCAAAAATCCAAATTGGAATATTTGAAGCCAAAATCAACAGGGAATATCATGGTGTCAAATCAATAAGAAAATTGGTGATGTCTACTCATGAAATTTTCCTCACCCTGATACGCATAAAATGAAAAAAATGAATAAAAGGTAAATTTTATATAAAATCTACAGAAAACCTAAATAAATAAATGATACAATATGGCTTATTTCAAACAATGAACAAAAGAAAAAAAATAGTTTCCTATGAGATACTTTATGGGAAAAACTGAAATCCTAATCATAGGTGATCATTTAATCAATATTTTGTGAAATAATTCCCACAAAAACAAAATAAGAAACCCAAAAAATAGAGGGAAAAAAGAGAAGAAAACAAGAGAGATAATGGGAAAACCCTATCTTGAATTTGATTGATGAAACACTATAGAATCACCTAAAACCATGGCGATGGTAGAGGGATAAATTGGTTCATCCTCCCCTATGTTCATGTGGACCTCTTAGAAGAAAACTTGGGGAAAGTATGTATTTAAAAATCCAGTTGATTTTATTTTTTGTAAAGAATTCATGAGCTAATTAATTGATCAAACCTCTGTTTATGATGTGAATCGTTCTCCGAGTACAGATATAACCCTATGCTTGATAATTTCATAGAATGAACCTATATCCCATTCCATGAATCTTTCTAGGTTGAAAAACATCCCCCATTCTACCCATTCATATCTTGAAAGGCTCCCTACAAAATTAATTCATGGTGTGAATGACCCATAACTACACATTATTAATCACATGAAACTAACCACTTATCTAACACTTTCCCAAACACCCAATACACTACCTAAGACTCAAACCACATCCAAACATGCCTTATTCGGATTTTAAACTCTAGGAATCCCATTCTATGTTAGGGTTTTAAAAACGGACTCATCACTATATGAAAAACAATTCCCATGTATTTAAAAACTCATAACAATGTGAATGATTAAAAACTCCCCACTATATACGAGAAGATAAATAAATCCTATAACAAGGTACCATGACCTAAAATTGTCTTAAAACTTCCAAAAACTCTATTCAATTAATTAATGAGTTTCCAATGCACTCCATGTATTAAAATCCTAACACCATAACTAGATAGACCATATTTTCCTAAAAACACACTTTAATCTTCCTAACACCTCAAACATGTCCTGAAAAGAACTCTTGACATGGTTTCCACCTAACAAAATCCAATTATACACCCAAAGAATGTATGAGTACTTTCATGTCTAAATTATCCAATAATTCCCTGACCTTACCAACCAGTGCATCATAGCATCACACCACCATCTAGTAATGATTTTTTAATATCTAAAGGCATCAGTGAATTTTCCTAACACCAAAACTAATGTCTAAAAAGATGACATTGTTCCATGAAACTTTTCAATCCTTAAACAACTTATCCAACCATTGTACTCTACCAGTAAATAAAAACCCATATCTAGTGAAACTCATTCTCAGATAATGATACCCCCATTCAAAACCCATTACCAACACATGGACTCCATCCACCAAAATACCAAAATCTAAAAATTATAATTTTTGACTCACTAACATCTTTATTTCATTTCAATAATTCACTAAATGGTACAACGAAACCCTTGAATATTCTGAAATGAGTGTCATACACCAACGAAAAATTTGATGCTTCCAAAAATATGAAATTCCTATCTAAATCATATTTCAAATAGTTCTAACCAAAGACCAATCAAAATGTAAATATTGTATTCCAACCCACAAAATAATCAAAACACATTAGTGGTATAATATATGAACCCAACAATATATATATATATAGATACTTGGGCCCTGCATCCAAACATACATCCCTTGAGATAGCCACATGTTTAAGTCTCAGCAAAACAACCTCAACATACCCACTGAAAAAACAGTCCAAAAATCGGGCCACTCTTAGCCAACCATCGAAAAATAAGTAAAACTGGCCCACAAAGGTTCCATATGCTATTACAATCATACAAACATAATAGGTAAAAACATATTTATCACACTTTACACTCTCAAAAAAAAAACATTACTCGTAATCCAATAACATAGTTCATAGATCTTTTTCTCTCCTCAAGTAACCATAAAAACCCAACAGACCCAATATATATATGTACTACTCAGTTATTTTATAACCTAATCAACAAAATTCACCAATGCAAAAACACACATGAGTTTTTTATACACCCATTTGAATCAATGGGGTTTAAAAGGAAATATAAATATATAAAAATCCCATGCCAAGCTAGAATTTGCTTCCAAAAACAATCACAGTTTCCAAAAACCCCATTAAAATATGATTTCAAAATTATTTTCCTTACTTTTTCACAAAACATGAAAATTTAAATCATTTTAAAATCACTAGATTCACATGCCATTTCAAGTAAATCAAAATTATAAAAATCCATTTTCACACACCCCATGATACCGTGTGAGTTTTCACATATAATTTGGGTTTTTCACATAAACTAACCATCCCAGATATCAGTTCTTCTATGGGGGAGACTAGAATAATCACATTAAATCACACAAACCCCTTGCATCTAGATTAATAAAATCCCCCCTTATAATATATGTGAGAAAACATCATTTATATTATAAGTTACTTCAATTAATAATGAATTTAATGAGTTATCATGTTAAAA
This sequence comes from Viscum album, assembly GCA_963277665.1. Taxonomy (NCBI): domain Eukaryota; kingdom Viridiplantae; phylum Streptophyta; class Magnoliopsida; order Santalales; family Viscaceae; genus Viscum; species Viscum album. Next base: position 1,654,643,350 of record OY728157.1, on the reverse strand, counting down.
AACACCACTCAAAGGCATGATTATCACTCCCAAATCATTCCACTACTATGATGCAGGTATATATCAAAAGCTCCAAAATGAGCCATGTGACTCACACTAAGCCTCTTCCATCCCACATTGGGATTGTCTATCAAAAATAACACCTCACTCATCCTAGAGTTCATATTCAAAGCATTGTACATCCAAAGGAAACATGGGTTTGAACCAATGTCATGCTAGTTATGCAAGCAATCGATCCACCTCTTGAGGCCAGATATCCTAACTATGCCTCTAACTACATTTTTCCATCCCAAAACATTTTATGATACCACATTGTAATGCCTTTTCCAAGGTCACTAGAATGGGACACAAGTTTGGATGCTACATTACCTCAGGCACTCATCCTCGTACACTAGAGGATGTCAACTAGTGGCGAGGGACTAACCTAGTCCTGAGGATACTATTCTCTCAAAAATAAATATTGGTGACCATTCCCGAATCAACCAAAAATTCATCATGACCCACCCATATGATGGAATCCCCAAAAATATGCATAGACATAAAAAAATAAGCCTCGTAGTCCCCCATGTTCTATAATAGAATGCATTAAATCTATCTATATGATGTAGAAATTACAAATATATTAGTAATAGATAAATATAATATAATAGGAACCCAATAAATAATTGGAAAACTATATAGAATTTTCTAAAAATAACTGAAAAATACAGATAGTGGCCTCTTGCACAACTCACATACCATCATATCGGGTCCTCAATCTCTACAATCTAATGATTTTACCTCATTTACAGCCCCATAAAATATATGTGTCTTGAGAGAAAATAGGAATTTACACCAATATAGACCAAAAATCATGTCTGTTACTTAAGTAGGGGTGAGACCAATGCCCCATTAGGAACCCCCAATTCCGCAATAATACTGAGTACTATTGTGATCAAGTGGATTTGTGTGCAATGAATATAATAAGGTTCCATTGTGTTAAAGCACCAAACCCACATAGAAACATAACACACAATGAATAGATAATTATATAAATCATGTTATTGTTTTCTAACTCGGTCCCCAGGTCACCTAAACGCACCTACTTGAGCTCCATATTTGAAGGAAGGAGTCACCTCATATCAAAAACCCAATTGTTATGCAAAGATATATCGTAGGGTTTCTAGGCATGTACTCAACCCATACTAGAAGAAACAGGGTAGGGTTTAATTCCACATCTGATTTCATAGCAATTGTTTGACCATCCCATCTATCTTTAGGGAGTCCATATCACAAACCATACACTTCCTTATCACTAAAATTAAATAAATTCCTCCATAACATGTAACACATCCCAACATAGACCCCAACTGACTCCTAGGGATCTCACCTTCTAATATGTCATCCTTGTCTAGTCATCCCCTTCATTATAGACCCAACATCTTCTTATTGACCCATATTTTGTCAATCAAGGCATGGTTTACTATACCACCACACATATGAAAGGACCCACATGCATGTACTACCATATCACTTAGGGAATGTCTCGACATTAAGCACACTAGGATCATATCTATCTAATAGTGGTCTTTCCAATGAAATCTCACTCATAGTGAATCCAATCCTCATGATATGCACCCACAATAATATTTATATACTATCACAAGTAAATAGTCAATTCATGAAATAAAAAATATAAGGTGATTTTTGTCGATCTCATAACTCACTAGATTTTTACTTGGGTACTAGTCCCTCAAGTCCTAGTCCCACTTCTCAAACACATCCCAAAACCATCTCAACCCTCTAAGGTTTCTCTTTTATCCTCTTGAAATGACCCCCACATAGATACAAAATGAAATTTTTTCATAGATATAAACACATAAAATGTTTTATCATGTGTCAATATACCATAATCATTACACACAAAAAATTCATAAAAAGGGGTAAATAAAAAAGTAAAAATTCTTTATAAAACATAGAATCACTCACACATAGTCAAAGTTTCCATATAATAATACACAATCCCATTATATTTCCTCTTATGACCAATAAAAATTCTATTTAAAAATCATTTAGAGAAGTAAACACATGTCCTCTTTCACTCATGATAGGGCCATGTACAAAATGACATCAATTCCTTCCCTAGAAACACTCAATCCTAGTTTCAAAACACCATTTCAAAAACCATTTATCAATTAGTCAATTTACCTTGAAATAACATTTGAATTCATCCTATTATAAAATAAAAATTGAAAAGGGAATCTATTTACTTTCTAAATACTACACAAAAATCCAAAAAATCCATCAAGAGGGGAACCCTCACTCATTTAACTAATGGGACACCATCTAACCATTTATCATGTTATACATTGTATTATGACTATTAGGATGATTCAATCTTATCACAACCTTATGGATAAAGGGTCACATGATTCCCAAAAATATTTATTAAATTAATATAATTTTCATAAAACACATATGAAATCACCAAATGAATAGGGGGCTCAAATAATGATAAGGCATCATATATCAACCAATGATAATAACTATCCTACACTTATACTATCATTTAGAGAGTCTACAAGATCCAATCTCATAAAAAATCAAAAAATTAATAAAATTAATATTTAAAAAAAAACCAAATGGAAAGTTTGACGCCAAACACACCATCCAAACTCACGACATCGAATCAATGAGCAATGGTCTGTGTTAATTTCCTAACCTACACCCGAAACTGGGTCACAAAAAACCCAAAATTATAAACATGAATCAATAGTCATTTTTATACAAAATAACAAAGAAACCAATATAATTCAATGGCACAATATACCATGTTTCAAATGATGATCAAATCCATAAAAATGAACCCATGAAATATAATCTATAAGACACATGAAATCACCATCACATGAAATTAATTTTCCATGATTTAGTGAAATAATTCTCCCAAAACCCTTTTAGAATACCCCAAAAATATATTAAAGGGAGGGGAGATAACAATTAAGACAATGGGAGGAAATTACCTCAAATATTTATCATAAAACACTCTAGAATCACCCAAAACTAGGGAAAATAAATGATAGAGGGTAGACCATCCAACCCTTATTTTTTATATCCCTTATAGAGGAAACCCCAAGAGGGGTTCTATTTTAGAACCCCTCATCAATTTTATAAAAAACTATCTAAAGTGGTTTATAGTGTGAAGGGTTCATGTTGTTAATCCTCCTCTAGGAAGAGGGAGGCCCCTCTACTCGACCCTTCCATGGAATTAACCTATGGTTCTTTCCATAAATCCTTTTGGGAAGAAGAAACTTCCCCTAATAACCATTTATGGATTAAATGTAACCCCAAAAAATTCATTCAAGATGTGAATAACCCATTAACACTATAAATGGCCTACATCTACCATTTTCAGCAGCCCAACCACTTCTATGATGATCTCACAAACACATTGAACACTATCTAATCCTTAAAAAATGTCCAAAATCATATTTAAAGGATTTTAAAAATCTATGAATCCTATTATAAATCAATATTCTTAAAACAACGCCCTTACAATATTAAAAAATCAAATTTACCATAAAATTTATTATCATGAACCCCTCCACCAAATGATTACCCCTACAGGGCCAGTATTAAGAGAAGGGAGATGGTGATAGCCTAGTCCCACCACCATTATGCCCTGGATTAGATACTAGAACCATGGGTATAACAAGCATACATATTGGTGAAATTACCATATAAGAGAACATGTGATATATATATATAAGATAAATAATCCAGTCAACACCTTCCATGGTATATATAGAAATAAATCGCAAGTTTTTATAGGTAATGTCATATAATAATAAAATAAATGAAATGGATGTTAAAAGTGCCAAAAAGGTAAAGATGAGAACTGAAAGGAACCCCAAATAGCTTTGGTGAAACAATGAGCTAGTAATACCCAACCATATCTCAAAACTACTATTGATGACCTAATACGGTTTATATATATGTCAGTGGAATATAACAGTATACTCAATAATATCCTCCTAATTGACTCACATTAAAAATGTAAAGAAACCATGGTAAATAAAAATGAACAACAATGAAAATAAATCATCAATTAAACATGTATATTCAGATCCTAGCTTCCCCATAACTATCAATCAACAAGTATTGCATACAAGAGACTATATAAAATATTAATGAAAAATCATGGTTCACTCACTACTACTTCCCCACTTGTTTTCCAGTCTTCGTAAACACCAGATGTCTTAAGAGATCTCTATCCAAAATAATATATCCTGCAGACACCTTGGCTAAGTATCATAGCACACACCACAACCATCACATCATCGCATAATACCATGTATAATCATAATTTAGTAACTATGACGTTTTTTGGAGCCTCCATGGCCTATTTGTTTTGTATCATACATCACGTATTATACCTCAAGAAATCACAACCCGTAGACTAAATATGATACCTAAATCCATCATTTCCTATACACTTTATACCCATAATAACCGTTTGGAAACAATATTTGGAGATACATGTGTGTGAACTAACCACGATATATCATAGTCCAATACACTCATATATCAGGAAACTAACCATCATAAATACTAGTAGATAATACTACTGCGAGAATAGTGAAAAGCTATAGAGGGTAGGTAGCCAACCATCCTCCCATTGGGATGTTGGGGAAAACACCATACCAGAGTCACCTTAGTGTCAATCACCCTAACCAACAAGGGTAGGGTAGCATAAGAAGTCGCAAAATGTATAGGATATAACATAGACCATAACCACACTATGTGTATAACTTATTCCTAATATCAACTACATTTATCTTCTATTGAACACCTGGCATCCATTCATAGAGACTAGATATCCTATAGTCATACAATCATTTTAAACATATCGTTTTTTAAATATTTCAATTTTATAATTTATTTTTTTTATTTATTGATTATTAGTTAATTAATTATCAGTATTAGTCTACATTAAACATTAATATCCATTAAATTCAAGTCCATTCCCTCCAAGAATAATCTAAAGAGATTCCACAGTTTCTAAAGTGTAAAATCTCGTTTGAATTCTAGCAAGAACCAACCCTATGGAATAATTTTATTTAAAATTACTAACATCATTCCATAATTTCAATGTACTCTAAGAAACCCTCTTAAGAGAACACCAAGAGGAAACATGAAATTAAGAATATCCAGCTACCTCATACATTGGGGAAAGAATGTAGTTAAAATAAGTAACCCATGCATTGTCCATTTAGTAGATTCATTTCAAGAAAGTATCCATATTTATCACATCAATGGGTAAGACCAACTTCCACCCATTCTATCATCTTCAGTTCTATTCATAATATCCTCATGAATATTCCAATTCATATTTTCACTACAAGAATAAACTACTACCACATCATTTTGGATGCTCTTCCCCATATCACATCATCTGTGAGAAGATTAGGCATCCTAGGATCATAATACATCTTTTATAAAGACTCACATATATATTAATTCAGAACACAAAAATAAAAAAACAATAAAAAATATTTAAAATGGTCCCTATAAGAAATCATTCATCATATTCACACAAGTGGGATCTCATGACATATGACACAAGGAGTCCATATATAAATAAAATTAGAACTTATAACCCTGAATATTTATCTATATAAAAAAATATTTTCATTTCATATTAAATTTAATGATTCATTATTCATAGGTTCCTACTATAGGTAACCTAAGGCACCAGCTATAATAATATTCCAAATATTAACGTGCTCCTATCATTGAATCCAGTTTCAAAAAACATAGAGAACAAAAAATCAAAATTATCATGCCTCGTTATTTTATTCATTCTCATCAATAATTATCAAGATTAAAATTATTTATAAATTAATTTTTTACTTGGAAAACATATTCAATAAATCATTTTCAGTTCATAAATTTGAATCACTATCTAATTAAAATAATAACCAGATTACAAACATCCTTCCTATTATATTCTTAAGACAATTAAAAATTTTGTTCTAACATTAAATTATTTACCATTTTCCATCATGGAAAACAAGAAAATAAAAAGAATAATAATATGATACACATCCATAAAATAGATATACCATTGTATCTCAAAATAATAGGTAAACTATTATCATGGTATCAAACAACAACAATATGTGATTGCTATCCAGTTCCTTATTAATTTTGTTCAATATTATTCAGATAGTTCCATTTATATCCAAGGGGATAAACTATGATAACTTTATTATGTCATATAAATTAATTGGGGAATCAATGAATCCCCTACCTTAAAGGAATTAGCATTCCTCACATGAGAACAGACTAATGTCACAGATCTCTAACCCCATATCTTATAAGAAAACTATGATATCCCAAGAATTTAACACTATGAACACACCATAAAATGAAAATAAAATTTACAATAGATTAATATAGATCAACATATAAAGAATGTAAATATGAAAGGGGATTAAATGGGATCAAATAGACATAAATTTCTAGAAAAGAGAGGTAGAACATACCATGGATCACCATACAGAAAACACTAGAAGTTGAGTATTAATCCATATTGAAAGGGATTTGAATAAAATCTGAAATAAATATTAGTTACCTAGGTTTTGAGTTGAATTATTAGAAAATAATAGGTTTAGGGGATATTTAGGTATTCATAGACGTACTGAAAAACTGAAGACCGCGACACAACCCCTTGGACCATGTCGTAGCACTTTCTGGCCCAATTGATTCTATGGCGCAACCAAAGTGCCCACATTATAGCCACCCTTAGTAAAACGTAGTCTTAGGTATCTAGATTATATCATATAAAAGTGTATTTGGGTGTTATGACATAGTCATAATCACTATGCTACAGGACCCCCTACAAAGAAAGGGACCACACCGCAGCCTACATCCCATGGCACAGCGACCCCCTAATTAGGATATAGCCTTGAAAATCCACTCAAGATACCTTATTACATAATATGGGATAACTATTCCACAACCACTATCACCACAGTGAAATTCCTACCACCATTGTGAATTCATTCAATTTTCATAGTGGATTTCCCTTGTTCTTCATATAAACCCTCCAAACACCTTGAAACCTCCTCTAGGTTCTACCAAAATCCAAAACTCAAAAAGTAAAGGGTATACTCAAATATAGTTCCTAACCATTATTTTCATGGATAATCTAAATCAAATCCAAAAGATATAGAAATTAAAGGGGTCTTCTGAATAGCCACCCCATGAGATATATCTTATGGATCTCTCTATCAAAATAGCTCAACCACCTCATCATAGGATGAAAGTGAAAAACCATGAATCCAAAAAAACTATATCATAAAATTTTTACTAGTGGATATTACTCTAAAATGAGATTAGGGTCAAAAAAATCAATAATAGGAAACTGTCACATGAAGTGGAAACAATTAAACAGTATAATGATAATTATAAAAAGAGAAGAACTAATCAATAAAAATCTGGGGGGTACAAAACCATATATATAACTCAAAATAAAAGGTTTCATTTTCTATCCCACCTTCCACTATAGGTAAACCCCCATTTTAATAGAACTCTCATGCATCACCTTCTCCTAGTGGACCTGGGTCTCCAAACGACACTCCTCAAATGCCACATTATCATGAACATTTATCTCACCCTAATCAATAAACTGATAGTTTTCATAAAGGTAATAGATGATCTCTATCACATTAAAAACATCATGTATCTAGATCATCTATGGGGGGAGTTTTATTCTATATGACATAGCTTCAACAAGAGCCAATGCCTTGAAAGTCCCAACAACTGGGGAGAATGTTTACTCTTTCAACCAAACCTTCACTTCCCATGACTATGATTCACTTTCAAGAGAACATGATCTCCAACATAGAACTCCAAAGGTTTTTCCCTCTAATCAGAATAGGATTTATAATAATAATGTGCTACTTTCATCTTATCATGTATCACCATAACCATCATAGTCATGTCCTTTACTATCTTCAGATAGATAATTTCTGACTCTTTGACCCCAATATGGTACAACATAGAATGTAAAGTTAAAGTGAAAGAAGCTTCAAATAGATCCATAGCAATTATGGAGTCATAAATACTTTTTTGAAAGAACCCGACCAAAGGAATATGACTCATCCATGAACCAGAAAAACCCAAGACACAAGAATGAAAAATGCATTCAATAGTTTGGATGGTCTTCTCAATATGACCATCCATCTGGGAATCAAAGGTAATGATAAGGTATAAATTTGAGAAAAAATCACACTAAATACCTCTCTATACCTATTAGGTAAAATGAGGATCATGATCTGAGATGATTTTTATCATGACTCCATGGAGTCTGGTGACCTCCTCTAGATTCTTCCTCAACAAAAACTCCTCTGAGATCGACTCCCAGTTCACTATAAAGTGGGATTATTTAATCAAATGACCCACTATTACCAATATAGAATCATATCATACATGATATTGAGGTAAAATGGAAATAAATTCCATCAATATATCCTCCCATATCCACTGCAGAACATTTAATGGCTACATCAAACCATTGCGAACACGATGCTCAACCATCACCCTTCTCCCGAACATACATCGAGACAAAAACTCTAAAACTGCATGCATTAACCTAAGACACAAAAATCGACCTTTCAAAACTCAGAATATATTCATCATGTTTGGATGATCCTCTAAAGGTGAACTATAAAAATCATGGAGAACCATCTCACACATCACTGTAGGGTAAACAATCCTCCCCGAAAAAAAACCAGGATTTGTTTAACCTTACACCAACTATCATTGGTATCATCAAAAAAGACTCGGTCACTCCAGGACTCCACCTAGAAATCCCAATGTTGGAGCTCCTCCACTTGCTGCATCAAAGATGACATCACTGTTATATGAAAAAGAAAAACTCTACCTCCAAAAAACATTTCTGATTGAATCTTAAATGTGCCTATCATAATTATAGAAACTATAGTGTTGAAACTACTATAGTATCCACTTACAAGTGTTATCTTCATTGACCTCTATTATACGGATATCAGTTGGCAGATCATGATGAACATCTTCAGCATAAACCTGATGAGGATTTCAACTTGAATAAATTCTTACAAATATAAAAAAATAGTTATATATCATAAACCTAAAATATGGAATACATAAAAAAACATTAATTAATTATTTCTTTTATTTCTTTTATTTCATTAATGTTCTAACTTATCTCAAGGTCTACCCATTTCAAACATAGGTGAAAAAAGAATGATGCATGATCCTTTCTTAGGTCTCTACACTAAAACTAGTATCTCTTTACCTTGTAGGATTAGTAAACTTGGAGGTTAGTGTATTAAATCATAGAGGGCCCTAAATACCCATGTCTCAACTGGTCTCTCTTGTTTACATCACTTAATAAACAAAGTTTACCCTATTTCCCTACTAACCCATGAAATCTCACATGTTCCTAACTATAAAATATATCCATCACTCAATCTAAACTTTATATACCACTATTTCATGACCTTTCCACTATGGAGTACCCCCCCCCCTTGGGATGACAATGTGATAAGGAAGATAGTGAATACCTGATTCCTACCTCCGGTAGGCCCCATGATGGTGACTATAACTAAGGTTATAATAATCATTCAAATAGGAGGCAATACCCTCTAAGAGAACATGTGAGAGAGGGAGAGAGAGATACTAAAGATAAGCCAATCAACAACAACTTTGACATATATATAAATAAATCCCATGATCATACTTGTAATTTCATACAATAATAAAACAACTAAAAGAAAAATTACAAGTACCGTAAATATAAAGAAGGCGTTGACCATGAAGCCCAAACATCTTATATAAAACCATGTTCTATTATTATCCATCCCAGTATCCAAACTACCTCTACCAACATGAAATCTATTACATATACATTGGGTGGTCATAATAGTATACATTGAAGGATCCTCCATGTATCCTATCATGAAGAATATAAAAAAATCATGCTAAATCATAGTGAAAAAATAATAAATCTAACTCATCACCAATATAGGTATAGTATGTTCTAATCCTCACCATGGATATCTCTCAGCAAGTGTCATATATAAGAGATAATATATTATAATAATGAAGCATCATGGGAAACCCTCTAGGGCTTACCAACTAGTCGTCCACTCTTCCCCAATGTCACACATCCTATGACATATCTATCCAAATAATCCATCTTGTAGACACCCATGTGAAGTATCACAACATGCACCATCTACATCAAACCATCACATCATTATATAGTAACTATCTAGTTTTATATAAGCAAAAAAATATTGTATGATGTGTACCATACATCAGGTATTACACCTCAATCCATCATAACCCGTACACTGAGTAAGATACATCAAGCCATTACATCATATACACTTCATACCTATAATAACAATTTAGATACTATATCTGGTGATACATGTGTTCAAAATAACCAGACTCCTTCAAAACCCTATATATATATATATGGGGAAACTAAACGTTATGAATACCAATATATAAAATGATATATAGAAGATAGAGGGGACACATAGGGTAGTCAAAAATCCATCCACCCACTGGGATATTGTGGGAAAATTCCTACAAGTTTCCATTGGGTGTCAGTCAACCTGGCTGATATGGGTGGGGGAGAATTTGAAATTGAAAAATTTACCAAATATAATATAGCTCAAATAACACTAGAAGAATAACCTAGTCCTAATATCAATTTTAGAACTCATATCATAGACACTCGACCTTCACTATTAGTGAAACGATTTCTTATAAGTTGACGAACATTTTAAAGAGATACATTAATTACTTATTTATTTTTATCATTTGATTTAATTAATTCATTCATTATATATTAATTAACCATCAACATTATTCTACATTAAATATTATTATCCATAAAAGTCATGTCCGCTCCCTACTGGTCTAATACAAACCGATTGTATGGATTCTCCAGTGTAAACTCACATTTATATTTCAAAAAGATCCACCCCTATGGGTTAAATTTTTTTAATAATTGTTAACATTATTCAATAATTTACACATACTATAGGAAAAAATCCGAATCTACCACATATAGGAAAAATTAAACCAAGAACATCTAGTTATCTGATATAGTTGGGAAATCAAGGCAGATAAAACAAGCAACCTAGCCATTTTATATTAAACAGATTCATTTCCAGGAAAAATCCAACTTTATCACATCAATAGGTAATCCTAAATTCAACCCAATTGATCATCTATTGTTTCATCCTTGACGCCCACATGCATATCATAATTCATCTATCCATCATAGGTGTCGACTTCTATCATATCATTTGGGGCTCCCCACCCCATATCACATCATTTATCATAAGATCATTCATACCATTTCATAAAAAACTACATGGGAAATATAAAATCTAGAGAACATCAATATGTAGCAAGAAAACAAGGATAAAAATCCAAGAAACTGATACCTAAAACACAACATTCAACCTTTTCACAAAAATGGCCTTTCATGACCTCAACACAAGTAATAAATAATTAAAAAAATAGACAATTAAAAACCTATATATTTATCTTTAAAAAAATGGTTCTTATTCCATCTTGAATTTAATATTTTATTATTCATAGGTTCCAACTATACGTAACCTAAGGCGTCACCTATAATAAGATAGAAACAGTTTAACATGCTCTTTGAATCAAATAAAGTTTCAACAAACCTATAAATGTAAAAATCTCAATTAACATGAATTTTTATTATTTTCATTCTCATTAAGAATTATCAAGATTTTAATTATTTATAAATTCTTTTATGACATGAAAAAACATATTCAAGTAAACATGTTTATAGTATCAAATTTAATCACCATCAAATTATAAGAATAATTAGATTACAACCATGTCTCTTCTTAAATTATTAGGCGAATTAATCCATTAATTATAAATTTATATTATTTACCATTTTCTATCAGGGAAAAAACTGATAAACCATATATAACAACATGTTAAACAAGAATAGAATTGATAGAACACTATCATGAAAAACCTAAGGCAAACCGTTATCACAATATCAAACATCAATAACATGTGATAGCTATAAAATTATTTATTAATCTGGTTCAATAATATTTGGATAATTAAAGTTACATACAAAGGGATAAACCATGTTAACTTTACTACTGCATATAAAAAACTGGATAAGAAAAGAATCCCCTACCTAAAAGGTGTCAACATTCTGCACACGAGAACAGACCAATGTCTTGGATCTCTAATCACTTCTATCACAAGGAAACTATGATCTCATAGGGACATTATTACATGAAAATATGGTAAAATGAAAAGAAAAAATTCATTAAAATAGTTGAGATCAGAAACCAAAGAATGGAAAGAAGAAATAGGGTGAAACCAGACCAAATGAAGAAAAATATATTGAAAAGAGATGTAGTACATAACTTGGATCACCATAGTTCAAACACTAGAATCTAAGAATTAATATCTATCTAAAGGTACTAAAATACATTCAACAATAATTCTTATTATCTGATGGTTCAATAGTAAGGAGTGTAAAATAACAGGGTTTGGGGGTCTCCATGTATTTATAGCATTAATGAAAAACTAAACACCATGTCATAACCCATTTTACCACACCATAACTCTAAATAACAAAGGGAATTCTACGTCCCAACCTGGGGGACCATGCCACATCTGACCATGGTCAAAGGTGGTTTTTAGAATCTAGGAAATACACTATAAAATTAGATCTAGGGGTTATGGAACAACCATAAGTACAACATCATAGGACCCCCCCACCCCTCTATGAAAGGTACCACACCACAGCCTACATCCCATGATACAACTGTCCCCTAATTTATTAATAGCCTTGAAACTCCTCATGAGCTCCAATACACCATAGATAAGTTAAACTACACCACATCCATGATAAACCAAATGCGTCTCCTACCTCCATTTTGTGTCCATCCAATTTTTGGTTGGGCCTCCCCCCATTTTTTTCCAATCACCCTCCAAACACCTTGAAACCTCATCTAGATGGCTAAAACACAAAAAAACTCACCATATAAATAGGATAATAGAATCTAGGACCTTGAATTTATAACTCCTCATGATATAGGTTATTATATATATCAATATGTAACTACATAAGATTAGTTCAATAAATCCCATAGAAATATATGATTAACATATTATCGTGTTTTGTTGAACTATTTTTGTTAAACTCTATTTAGATATTTCTATCTTAAACATTTCAAATTATGTAATTTACATTAACCCGTTATTTTATTATTTTTATTTCATAATTACAAAGCATATGAGATATTTATATTTAAAGATGGAATATTTAAGGGAAATATATATATATATATATATATATTAAATTTTCTAAAAATATTCTTAGATTGAATTGTATATGTACTGGGATTTAGTCAAATGTTTTCTCTTTTCTACATAGTTTTTTTTGGATATTTATTTAAACCTTTCATATATTTTATTTTTATTTTTATTTTTACCTTGTTTATCACAATTCTTAGCTTGTTTATATATAGGGGAGTTATAGATTATAAGGAAATATTTTTTCTAAATGTGCTAAATTAATGGTTATAATTCATTGAATATATTTATTTAATTATTTTCATATATTTAATAATTAATTGAATAAATTTGTAAATGTATTTTGGATTTTTATAATTAATTATCTTTTATAGGGAGAGTTTCATCAAAATATTATTTGTGTTTTATTATTTAATTTGCATTATTGATTTTAGTTATCCATTTCTATCTAGTATGAACTATTTATAGAATATTGTGTGTAATATTGATTCATACCAAACCCAACACATTAGGCATGGGTGAAATTTTCATTCCATTAACATAAATTAAATCCCAAAACACCAAATGCTGGAAATAATTTCTAAGTGTATAAAAAATCATTGGGGGATGATTTACCCGTACATAAAACTCATCATCTGACAATAAATGATAGAAAAATAACCTAGAATGATTCATGAATAAAACAATACCAATAATGAAATTCATAATTTCAACTAATCATAGTTTCAAAGGACTAAAAAATATATTACATAAGTAAAAATAGTCAAAACCTAAAAAATACCAAGGTTCCAAATGTTGAACTACACCAAACTCTATCCCACTACTCTCTCCATATTCCAAACTCCATAAACCAAGGACACGAAATCAATTTTCTATGTTTGAGAATTATGAAACCTTCCCCTTACATTTATAATTATAGAAAACATATATATATATATGAAACAATGTAAATATACATAGAATGAGTATACAAACAAGTAGATAATCCCCCCTAAGACTTCGCATACAATCCACTATGATAAGAACTTATTATCTCACAATAAAAATATATGAAATCAAAATTAATCATGAAAAATATTGCATAATATAAATGAATAGGAAACATAATAGTGAAATCAACCAATTCAATGAAACAAAAACAATCGAAAATAGAAATGAATTCATAAACCCAATATAACCATGCTTATTGGGATTCTCAGAAAGGACCAAATTCATGAGTGGAACCCTATTCCTCTGAACCTGGTATAGTGACACAAATCTTTTACATATATTATTAAATGATTTTCAGTATAAATATATAATAATTACAACACTACTATTATGACACCTATAGTCTTTGAAAGACTACGTTCATAATAAATTAAAAAGAAACTATAACATTTCATCCTTATTTTACCCACTATAATGAGATAATAAATCCATTTGAGCTCTAAAAAATATATAAGGTAACCTAGAGAAATATATAGAAGAAAGGGGTGGTCTAAAAATCCTAGTAAGAGAATAAACATATATAGGAAATGTAATGTGTGAGTCAAAAGTATAACATGAAATCATAAAAGATAAAACTATTGAGCAATCACATAGAAGCATAACATAAAAAACATGAAATCATTATACCATAAAATAATAAAAAATGTGGAATAAAAAAAATTAATAATCATAATTCAAGAATAACTTCAATGATAACAACACATGTTAGACAGAGTCCCAGTGTGTGCTAGGTTTACACCCTATATCACATACATAATTTCCAATGAGAAAAAATAATTACCCAAAAAATTATAGCACTATCTGGGTGTACCAATCGTAACATGTTCATTATTATGTGTTCCATAAAAATTAAATCAACAATAAGTCCTAAATATAATAATTACCCATGTAAAGAAAATGGGTTGCATAATCTTTCCTCATATCACAATCGAATGAAATTTTATAATGAATACATTTTAGAAATCAAAATAAAGAATGTATTACCCTATAAAAGGAAGGTAAAATAAAATATTAATATATTTTAGAGCCATAAATAAACTCTTTAGAATAATTCTGTAACATTAAATAGATATATAAAGTGGGTTATGGAGAGAATGGACATAACTTGAAAAAAATAGTATTTTAAAGATATCCCTTACCATGAGTCTAGCTCATCACATATATTATTTATATTCCTAAAAAATAAACATATGTTAACTATTAACAATATTAATAACTTTTTTAAACTTTTTTATTCTTTTTATTTCACCTATTATCATGTTATATTAAATTAATTAATCACTTAGGTTCATGTCAAATGTTTTGATGATATTTGTCTCATATCTCCAAAATCACTTTTGTAAGTTCACTATGGGGAAAGATATTATTATTTAACCATCTCCAAAATAAAATTAATTAAATAATTATCATTTTTATAGATAAATTATACTTTTAAAACTAACCATCAAATATGGTTATGAAAAATTAAATGTGTTACAATCATGGAGACGGTAGGTCGTTTGTACGAATGAGTAACATTTCCATTTTTCAACAATTAGGATGTAAGGATTTTAAGTGTTATTTTATATGTATATAATAGAAATTATATCAAAAAATTCATACTATTTATTTAAATTAACTTATATATATCATCCATGTTTTTTGTAAATAAAAACTGATTTACATCATGCCATGATGGTGATAATCCTAACATGCATATGAATGACGTTGTCATCTTTTAGTGAATGGACAGATAAGAATTTATATGATTTATTAAAATTAAAATATTAATTATATGTCATGAATATCATATATGTAATTTAATTCCATCATTATAAAAACTTTTCCTAGGTTATTATGGAAAACGAATTACCTTGATTCACGATGTGGTGGTCTACCATACACATGAATGAAGGTTTCGTTTCCCATTTGATTGAAGAGGGTATAGACTTAGGTTATGAAATTAACATAATAACATATTATTATTTGTTATATACTAATTATATTATATCATAATGGTAGAATAATATTTTTATGAGGTGGAATAATAAAAAATACAAAAACCTCTATTTTAAGAACGATACCTCTTCTTCAGAAAACCACTTTAGGTTTTCTCAAAAATCCTTAATATGATTGTTATAAACAAAAAAGGATTATAAGATGTCTTAAGGTATGTTATGATGGTATTTGGGTAGGTTTTTTATGAATCAAAAGAATTTTTATGTTTTGATATGGGATTAGAGGTTGTGTCCATTTATATGTGTGGGTGAGGACCCACTTGGAACTTTTTAGAAGAATGAAATATATAAACATAGTATTCAAAATAAGGATACAAAATTGAGAAATAACCATAATAATATTTTATGTTGTAAAAATATAAACATAAAATATAAATTAAGAACATTTTCTGGTCATTTTAACCCTTATCTTTTTAGTTTAACCCCTGGTAAACCAATTTTAACCATAACCAAGGTATACATTTTTGTTGTTTTTTATTCATTAGGAAAAAAATTAATTTTTCATTATTAACTAATATACCAAGAATGTCTATGATCCAGTCAAAACTGGTCCCAATAATAATTTTATTAAGAAAAATAAAAAGACAGTCAGGAAACAAAGGGAGTATTACAAGACCGAGAGTACAAAAAACCACGCATATCTGCCTCCACCAGTGAAGAGCAATATTCAGGGGCTGTAAACGACCATGCCACATCCATTTACATGATTTCCTTTTTCGACAAAGAATCTGCCACCTGATTGACCTCTCAAAAATCATGAGAGACAATCAAGTTTAGGTGACTACCCAGATTGAAACATTCAACCCACTTTGAAAGTTCCCGCCAAGGAACATTCTGTGATCTTGTTTGTAAGGCATGGACCACAAGTTGATAATCTGATTCAATCCATAGCATGTTTCAATTATAAAAAATAGAATACCTGATTGTGTGGACAATCTCCCACAGCTTAGCTTCAAAAGAAACACCAACGCCAGTGAATTCATAAAAACATCCTTTTAGAAAGCCACGGTACGTACGAAAAAACACCATTTCACCCCGATAGGCATGGTGCACCGAAAGTAGCTCCATCCACATTGAATTGGAGCCGTGGACTGATCGGGGGAATCCACCGAATGTACCTGGTCATCTTTGGCTTCTAAGGCTGCCCAGAAACACCAAGTAACCGCATAATCTGCAAGTTTGATTCACTGTTATGCATCTCAACAGATTGGACCTTAGAGGAAGCGTATACCTCCTGATCAATCTCCATCATTCCAGCCCAAATGTAAAACTTCTTATCCTCAAAGGTTGTAGTATTTCGAGCATCCCATATGGATGAAATCACAGCCGCAGTAGTCCCCAGGAGAAAGTTCTGCACCTGCTTGCTATAGTAGAAACCAGACATCCTTGCAAGTAGATCTAGAAACGGGAATCAGTTCACATGTAGCCTGAACAGATTTCCAATGTAATCACACAGCTACATGGCATATGCACACTCCACAAATAGGTGTTGGACATCTTCTTCATCTCACATACAAAAGAAACATGCTGATGCAAACATAAAAACAGACCTCTTAAGCTGGTCATGAGTGGGAACACGGTTCGTCAGAATTCACCACATAAGATAAAAGCGAGAGGGCCGAATGAACAAGGACCTGTATTTCTTGAGCCATGCAGGTGAACTACAAGAACCCCCACAATCCAACTGATAGTGATCCCTACTACTAAATTGGTCATTCATATTATGCTTCCATATCAGTGTGTCACAATCCATAAAAGCATAAGATTGAAATTCCATCTCCACCTAAGGAGGTATCATGTCATCAAAATGATTCTTGTATGAAACAAAATCAGCAATGGAGAAATTCCCAGCACCAGAGGGAATTTCAATACTGTCTTGAAGCGGCCGATCAAGCCATGTCATGCTCCAACAATTGAGGTTAGAGTCACGAAAAACCAACCACTTTGTGTCATTCTTGACCTGTATGAAGGATCATTTGAGATTAGCCCATAGAGATGATGCAAGGTAGTATTTATAACCATTAATTAACCTATCTTTGAATCGGTTAACTAAGAAATCACCGGATGTATCTTTAGAGATCAGACCCCATGTGAACTTCTCAATGAGCCCATCATTAAAATTCCAGAGATCCCTGACCCCAAGACCCCCAAATTCAATAGGCTTGATACACTCCTTCCAAAAAACAGTAATGATCTTGTGCTCATGGATTTACCCTATCCAGATAAAGTTTCATACTAGACTTTTTAGGTCCTTGATGAGTCCCTTGGGCCACCGATAAAGAGATAAGGAGTAAACAAATTTAGATGTTATCACTAAATTTACAAGGCATAACCTCCCAACCATTGACATCACCTTCCCTTTCCAGCTGGTATGTTGATTGAGAATACCAAAATAAATCCCCTCCAAATATTGTCTCTTCACCTTTTCCCAAAATAAGAGAACACCAAGGTATTGAAAGGGAAAAGACCCATTTTAAAACCCAAGGACTCTATTTATCATATTCTAATTCCCATTCATGACACCATTTCAAAAAAACAATGATGGATTTTTTCCAGCTTATCGCTTGACCATCCACTTCCTCATATTGTTGAAAAGGGGACTTAATAGAGGAAATAGTTTTCCTATAGGCTTGCCCAAATAGTAGAATGTCATCAGCATACAACAAATGAGATGGAAGAAAGTCATTCATACCAGCCTGATTTCTCTTGTACATTCCCATGTGTGCAAGGTCATTAATACATCTGCTAAGATAGTCCTCAACAATAGAAAATAAAAGACCAGAAAGTGGGTCCCCATGTCGCATACCTCTGGTACATGGGAAAAACCCCTAGGAGTACCATTAATCAGAATGGATGGCCTTAATGAGCAAAAAATAGTGCTGATCAATTTGATAAACTCATTAGAGAAACCATATCTTTTAAGGACCTCCAAAATAAAGCTTCATTTAAGTGTGTCAAAGGCCTTTGAGATGTCGATTTTAAATGAAATATTTCCTTCTTTCTCCTTTTTTCTCATGAGATTCACACTTTCTGAGGCAGTAAAAAGGAACAACTGAATATTCCTTCCAAAAACAAAAACAAATTGATTTGAAGTAATCATCTCACCAACCATCCAACCCAGCCTGTTTATAAGGATATTACTGATCAGCTCAGGGACAGTATTTCCCAACCGTTCATAGGTAATAGAGCAATGAAGTATGATTTCATCCCATATGGCAAGTAATAATGAGTAAAAAAATCCTTGATGGCCAGGGTAAGATCATCCTACAAGACATCCCAGTAAAAAAAAATTATTAGTAAACCCATCTAGACCAGGAGCACTCTCAACATTTAATGATAAAGGAGTTGTTCGAATTTCCTCCTTGAGAGGGGGGTTGACAAGAAACTGGTTGGCATTATCCCAAATGCATGAGTTGATGTTCCCCACCATTATATGTGTATTAACATGTCCATCATCAGAATACAATCCCTTGAAATACTCCACAATAGCAAAATAATTCTCATTTTCAAAAGATTATAATTAAACATTAATTATAATTGCTTTATCCCTTGTTCATGTTCATTTCTCCTAATACAGCCTATTGAAAAACATAAATTTCCTATCTCCATCTCTTAACCATCTAACATTCAATTGATTTCTAATCAATCTATCCTTGATTGTTAAAATATCATCTAGTTTGTTATGGGCCATAATTTCCACTCGGGAAGGGCTATCTTGATGCTCGTTGTGATTCTGAGCACATGAGAGCTCCTCCTTAGCAGCCTTGATTTTAGAATCGATTTTAGGGAAAGAATTTATACTCTATTACATAAAGCTAGCCTTGAGATGTTTCAATATCTTTTGAAACCTTTGAAGAGTACTTCCAATCGGTTCAATCCTCCAAGCTTCTAACACCCTTTCCCTGTATCCAGGCTCTATGATCCACCCATTATTAAACCGAAAAGGCAGAGGACATGACCTTGAAAACTATGTGTTAATGTCCACCACAATCGGGTAATGATCTGAGTGATGTTTAGGGAGTGTAATGACAGAAATCCTATTAGAAGCCTCCTAATCACTCATCTGAAGAAAAAAAACATCTATCTATCTTGCTAGCTTGCCTCCCACTCTAGGTGTATCTACGCCATGTAAACTCGGCACCAGCAATCGGGACATCAACAAGATTACACTAATCAATACAAATTGAAAACTCAGAAGCAGCAATCCTATTAAAATGCCCCCCAGTTTTTTCCTCAGGACTCAACACCTTGTTAAAGTCTCCCATAGATAGCCACGAATGATTCATCCTCCCAGAAGTCTCTTTGAGCTCCTACCATAGTTCCCTTATACTGATATAAGAATTGGTGTCATACACAAATGAAACTGATAAAACATATTAATAAACACTGCAAGATATCAGAATACTCTGAGACTTGTCTAAGCAGGAGTTAATACAGATGGACTCATTCCAAAACACCCACAAATGATCCATCTCAATTTCATGCATGTCATGTGTCACAAAATTGTACCCCATGGAATCCCATTTAAAACCATTCCAATTGTCAAAGAGAAACATTGGTTTAAAATTCCAACCATCATAGGATTATGGGCCATACTGTATTGTCTAAGGGCTTTGGCTGTTTGGGAGTTCCCTATCACTTGACAATTCCAAAAAAAAACCTTCATTGAGGGTGAGTCTTTCCCCTTGTCTAGGGGCCACCTTGTATCATCAAAGGCATGTTTCCTTTCCATTTCCTCCCCTTTCCCATCTTACCTAGACCCTGCAGATTAGTAGCAGCTCCAGGATTGCTAATAAAATCCCTATAACCCTGCTCTACAGCAGTGTCAACAGCCCCAGTGTCTCCAATGTGTTGAGGCACTTGGGCAGATATTTCAGCCCCTGCGATAGAGTGTTCGGATTGCCCATGTGATCCGGCCACAACATGCACAATGTCCCCAACTTGGTGAGGCACTTGAGTAGTGGCATCCCCTGTGTTAGGAGGCTTATCTTGCACAGGTGGTCTAGCCACAAGAGAATCTGCTACAATACCAGAAGATGGAGAAACTGGATCAAAGGGTTGAGGTTCATCAACATCATCACACCAGAATATACCATTCAATGGTGTGAATTTATTGTGATATTTAATGTGATAAGGGTCACTACACATTTTTGATTCCCTCCTGGTAGCTTTGGAAGGAAATGTCTAAATGAAATCCCCCACCCCGGATCAGAGACAGCAAGGGCCTCAACATGCCCACCACCATCACCAACAGGAGACGATAGAATTGTGGCAGCCTCAACTAACTGAGGTGTGCCATGCGCCACAGAAGCAGCTTTTGCAACAGATGCAACACTGGGAACCCTATATTCCATCACATGCCCTTCCACATTAGAAATTACCACACCCTCTACTTCCTGAGGAGTGCCTCGCACCATAAGATCATCCTGTGCAACATCTCACCAGGGACAACATCACTGGGCACCCCAGCTACCAGCATAGGCCCTTCCACGACACTTGTATCCCAAATCGGGCAAACAACCAATGGTTTCTACTCTTCAAGAGGCTCAAAAGGTTGTCTAGAAGCAGCCCCTTCCTTCAAAATCTGGTCTGAGGGAACTGGTGAGGCAGTCCTTACCATCACCCTCGGATTGACAGCTTCCTCAACCTAGGAGTCATGTGAAGACTTCTCCTTGCCTTTCCTCCTCCTACATGCGGCATCATCATGGCCATTCAATTTACACACACTGCATTCCTTATTCCTTTTACATTCAACCATTAGATGACCAAAAAGCAAGAAAACAAAGCAGAATTTCGGCTTCATAAAATCCTTGGGTTCCAATAGAACCGGTTCAACCTAAAGACCCGAACACATATTTGAGCATACATGTTTCGAACAGTCATGGGATCAAAGTTGTGATCCCACTATTGAATATTCAAAAAACCAGGCTTCAGCAGGATGGAACCCTTGCGCCACACCCTTATTTTACACTCATCTGAATGGAATACAACATGATAATACCCCCTTCCAATTTCAGTCATGCTTCAATCCTCAAAACCCTATGCCTCTATAATCCATTTAGTCAGATCATTGAATTTCTATAGGATCTCACCTTTGGGAATCAGGATATGGGAAACGATTGAGTACTGAGAGAGTATAGCCCTCTCTTCAACCACCTCCTAATTGGCCGACACATGAGAAACCCTCCCCTTCTTAATCACCCTTCCAATTGGAGGTGCATCAATGGAGAAGGCAGGCCCAGAATCTACCCTCACAACGTCCTCAAACATCCGCCCCATGTCAACGGCCTCGGGAGGAGAAGAACCTAACTCCCCAAGTGGTTTCTTCACAACCAAAAACATATCCTTATGTCCATTTCATTCCTAATAGGAACCCGAACAATGATCCGGATTTGCAACTGCACTCGAAACAACCACCAGTGATTCCACTGGATCCCCAGGTTTGGGGTTTTCTCCCACCACTCCTGTTGTTGCCATCGTATCTTGTTTAATCCCTTATTAACAAATATTAATTATGATGTTTAAGAATTTGTAATAAATTATATCAAATTCAATTGACATAAGTGAAAAAACTAAATTTACAATTAGACTTGCTTAACGCGATGAAAAGAGATTTTTTGGGAACTGCCTATTTCAAGCAAAGGAAGATATTATATTAACTATATGACTATCAAACATCATTATATGAATTTAAATTTATAAAAATATTCATATAATCCGTAAATTTAATTTAAATAAGCTTTTATCAAGGTTTATTTTAATTATTTAAATTGGATAAACATTATGCACATAAAACATGTGTAAGAAAACGATGTTTTTATGCCTAAAAATAAACATATACCCAAATCATGAAAATTATTGATTAAAATGAAAGTAATTCCATTATTATAAAAAAATATTTTATATTTAACTTTAATAACAAATACTAAATATAATTTTACTTTAAAATTAATTTATTTATTAAAAATAAATCTTAGTAGTTGAAAATCAGAAATTTTCACTATTCAGTAAAAAATCAATTATTTCATAAAATCCCAAAAATTTAAAACTAAGTTAAATTTAACATAATGATTTAGAAATTAATTTAATTTTATGAATTAAATTTCCTAAAAGTTCCAAATATTAATTGCAGTTTTTTCTCACAAAAATCTAAGAAAATTGTTTTTTGAAGAAAATGTATTTTTCTGAAGAATAAAATGTCTTTATTTAATATTAAATAATTATTTTCTAAAAATTTATCATTAAATTTATAATTATTAGTAAATTTATATATATATCATAAACAATTTAATCCTATTCATACCAGCAAATTTAATGGATGTAACAGTAATACATAAATAATCATAGTTTGTTTAGGATTTGTGGTTCATGTCCTATACACTAACAAAAATAGTTTTATTTTTAAAATATTGGGGTATTAAATTCTTCACCATTAATAGATTCAACCCTAAAAAATTTTATTACATACTATATTGATAATAGGTGAGAGTACTTCTACATCATGTCTTCCTCCGGTTGACATGATGCCTCTTCGTATTTTAGGTTCTTCCACATTTCCTTTATCTGCTGAGTTGTCTTGTTATGTAGAACAATATATCAATGGTCCATGATTTTAACTAGATACTCCACATAAGAGAGACCATTTTACAATTTTACCACCTATGAATCATAAAAATGTGATGGGTCTGGTATGTACTTACTGAATAGGGATGCATGGGATGTGTTATGTACTTGAGAATGGGTTAGTGGGAGTGCTAGTCGATAATCCACAACTACGATGTGATTGAGAATCTCAAAGGAGGTGATATTCCTTGGATTTATCATTCCATTATTCCAAAATCTCATTAATCTATTCCATGGGGATATGTGGGGAAACACTTTATCCCAAAACTCCAACTCTAGGTCTCATCGACAATTGTCAACATAGAACTTCTATCGATGTTGAGTAGTCCTGATGTGTTTCTAAATGATCAGGACCTTTTCTACCATTTAATTTACAATTTTATGTCCCAATACCTCCCGTTCACCAACATTATTCAACCATACATGAATTATACATCTCTTCCCCTAAGGGAATAATAAGGACCCTCTGGAAGCTTATGTGAAATATGTTATTGTATGTGAACTCATATAGATGAATATGTTGATCAAATAATCCATTAAAGTCCATAGAGAATTATCTTAACATGTATTCTAGTTTTATAATAGACTTCTTATATTATACATCATTTTGTGTGTGATAATCAGTAATGAAGTTCAAATCCTTATTTAGAAAATGCTAGATACTCTTTCCCAAAATGGATGTAATTCCTGGATCTTGGTCAGATATAAATGGTGGTGATTTTATATATAGCCTCACCACATCCTTAATTTAAATACTTCAAATTTGATTAATTAGTGATTCCTATTGGATTGTAAATAAGTGAGATGTCTTTATAAGATGCTCCAGTACAACCCATATGGAATTATTTTCTCTTTATGTCTTTGGAAGACCATTGGAAAAGTACATAGTGATTTTTTTTCCATTTCCATTTTTGGTATGGGGAAGGGTTTAATCAAACCATTAGAATGTTTCATTTTATCCTTCACTTTCTGACATACAAAATTCTTTGGTGTATATTTTATGATCTCTTTATTCATATTGTCCCACCAATTCTTAGAAGTCAAATTTTCTAATGTGGTATGAATTCATTAAATGTTAGTATGAATATTTTTCATTTAATGGATGTGATTGAGGTTTATAGAAGGTTTTTCAAGTCATCATATCTTTCTCGGGCCCCAGAGATTTATATTTTGGAATAATGGGAAGAGGCACATAGTTAGTGCATAGTTTGTAGAAATCGTACGGATCAACCATGCAGATCAACAAGGGGAGGGTCATGGACTGTAAATTTTGTGGGGGAATGCCACACGCCCACACAAAAAGGGTTTTCCTTTAAACAGTTCTTAAATGAATGGGTTGAGTATAGTTTTTCTAATTGCGTGCCTAACTATGTGAGAGTGACTCCCTTGAACAATGCTAGTGCCCAGTTGGCAGAAGGATTGGCCAAATGTGTGAAAAAACTATGCACCTTTTTAAGGTTGGGGTAAAATTACATTTTTTTCAATCCTTTCTTATTAACTACAACTCACTTTTACCTCTTCTACATGCACAACACCACCATCTCCCATAATATATCTCTCGTGGATTCTTTTTAGGAATTGAGGTTTCTCCCTTATCCCGACTCTGATCGAACTATCTTTCATCACATTAGTTAGCTAATGATAATTAATATATTCATTTTAATTACTTTATTAGTTTGAATTTAAATATTTTATTCTATATCCATGTAATATAATGTGACCTATTATTTGAGAATTCATTAATTTATCCAATTTCGTTCATTTTATATGAAATTAGAAGTTGTTACTGGATGAGGGTTCATCTAATGAAAAAATTTAGGTGGTGTATACATTTTCTATAAAATTTATTCCATTTTTTTATTTATTTTCTATTTTTCTTCAAAAAGTACCTTTTATATATTTCTCATAAATTGAATAATGTATTAAATTAATTATTGAACCTGAATTTGAGGCCCTTGTAACACCATTATTGATTGGAGGTTGTGTACCTCATACCAAACCACCTTCCCGGTGAGTTATTTTATTTACCCCTAAAATAAAACTACCCCTTTGGGTGTGTGTCTACTTGCTACTAGTTAGTAGTATCCATTTTTTAATTTAATTAGATAGTAAAGTATTGAATAACTCTTTCTCAAAGAATCAAATGTGAACAAGGTGATTAAATGAATGATGTAAATTATGACATTGTAAATATATGGATGATATCTATTATTGTAGCTGTTATTAATGTTTTTTGGGATTATTAATGGAAACTACCTTTTCTTATTGACCTTTTATATATATTCCATGGAATTGTACATCATGGTATAGATCCATTGAAGCATAATTTTGTATGGAAATAAATTTGATTACAAGTATGGAACCAACAATGAGAAACTAGGTATGAAATCTAAAATAATTATATGTATTTATTTATTTGGATATTGGGAAGCCTCATACATGATCCCTACATTCCTATCCTATACTATTCTACATTATTTCGATCTCTCCTGGAAAAAATTCCTTGGTCTTGAGGACGCCTTGGCCTTTTTTATGGGCCCTATCCTAAGTAGTACAAACACATTTTATGTATGTGGAAGATCCCAAAGTTATCAATTACTAGCTTATTTCACTTTGATGTACTGACACCCAAATTTATTATACTACTCATATTTTTTTATTCTTATACATCGTCATATATGAAATTTATTTCACATACTTACATGTTTTACACACACACGGTTACTATTTCATATACAGGATGGATTTTTTATAGACTCCATTGATGGGGGCCTACTATGTATATATCACTCACTATTTAGGCCATCATTTAGTTTCAAAGAAAACACTATGGATGTAGGTAGGTAAAATGGAATGAACACAATCATGGATTCATTATTGATTATAGTGTGGATGTATGAGAGCACATGGCCAAGCCTTGGCTCATGATGCTATTGGAGATATACTTTTTGTTCCTTTTTGTTCATTTGATATGCATGTATGTTCTTATACATGATACCAAGTATGCCTAACATTTTTTATAGATCCATTAAATATCCATAATTTTGTATATGGGTCCACCTTTGGCTTTGTTTTATATTACTATATGGATGATTTATTTTCATTTCTATATATGACGTTATTATTCTTCTATAATTTTCTCATTTATTACACTATTTTTCAACTTTTATTTTGAGGGTATAGTTCTTCTTCAATACCATCATAGACCCTTGTTTCATGTTAATAGCCTCTATCATACAGGGAGGCACACTTGAGGCCATGTGGCCAACTAAGTTTGATTACTTATGAGTAAATTGGGTATTAGATGAAAAAATTGGTATAAGAGTCATCCTTTTTCTTATTATCTGACTATTTTAGGTATGTATATAGGATACTTATAAAGAATTGAAATTTAGTAATGAGACAATTCCATGAAGTAGCTGATTCACATATGAGGAAAATCCAAA
Organism: Viscum album; assembly: GCA_963277665.1. NCBI lineage: Eukaryota > Viridiplantae > Streptophyta > Magnoliopsida > Santalales > Viscaceae > Viscum > Viscum album. The sequence continues at coordinate 1,654,615,929 of OY728157.1, read as the reverse complement.
TTTACATGGATGGGATTTGATATTTTGGTTTATTCCTATTATAATTTCTTTGATTCCACCATTTGGTGACACACATGGATTATGGATTTTATTACTATTATTGATTTTATCTTTCTCCTTGACCTAATATTTAAATGATGAGGTTTCTTATGAATCATTATTGACACCTTATAAAATTGATATGTCATGCATTTTCCATTCCATGTAGGTCTCATTATTTGATTGTATGAAACATGTTGTATATTCCTTGGGTGATATACTTGTTGCGATACTAGGTTTTTTTAGGAAAATGGGATTAAATAATTGGTTATTAAATATTATTCATAAACCTAAATAGTGTTTTCCTATATATAATGATGGTGGAACCATATATAACAAATTAACACTTGTTTGGGATGTGTAATTGAGGTTAAATGAAATGAAATGTTAGTATTTTTTAAATACATGAATTACAATTATTATTTAAAGAGATTATTATACCTTTATAAATTGGGAATGGAAATTCATCTAGTCAAATAATCTTATATAAATTTTTACATTCTATTTTTGTGTGTAAATGTTTGTATATAGTTACATGATCTACTAATTTTAATTTATAAATCATAAAATTCCATTAATTGGAAGTAGTAAATATAACTGGTATACAGTGTAATTGCTTGAATTGAAAAATATTAATTCATATTTGGACACCCTTAAATGGGTATCATAATTTAATATTAAATAATTTTTTCCTCCATAACTTTCAATTAACACTCCATATACTGAGACCATTAACATAAAATAAAGGACTTATCCCAGACCTAACCTTAGTAGTGGGTAGTAGATAATGTCTCTTGTGATTCTTCCTGATCATTCATATCACCCAAACCTATATTTAGAAGTATGTAGAGCGGTGTGACTATTGAATAAGAATGCTTTTACAAGTCACATTCTTTATATGTGGACCTTTTTAAATCATATTTTATCTAAGTTGTGTGATTGTAATTTTAATACATATTCCAAACAAATTACTTGATTCAAGTGCTGGGAGGGTGTCTATGAACACACTCCGAAGGTAGTGATCCCTAAGCCACCAATGTTTCCTCTTAAATTGACACCTATGAAACCTCTTGAAAATTTTGATATGGGAACTGATTCTTAGTTTTTAGATGGTTTAAGATGACAAGTATGTTCGATTCTGAAATAACCATTACCTTACCTATACAAGGAATAATTGACACTAGAGTTTCACCAGAAGCATATACCTAAATTCTCAAGGGATGGTGGCCTCCAATATGATAATTTATGGATAGGGACGATTCTATCTATTTCCGAGCCTCTGGAGATGCCTCTAAAAAAGAGGGTCAATATTATGGAATATATGCTTCATGTATCTTCTAAAATGTTCATGGTATTTACTAAACCATGAAGATCAACACCTAGGAATGATATAGAATGATTTACAGTCTTGATTATACAACTATGATTTCCTTGAGACTTTAGGGGATGGATGATCTAGGGAGTTTATACACCAATAATAGGGTACTCTGACTATGATTGATTATTTTCCATTCATCATAGAGCTTCATTTATTTCTGAATATCTACTCTGGTGATGAGCTATCTAGGGCGATACACTTTGTAGATGGGATTAGGAATCCAATTTAATATTATGAGAATGTCTTTCTGTTGACTAATGTGTTTGAGATAGTACACTAGAACCTTATTTCCGAACATAACTTGAGGGATAATAGAGGTATATATTAGAGTGGTCTAGATTCTTGACTGAGTGGTGTAGTATCTTATGCTAGAAAGCATTGTATCAAGACCTATTTTGAGGGAAGTACCCATCAAAGTATACAAACTGGATGTTCTATAGTGTATTGCTATTTTGAAAAAAAGGTGCACATGAATCCAATGTGTGAGATAGCCTGAGTTGAGTATCTATCTAGTGTAATATTGGTCCATTTATAGTAGTTTGGAAGATCCATATCTTATACAGCTAGTGATTGGGGATATGCACCGATTCTAGGTCCTAGAGAAGGTTTACAAGCTTCATATTTGGCAGGGATCTAGAGTGATACTAGCTTATTAGGATTAATTGGTAGTCATGGTCAAGGGAGCTAAACACCAATTGTATAGCTCTAGCTGAGTGGGCCTACTCAGGGTAGACAAGTTGTATATTAGGGTTATAGATTTGAATATATATATTTTGTAAATTTGATACTTGGGAACCATTGTGTGTGCACATATATGGTTCTAGGTATGATTTTAGTAGCATCTGAATTGGTATTTATTTTATTTGATGGAGGTTCTTCCCACTCATTTATATATATGGTAATTGTGGAAAGTATTTGGCTTTAAATTCAATATTTTTATGGTGTTATGACAATCGGTGCTCTGTTGGGATATTTATGAATGATTATAAACCATTAAAAGTAACTCCCCCTTGTGGTAGGAAACTATCATTTCGTATATGTCATTTTTGACCTCAAGAGGAAAGGGTTTGACATCATTCTCAGAATGGACTGGTTGTTTCATTATATTTAAAATGATAATTTCAATCACCATATGTTATCATTTACATCACTAAAGGGTGATAGTTATATTGAAAGGGGTGAATGTGATTTCTTGGAAAGAAAATCTAAACTATAGCATCTTCGACTAGGTGGAATGTCAACCAGAATTTCTAGCCTTTATATGGTTGATCAGGGAACATTTTAGGCTGATTTATCTCCTACATTAGATCATTTCTAGATGCCTTACCATATGGTTTTTCTATAATACCTCATGAGAGAGTGGTAGAGTTTATGATTGAACTAGTACTAGGAGAATCAATAACATCCATTCCTCTTTATAGGATAGACACTATTAAATTGAAGATGATTAAGAGGAAACTAATGGATTTGGAAGATAAGGGTTTTATAAGACCCAATAAAATACCATGGGGTTCACCTATCATTTTCTTCAATTACCCTTTACCTTTTTGTGGATTACCATTAGTTTAACAAGATTATGGTAAAAAAACATTTATCTACTGTCATGTATAGAGGACCTATATGGCCAGATTCGCAGAGCATGGATTTTCTCTAAGATTGATTTGAGATGAGGATACCATAGGTATTATTTAGACGATAAAACATACCTTATACAACATTTACTAAAAGGTATGGTCCTTATGAGTGTCTACTTATGTCGTTTGGTTTGATGAACATGCCCACTATTTTTATAGATCTGATGAATTGGTTTTTCTACCCATATCTTGATTTATTTGTGGTAGTCTTTGTGGAAAACATCTTGATGTATTCTCATACTCAACATGAATATTCCAACCATTATGAGATCATAACAAATACACTAAGAGATAATCATCTATTGTATAACCTCAATAAATGAAAATTTTGGATTGATAAGGTACCCTTCCTAGGTAATATCCTCTTATAGGTGGGATTATCCATTGACCCATATAAGGTGATAAATACCTAGGAGGATCCAAATAATGTATTTTACAAATGAAGTTTATTGGTGATTTTAGGAAATTATAGTAATTTCGTTCAGTAAGTTTCATAAGTAGAAGCACTAGTTATGGGTTTGACAAAGATGGTCATGAGATTCATATGCCCTGAAGCATGCGAGACAAATTTTTAGGATTTCATAGGTAGACTGACTTCAACACCAATATTGATTGTTCCAAATATGGGAAGAAGATATATGATCTATTTTGATGCATAAATCATCAATCTTGTAGAATTTTTTATGTATTAAGACTAAGTCATATCATATGAGTCTCATAAATTGGGGCCACACAAGAGAAATTACCTAACATATGATCTCAGTCTAGAAGTCATAGTTCATGCCTTGAGTTGTTGGAGGCACTAATTGTTAAGAGATCATTTTATGTTTTATATAGGCTAAAAAATCTTCAAGTAAATATATTATCAATGTGAAATAAAGCTCAGGTAGAGGAGGTGAGTTAAATACCATTAGTATTTTGACTTTGAGCTTGCATATATGTCGGGGAAGGGAAATGTTATAGTTTATGCTTTGAGCAAGAGGAATCAGATACAAGAAGATCTGGATGCCAATAGTTAGGGATAGATTATGGACCTATTTTATTAGATGAATATAGAGGTCTAGTATATTAAGAAGGAGCCTATACTTATATATTTATAAATAAAATATTAACTTCTGGTGATAGTTATGATGAGACAACTTTCACACCCTGAGGGATTATTCCTAAGGAAGAGTGTATCACATGAGGACCAGACACCAGGCTAAGTCATTAATAAGGATGAGGTATTGTGAATTTATGAATGTATATGTGTTCCTAGAGACGTGTTAGAGTAATTGATGCCATAATATCATTTTTATAGACGGATTGTACACCCATGTCCTATGAAGTTGTATCGTGACCTATGCCACCAGTATTGGTGGTTGGGAATGAAACGACAAAAAGATGGATTTTTTAATCGGTGTTCCACCAATTTGAAAGTGAAGGAAGAACACTAGTTAACCATAAATATTTTTAAGTTGTTTCCCATTCCAAAGATAAAATTAGATGACATCTTCATGGATTTTTTGACTGGATTACTGATATCCTCTTGAGGCAGTTATGTAGTATGGGAGATCATTGATATATCGATGAAGGTCACTCACTTTCTCCCTACAAGGGATATCTTTTTAGTGGATGATCATTATAGGATATAGGCCTGGGAGATTATATTCTTTCATGGGGTTCCATGTACTATCATATCAGATAGATATTCTTGGTTCACATCATGGTTCTAGAAAGGGTTGTAGTGGGATTTGGTACATAGGTACTTTTGAGTACGACAGATGTCCCTTGGACCGATGGGTAGTCTAAGTGAACTATACAGGTGTTAAAGGACATAGTTATAGAATGTGTCCTTGATTTTGGAGGATCTTGGGAGAAAAGTTGTTAGGTTCAAAAGGTGAATAGATACCCTAATAGTAGGGGTGAATCAAGGTATGGATATTCTTTTCTAAATTTTTTCTTCCCCAATAGATCTAAACCTTTTTATTATAAGGTACACTTTTTTCACTTAAGAATTATTGCAGATCTTATTCATTCCTTATTTATCTAATAATTATGCATTGAATGTAATTTAGTAATGAAATAATAAATATAAAACAATTTTTACTTGGGTCACCCTCACTAGGATACATCCAAGGAGCATACAACAGTGATGTGTTGATTGTGCCAAATTCACTAAGTCACACTACCAATAATGATTGTTTGAAAAAGATATTGTCTATACCCAAGATCCATACCTTTATAATGTTTAGGGTATGCTCACTACATTCTCAAGGGTCACTCTCTATGTCTCTTTCACTAGATCACTACTAGGGTAAAGGATCGCGGTCTTCCTTTTCCTTTACTCACTGCTCATAGAAGGGATCCACTCATAGTTTATGGACTTGTAGGTCCCTTAATCATCTTTAATGAAAACATCATTATCTATAGATAATCTTTCTGTTGAACTTCCACTTTCATACAACTGATTAGTACAACTTTACAATAGATTCATTGGGAAATTCATTCTTAACAATTTCTATGATGCTCACTTCCCTCACAAATCTCCTCTTTCATGAAGCTCAAATACTGTTCACAATGCTTCTACCGTTTTGAGAATCTCACATAGAATTCATGAGTCACACCTATTTTGTAAAGCTTAAATATCCTTCATTAAGATCGTTTCTTTCACTAAGCTTACTTAGTATTCATGAATTCCTTTACTTTCACAATCAATAGAATATTCGGTTGGTTTTATCCTTTAATAAATGATTTTCATGAAACTCATTCTCAATGATTAGAACATTCAGTTGGATTTTATGTCCTTTGTGATCTTATTCACATATCACCTTCACAAAACACCCTTTGTGAACCACCATTTGTGAACCACCCTTTATGAACCACCTTCACTATTTCATATCCCTAATATTTTCATTATGTCTCACTTATTTTTTAAAGGGGGTAGAGGCCTATTTATAGGAATTTCCACTGATTCTAGAACCTTCTAGCCAAATCATCACCATTTAATATTGATCCTTATTTTCTACCATGATGATCCCTTTTTGTGAATCCTTGTGGAATTTTCCCATCTACGATGCTTGTCGTAATCGCGGAGCTTCTGTCAAAATATTCACGCCACTCTGGTGCTCCATTTGCGATGCTTCACTCCCTATGCTCCTATACTACATCATTCATGATGCTCATCATTGTCTGGTATATAACTCTTCCATATTTTCATATGTATTTCAATGAAATCCTCTTTTTAAAATACTATCCAAAATCTATATTTTAGACCCTAAAAATTTGGAGAACACTGGGAAATGGAATCACCTTGTGTACATAGTTATATGTACTACTTCCAGGGAATCAATTCCTTTTTCTTAGAGCTTTTTCAACATACCATGTCAAAAATATTTCTACATTTACACGACAGAACTTGTAAAACCACTTATTCATTAAAAAACATAAAACCAAAAATGTTCAAATGTTACATTGAGGGATTGCTTCCCAATAAACAAATACCTTTTTCTAAATTCAAATAAAATAACATATTTCACATGACTATATATATGTATCCTTATGAGGACTTATTTGTCAGTATATTCTAATCACCTAAAGGCATGGAAGCTTGTTCTACTTGGACCTTGTAGACACCCAAAGCTTAACGTACATGGACATTACATTACTTTTGCGGAATACTTAATACATAACAGAAACATATACACAAGAACCGTAATAGTTTAGTGTCTTTGGAAACTCGGAATATAATATTCTAATAGTGATGAAATATCTTCAACATCTCCATAAAGATCTTCCACTTTTTTTCTTACCTAAAACCTTTCTTTATATCCTAGGGAAAAGAAAACATAAAAGGGGTGAGTTCAAATGCCTAGTAAGTGTAAACATAGAGAACATAAAACAATCCATAAACATTTGAATGCAAAAACTTGAACATAAAATCTAAACATAAAAATCTTGAGCAAGGACATGAATCATGGCAGTACATAAGGCATATATCATAAGGGAAAATCAATCATGATAAAATATCATGGGAATAAAACATGTAATTGTGGTAACCATTAATCACATGTTATGATTTCCATTGTATCCAAGGCATTACTGCCAATACCATCTTAGTGGACAAATTCCCTTTCTGAATCTAGTTTACTCCTCTTATCAGTCCGGTAACACTGAACCGGATTAACTTACCGTTCCACCCATGTCTATCTAATGAGATATTAATCTTTACCCAATGCATTGGTGGGAGATATAGGTCCCACCCATCTCATAATGAAATCATTCTTTCGTGTACCACAACATAAACATAAATCATTCATCATAACCCAAAGAATAAAATGGGTCTCATAAACATCATCCCATCATAACATAATCCATATAAAACAAATGGATATCATTTCATCATAAGAAAAGTGAAACCATGTAAATCATAGGGACATTATACTTGAAACATACACAGATGAAATAATTTCATCTTAGATGAAAAAATGGTTTTGATAAAACACTTGAAATAAATTCTTGAGGAAAATATCCTTTCTTCTTGAAAATCAATTTCTTTTCACAAAACGTCATGAAATTTTAAAAGAAAGAGATTTTTCTTAAAATCGTCATGAACTATTTTGGAGGAAGCTTCATGAAAATGAGGATTTATAAAAGCATAAAAATCCTTTCATGCCCTATAAGTTAAAAAAATTCTTCTCTTAATTTTGTCATAAAAGTCAAAAATTGCCTCGTAACTTAATCAAAAGAAAGATTCATTACATACCATGTAGTAAAAGTAAAAAATGGGTAAAAAGGACATTAAACATACGTGAAAACATTTCTAGAAAACATGGACATGGATGATTACAATAACCACAGTAAATACTTATGAATAAAAATCTCGGATAAAAATGAGATTGGAAAAGATATCCCTTACCTTAGGTCTGATATGCTTCGTATGGATCTGAACCTCCTCTTTCTTGAAGTGCCCCCTTTAAACTTTCTCTTAGGGCACTAAAATTGGTCTTTGAAGAAGACCAGGAACTCTAAGATATATCTAGGGAAGTGGAGAAGAGAATTTGGCAGGGGTTGGATGAGCATGAAGGCTCAAAGTGGTGTGAGGAAGAGAGGGAGGAGGTGCCCTTTTATAAGGGAGGATTGGGGCACCTATGGAAAAACTAAAAATATTATTTTATTATAAAGTCATATTCTGTTTTTAATAGCTCCAAATTGATTTATTTCGAAGATAAGGTGGGGATGGGTCGAAATATTCTCATCTAATAGAATTTGGACAAGTTTAGGTATCTATTTTAAACTTATCGTTTAGATTTGACTTTAAGTTAGATAATTCAACTTTTATCGTGTCTTCTTGTTTTCTTACACTATAAGGTTAATAAACATACTATAACAACCCAAACGAACCCCAAATTATTTATTATTAATATATATAACATTATCTAAGTTATTTGGCCGAAACTAAGATTTTTAGGAATAAAATAACAATTAATAATATAATATTTGTTTTAAAAACTATTTTATGTCAATTTTGACACTATTTGGTAATTGATTTTTGAGAAAATCATAATAGGAATATTAGTTCGAAAAAAGTTAATAAAATCAATACTAACATTTCATATTAACATAGAATTTTTTGGAATTAATAAAAAGTCTCAAATTAGATTTATTTTGGTATTTATAACATCAATTATGTCAATATTTTATTAATAAGATAATTACTGCATCATCATTGTGTCATAAATAAATTAAATTATATAATCTATAAAAATTAAAAATAAAATACCATTATGTAGGAAATTTTTTTAGATTTCTAATGAATATTTATAATCCAATTTATCTTATGTATAACCCTATATTAAAAATGATTTAGTTATTAAACATTGATTTTAACTATTTTATCCCTTCTTTAAATAAATTAATAATAAATGTCCTAATATAATCCATGTGCGCCTAAATGGTCATATTTTATTCCTAAGGTTGTTTTTGGTCGAATTACAATTATCAAATAGAATTAGTACATGTGTTAGGGTAATAATAATAATATAATTTTACCATTAATTACCCTATTTACTTTTAACCGTGGTAAAAAAAGTAAAAAGTTACTATTCACCAAAAATTATTTTCATCTCATTGAACCACATTTTACATACTAACATCAACCATGTCTCTTGGATTTTCGAAATTCCATTCACAAAAGTGGTAAAATTAAGTTTTATGTAAATTTGCAAATTCTCCTAGGAGGTGGGTTAAAGACGGTCAAAAGTTCAATAAAAAATTTATATATCTAAAATTATTATAAAATGACTCCAATGAATTACATTGGACTTATATAGGTATTATGTATCAATTTTGACCTCAAATAAATTTAAATAAAATAAATAATTATTTAAATAAAAAGTCGGTTTTTAAATAGTAACCCAGTGTTTTCACTATTCATCAAAAATTGAATGATTTTAGAAAAATACCAAAATTTCACCCTAGGATATTTTGATATTCCGAATCCAAAAATGAAGTCCATTTTGAAAGATAAAATTTATAAAATTTCAAAAAGTGGGTATTACTATTCATAACGGTTAGTTCATAATAATATTATAATAATATCTCCTTTAGTGAAACTCGGTATTGCGTACTACACACGCTATCGAGGAAGGTCGTGATTGCATTTAATGTAAGGCAGGTTAGGGTTGCGTGTAGTGAAAGACTCCTTTGTTGTTGCGTATAACGTAATCCAACCATATTTCATTTATACATTGAATATATATATATATATATACACTCAATGTTTTGTATAACATAATCAGAACTTATTTCATTTATACATTAAGCAAAATCTATACATAATGTTGCGTAAAATAATTTCCACAAAACGAACTTGAAATTGTGTGTAACATGAGACAAAAATAGTGTTGCGTATATTGCAAGCTAATACGGTGTTGCGTATAGTGCAAGATAATCTTGGTGAAGCGTACAACAAAAGACATCAAAGAAATTAAAAGGAATAATTCTCATAAATTCTCGGGTTGTTACAGACCTCATCTCATGCAGGTGACTTCAGTGCATGTTCAGTTGATTAGAAAGTGAATGGATACAACTCTGTCTATACAGAAATCCAATCCCAACCATCACCACTAACCAATATATTTAAATGTGTTGGATCATGTTTTATATTCTTATCTCACGTATACTAATATATAGATGGATTCAAAGATATTTTAAGCTTCCAAAACATTATGTCAAGACTTTCTAGATACTATAGAGATTTGGGACGATATTCTATTTTTTTCAGTTACCTCATTGGTATTCATCAATGTATGACGTCTTCCATATATTTCAGTTACATAATTATCAATCATAACCATATCACATCCTTTATCTTAATGAGGTTAGGTTACACGTAGATTCACCCATTGAGGGGAATCCAATACCTATTATTGATTGGATCATGAAGTCACTTTGAGGTAGGTCAATTCCTTTATTTAGGAGTTATAGAAGCACAGTTGTATATAAGAAAAGAACTAGGAGAGTGAGGTTGATGTACATTATTATTGTTTGGACTTATTCTTAAAAAATGTATTTACCAACCTTGGAGGAGAAAATTGTTTACGAGCTATTTTAAGGAGGGGATATTGTAACAACATAGATTTTCTAATGAGGTATGAATCCATCTAAATTTTAGTATGAATATTTTTTCCATAAATGTAAGTGCTTGAAATTTTTAGGATGGTTTTGGGAGAATCTATGGATTTCTTAGATCCTAGAGATTCAATTTTTAGAGGAATAGTTGACTCACATAGTTGGCACATGATTAGTAGTAACAGTTTGGCATAACCATGTAACCCAACAAAGGATGAGTGTGAATTGTAAACTGTGTGAAGAAGTCCACAAAACCATGTGAAAAGTTGTTTCATTTTATCAGATATTAAATCCATGGATAGAATATATTTTTTCTAACCATGCGCCTAACTACGCAATGGGGTGACTCCATTAGACAATGTTGGCAGACAGTTTGGCCAACCGTGCGGCCAAACTGTGCACCTCTTTAATGTTGGGTTGAAATTATATATTTTACCCTCCTATATTATTAAATATCATCCTCTTTTTATTTATTCTTCATTAATATATCCACCATCTCACATGATATATCCTTCATTACTTCTTCCTAGTAATTTAGGTTTCTCAATCATCCAGACTCTAATCAGACCATCATTCATCACATTGGTAAGCTAAAAATAATTCATTTACTCATTTTCCTTACCTTATCAATTTAATTCAACATCATTAAATACTTATACATGTAATATAATATTATTAATTTTCAATTTATTCATCTCTTTATTTGATTTCATCTATTCTAGATCAAATCAGAAGTTAATACTGAATGAGGGTTTTTCTAACACCTTAAAGAAGGTGGTATATACATATTCCGTAAAATTCTTGTCATTGAATTAATATTCTCGATTTTTCCAAATGACATACCTGCCAAATATTTTCCCTGGATTTATTAATCTCTTAAAATAATTATTGAACCTAAATTTTAGGCCCTTTTAGAACCTTTCCTTGGTTATAGGTTGTTTATCTCTACTTGAACCACCCCTATGGTGGGTTTGTTTATCTAGCCCTAAACTGAAACCACCCATTTGGGCATGTCTGAGATTTCTTATTATTAGTGGAATCCATTTTTTTAATAAATGAGATAGTGAAGGGTTGAAAAAAACATCAGCATAACATATAATGTGAATAAATTTTTTGAATGAATGATGTAAATAATGACATTGTAAATAAATGGATGATCTCAATCCATGTGCCTTTTATAATGGTTGGTTGGGCATGGTATGGACACTAACATTTATTCTTGACCTGTTATATTACCTACATGATATTTTATATTATCGTATAGAACTATTGATGGTTAATTCGGTATTGAATCAACTTTACTATTGATACAACATATACTTTGATTACCGAAAAGGAAACGAGATATGGAAATAAGGCATGGAACCTACACCCCTTTTATTTATTTATATATTAGGATATTAGGATGAAATATAAATTATCCCTTGGTTCATGGTCCACTTAGGTCTAAATTATTCAAAAATGACCATAAAATAGTTTCTTGGACTCAAGGAGGAAGCCTTAGTCTTTCACCTTGAGTCCTATCCAGGTAGGTAGGACACATTATATATATATCTCATGATGAAGCTAGTAGTTACATTCCTATTTCACATTGATATAAAAAATCATATTTATTTTAAATACTTTTCTTGAACTTATTCATATCTAAAATATTTTTTATGGACTTACATGTTATACCGACACACAGTTATAGTTTTATACAAAGGTTGTATTTTTTATAGAAACAATTGGAAGTGGAAAACTGAGTATATGTCACACCTTTTTTAGGTTAATGTTTGATACTCATTTAGACTCCATGGATATAGGTACGTACAAGGTAACGAACCTGATCACAGATACATGATTTATTATAGACTGGGAGAATGGGAGCACCAAAACAAGCCTTGTCTCGTGATGTTATTGAGCATATTCTTTTTGGTCCTTTTGGTTATTTTAATAAATATCTATATTTTTGTGTGTACCAAAATCTTACTTGGAATTCTAAATTATTAAAATTATCATTATGGTGTATTTTTCAATGAAAAAATGATGGACCAACATTTAGCTTGAAAATAACTCTACCACCATTGTGTAAGAAGTCTTGAATAGAGTGACTCATCTTTTGTGGTCCCTCATAGCTAGATGGATGAAATTATTTCTTTCTCTATCAAGGAAAAAACATATAATTACCCATGATTTCTAATAAGTGAACTCTATGGAAGATGGGATTTCTAACAATGGAATCAATAATGTCATCACCTGGTTAGATGACCTTCCTCCAGAGTTACTTTCTTCTTTTAAAAATTATTGTAATAAAATTCCCACATTTTGAATATTGTGTGTTTTTTTCATCCAAGAAATGTGGCTTGGCATTTTGGACCAAGGTATCCCATTTTTTTAAAACAATGTATCCTTTCTTCCATGTTTGGATAAATTTTTTTGTATATCTCTTTTACAAAGCCATCATTTGGTATATTGATCTACCATTGGATTTTTTTTCTTATTACTATCTAGATGATTTAATTTCATTGATCTTTTCTTCATTATTCTGATTACTATATTTACTCATTTACTACACCATTGTTTTACTCTAATTATGTGGGTATAGTCTCTCCATTGTACCATCATAGACCCTCAATTCTAGTTAGTGGCTTCTTTCATATGGGGATGCACTCTTGAAACCCTGTGGCAAACCAATTTCGGTTACTTATGAGTGAACAAGGTCTAGGATGTCACAGTAATTGTGCTCTTAGAGATATTGATAGTTTTTTTCCTCCCTTGGTTGATGTAGAATGTTGATATATGTTCATCATTGAATAAATATTTCTTCATCATATGATTTATGGTACACATGTTTGTGAACCAAATATTACAACTCATTATTCATAAATTTTGACCTCTGAGTATATCCATTTTTTATAGATAACACTTTCTTTTAAATTTCCACATCATCTCTTTGAGAATCCTTTATATTCTATTGAAGGGGTGATAGAGAAATCATTTGAGGAAGCAATGGTAATGTTCTTTCATTCATGAATCCCATGTACATCATCTTTAATTCTAATAATATTAGACTCCTCCCAATTATCATCAGTGATAAGGTTTCTAGATCCTTACTACATAAAGAATCTTTTACTTTATTTTGTTTTTACGATGGTAATAGATTGAGAATTCATATTCCATGATCAGCTCTAACCATATTTTTATGTTCATATTAATACTCTTCCATATGAATATATATCTCATCCTCTTATGATCCATATATATTTCATACTTCTCCTCAAATAGAGAATTTATTTATATTTTCAACAAGAATATCACTATAGATAACTCTATATCATTTGTTAGATTGTTTTTTTCATGAACTCCCAACATACTTGATGTTTTTTCTATCACATTATCAATATGAATATGTGCACAACCCAATATATTCACATAAGAATCGCTATATACCATGATAGGTTCCCCCATTAAGGGAAGTGTGAGGACTAGTGCAGTGATAAGCATAGTTTTCAACTCCTTAAATATCAATTCACATTAATTGGTCTATTACAAAATTACCCCATTCCATGTTATCATGGTTAAATGGATTAAAAATCATGATAATGTACTCACAAATTATCATTAATATCAATCTAGTCTATGAAAACTATGGATCTCTATTATAGATGTTCGTGTGGAACACTCCTCAGTTTCCTTAGTCTTATAACGGTCCATAGATATCCCTTTAATTAAGATAATATAACCCACTAATGATACTTCATTCATCCAAAACTCACATTTAAAATTCGTTTCATATATATTCCCTTTTCAGAAAGTATTTAGAATATTATTCAAATACTTCACATACTGCACCTTTATTTTTTGAGTATATAGTAATACTATCTACAATGAATACAAAAAATATTTATAGGTATTTATAAAGATCATATTCATTAAATCCATAAATATTACTGGAAAATTATCGAGTCTAAAAGGAATCACTATTAACTCATAGTTTCTTAACTTTTTATGAAGGAAATTATGGAAATATATTCCTTCTGGAACATTAAATTTTGATATCCTAACTAATATTCCACATTATAGAAATAATATAACCCATGTAGTTGATTGAAAAATTCATCTATCCATGCTAAGGGATTCTTTTCCTGTATATTTATTTTGTTGAGTTCATGATAATAAATGAAGAGGCACATTTTCCCATCATTCTTGTGGAAGAAGAAGACTGATGCACCCCATAGTGAATCACTGAGATACATAAAACTCTTTTCTAGATTCTCTTGTAACTTCTTTTCCATTTCTTCATACACAATGGTGTAAATTCTAAAAGGATTATTCATTATGGTTATATATATTTGTATAAGTTTGATTGAGAACTCAGACACTCATTTTAAAGGAAGATTGGGAAACTCTTCAGGGAATAAATCAGTAAAATACCTCACAATGGGAATTCCATCATGTACAAATATCACAATTCACTTAATCATTTTATATAGATATTCTTGTTTATAAGCCAATAACATCCCTACTTGAATAAAATATTCTAGGAGAGATTCATCATCCTCCTAACACTTGTACTGAATCAGATGATGACTTGGGATATAAAGAGTGAACTCCCTACCTCAAAATTTGATGTTAGGTTTATATAAGGCTATCCCATACATGACCAATATGGCATTAAACTCCACTAAACAATATAAAAAAATATATTTACTGGATCATTTAGTCAAAAAACATTACTATAGAAAACTTATATACATAGGATGAAATAATGTATCAATTTTATGTTCTCATATATATCTTAACCTTCATATTTAGAGGTTGTATCTAAATAGTTCTACTAAACTTTAATGATATCAAATAATTAATAAACCCATAAAAAATGTTATCTATTATTGAATGAATAACCATCAAACTTTTCACCACATAGTTATGGTGATCTACCTCAATAGTAGTGATATCATATACCCTTACTTTTTCTATATGACTTAGAGTTTATTGTTATTTATTGTCTTCAATAACCCGTGTCTTTGGTTATTGGATTGAATAATTATTGTGTTCTTTATAGTTAAAAAATTACACTATATGATGAATTTTTATCTAAACCTTATTTTCTTCTTCTATATTGGTGGGATTTTTAATTTATCTTCAACACTAATTATTGTGATTCCCCTATTTTCCACATTTGAAACATCTCTATATTCCCTTCATATAGTTTCTATGATGCTTCTTCCCACAAATTCGATAAGAGGATTTTTGGGATTTAATTCCTCTATTGTATTTATCTATTGATCCTCCTAAAGAAAACTCGATTTTATGTTTTTTATCTCCCAGCCCATGAGACCAATGAAAGTCCCCTATCTCCATATTTACCTTTAGGGGAGAAATTTGTTTTTCTTATTGACTATAAAAGTAGAAAATTTCTATATATTTTCATCAACATGGATTAAATCCAATAAATAACATGTTCACCTTACTTTAACGATTGATGATTTAGATATTGGTGTACAATCAAAGCCTCCTAAATTTTTCCTTATATTCCCTAATAGACTCATCTTTTTTTATTTATCATGAAAACTCCATATCTATTTTATGATAGAGAGTTCATAGAAAATAATTTTTGTAAAATATTTTCTTAATGTCTTCCCATTCCAAGGAATAAATATCCCATTTTTTCTTTATGTTCTTGATAAGCATCAACCGTAAATAGACTCCTTCTTTATGCGATAAATGATTATGAAAAATTTACCTTTTTATGAGCATTAATATATATATAATATCTTCTAAATTGATTTAATACATTCTTCCTTGGTTAGGGGACCATAATATTCACTAAAAATAGGAGGCCTTTGTTTCTTAAAAAACTTAAATGAAGATTATGTTTCTTATGAAAACTAGAGTGTTCTTCATGATTCATGTTATTATCAAAAAATTGACCCAGTTGAGCTAGTATTTCCATGATGTTATAAACTCCCACACCTATAATGTAAGGAAAATTATTGAGGTTGTATTCTCATTTCATGTCAGGTTTTTTGTTCAAAAAAAATCTCTTATTTCCCTCCATTAACAGAAAAATAAAAAACCCACATGATAATAAATTAATTAACAAACATACAAAAGGGAACATTAGAAAACTATAAGAAATAAATTATAAATGGTAATTATATCCTAACTTATGTCTATCTTAGTTTCAATCTAGTTTATCCATGTTAATGTTTCATTTTAGGTTTTCTAACATATCAATTTGTTCAAGTCCTTTATAATGGTTTCCATAGTGTTTTTTAGTTTCCAAAGCATATCCCCTAAGAGTGTCAAACTAGGTGTATAACAAGGCCTCTTTTTTATTCACTAGATTATGGCAGATTAAAATCCCAACGAACCATTTTTTAATTTATTACTCCTATTTAAAAATGTTCTAGAACTATACCTACTTGTATTATACATATAGGGATGTTATTTCTTGGTTACCATTATCTCTATAGAATAACTCCATGATTTTTTCCTATACATACAGTTATACCTAGGGATATCTATAAAGTATTCTAGTACTAATCCCCAAAAATTACTAGAAAATTATTTGATACCAACAATAAAAACCCAATACTGTGACCCATATTATAACATTATTTTTAAAATAAATATCTATTTATTACAACCCAATGATCATGTGGCCTAGTTTATTTGGATTAAGAAGTTTATAATACATCAAGAGGAAACTAAAAACTTGAAATCATTATTTTATTCTAAAAAATGAGATCAAAAATTCATTTGAAATCCTAAAAATTCATAGGATAACCATGATAAATTAATAAAATAAATGGGTGATCTAAATATAAAATGTTGTAAAAATTGTAAACATTAAATAACCAGAAGTTAAGGATAAGTACAAATTAAAAAGAACATGGTGGAAAAAGTCCTATAATGGGATATTTTTACTCCTTAAATCACATATATATCATCTCATGTGACAAAATAATTGCCCATTTAATTTGAGAACTATATATACACACCCATCATTAAATTTTCATCATTATGTGTTCCAAAAAAATTAAATCAATCATATGTTATAAATATAATAATTACCCACATAAATAAAATGGGTCATATAATCATTTCTCATATCATAATCATTGGAAATTTCATAATGAAGAAATTTGAGAACTAAACAAAATACATGTATTTCCCCTTAAATTAATGGATAATAAAATATAAATATATGTGATAGAGATATATATATAATTTAGAGTCATTTCATAAATTTAATGATGGAGAAAAGGTTAGTAAGAGAACGATCATAACCCCCCAGAAAAAAAGTAGTTTAGAGGGATCCCTTACCTTGAGTCTAACTTGTCACGTATGTTATTTATATTCCTAGATAAAAAATATTAACTTATTTAAAATATATATAATATTTTTCAATTTTTTATTATTTTAATCTTAATTATTATCTTGTTATATTTCATTATGTTTTCATTTAGGTTATGTCAGATGTTTTAATAATATTAGGGGAATATGTCTAAAAAAAATTGTATGTCAACTAATGTCAACGAGATTATAATTTCATCATCTCTATAATTATAATCATGGAATGATTATCATTTTTATAACATTTTTACTTTTAGAAACAACCATAAAATATGTTTATGAAAAATTAATATGTTATAATCATGGAGATGGTAGGCCATACGTACACAAGAGCAATGATTCCAATTTTTAATGATCATGATGGAAATGAAGTAAGTGTTATTTTCTCATTATTTATGATAATTATATAATAAATATAATAGTATTTATTTTAATAAACTTATAGATACTATCCATCTGATTTGGTAATGAAAAATGAATCACATTGCTTTAGAGATGTAGTAATCCACATATTTATACTAGAAGAGTTTTTATCTTTTAATGAATGAAAAAGTAAAAAAATATTTGATATATTAAATTTAAATAACAATAAATATTTTTGGAATATAATTTATATAAATTAAATCTATTATCAAAAATATTAATGAGAGGAAATGATGGAAAACAAATTATATCGGTTCATGAGGTGATAGTCTGCCATACACACGAATGATAGTTTCATTTGCTATTTGATGGAAGAGGATATGGATGTAGGTTATGAAAATAAAATAATCATATCTCATTACATAGGATACATCGATATTGTAATATCATCATGGATTAATATTCTTTGAAGGAGGTGTAAAAATAAATTAAACAAAAATGCTTAGTTAAGAACAATACCACTTCTTCGGACAACCTCATTAGGTTTACACCAAAATCATTATTAATAGGGTTTTATAATAAACAAAAAAGATTCTTGGATATTGTAAGGGAAGTAAGAAAATTATTTGGGTAGGTATTATTAGAACAAAAAGACTTTTTTTGTGTCCAGATGATAGGAGAGGTGGTATCCTTTTATAAGTGGGGGAGAGGACCCACTTGTAATATTTGAAAATAAATAAATAAATAAATTTATTATTCAAAAAAATGAATAAAAAATAGAAGTTATTAAATATTAGATGATATATGGTCTAAATATGGCCATAATATAAAAATTAAACTACTTTTTTGGTCATTTTTACCCTTATCTCTTTAGTTTAACCCCTCTTTAAACTTGTTCGAAAATTAACCGTGGTAATAAATATTTATTGTTTTTACTATTCATTAAGACAAAAAATTAAGTTAAATTTATTACCTAATACTTATTATTCTAAGAAAAAAAATATTTAATCAATTTTATAAAATTTTATTCACATAATTGGCATAATTTAATTTAAAATTAAACTCGTTAAATGAGATGAAATGTGGTTTTTCATGACAATGCATTTTCAAGCAACAGATGATCTTATATTAATTCTATGGATTTAAATCATTATTATATGAATTTAAATTCAAATAAAGAGATATATAATATATATATTTCATTTAAATATCTACTTGTTATGGTTTATTTAAATTGATTAAATTATATAAAAATTATAAACTTTTAAAGAGTTTTGAGAAGATTGTTTTTCAAGCATAATAGTATCCTTATACCAAAATCATGATAATTACTGATTAAAATTAAATTAATGAGATTATTAAAAATAAAATGATATATATTTAAATTAAATACCAAATCTATAATATAATATTTCATCTAAATTACTCTATTTAATGATAAGAAAATATAGTATTTGAATAATTGATAATTTTTACTCATCACTAATAAATCTATCATTTTAGAAAAAATCCCAAAATTTCACCCGAAATTAATTTTAATATTATGATTTCAAAAAATCAGTACAATTTTATTTAAAAAATTATAAAATTTTCATAAATTAATTATAATATTTTCTTAAACATATAAAGAAAATTTATTTTTAAAGTAAACATATTTTTTAAATAATAATATGTCTTTTTAAAAAATTATGTTTTTATTTCCTAATAATTTATCTATAAATTTATATTTATTATGTCCATTATTTCTATTTCATAAATTATTTAATCCAATTCATTCCCACCAATTTAAGTTCTAGGTTGTAATGGTAATATTTAAATATTCTTGTTTTGTTTAGGCCATATGATTTGTGTCGTATATGTTATCAAACATAGATTCATTTTTAAAATCTCAATGTGTTACACCCATGTCATCACCTAGAAAAGAAACCAAATGTTTCCCAATTTTTTCATCATATAAAATTATGACCCAGGAATACCAAATTAAAATACATACGGAAAGAAACTAATCCATTCCAATTCCTAGTAACACAAACTAAAATCCTTTATTTGAAAACCAAATGACGAGATTCATTACTTAAAAAAGAATTCATTAAAAATCAAAAATAAATTAAAGATGTAGCCATAAATATCAGAAGACATAAAGTTATAAATATAATTTAAGTGATATCGAATCCATCTTCTTCCAATAGGTTTGACTAATTGAATCTTAGAAAATGAGATTTAAGAGGAAATGAGTTCCTAAAATCTCCTTCATGAGAATCTGGTTCAATAATCTAATAAAGTACATGAAGAATTATTTTTAGTGTAGTTTCTAGGAGAAAAATAACAGTTATGAACCCAAAATATATCTCCCATTATTTAAATTCTTATCACATAACTCTCCACCCAGATTTTAATGATTAGTTTTATGGTTTTAAAATTGAGATGACAGCCACATGGTGTGAGGGTTTCCACCACCCTCACAAGGAACTTGACTATGAATCCCCCCATAGAGGATTACCTTTTCATAGGGATAATCCCCTTGATATTTCCGTCCCATAATTTATTAGAAAAATATTTAGAAGATCCTTTGAAGGCATTTTAAAATTGCCTATATGAGTCCAACTATGACATGAACTGATTTCTATTCCCACCAACACAAGTGTGTTAGCCTCCCCATTTTCATTAGGGAAACCTTTAAAGTCACCACACCCATAAAAAAATAATTATCATAGGATGTTAATTTCTTCATCAATGGATGGATAAAAATGACTTGACCACTACAATGCAATGGACCATGACCTACACGCTGGTCATTTATATGACATGGTGATACCCAAAGAGCCAAAATTCAATTGTTTATGCTGATCCCCACTCCCAAAATTATAAAACCCAAACCAACATCCATATTCAAATAAAAATTCCTAATATATTAGTGAAATACCTAAAACTATTTTTTGTGATTTATTCCCTCATTTGGAATTACATACATAGAAATTTGGAAGTAATCGGTGTCCCGTAATATTTATTTACACTGGTCTTGCATTGAATTATTTCACAACCAATTCTCATCTTGAAGGATACCATGTTTCTATAATACCTATATAAAGGATATATTTTTTTCTCAAAATAAAAACTATTTCCTATACATATTATTTTTATCAGGGTGTAGATAAATAAATAATTCATCTCACATGTCTCATAATCCCAACTAACAACATCAGTTGGATCCAGATTGTAATCTGTTAATTGAGATATGTGAAAAAAATTATTATCCGAATTAAATCTTGATGGTAAATATTATTGATAAAAAAATTTCATTTATGATCTCAATAATAACAAATAGTATCATATAAAATTGATTTATCTTCCCCTTCTCACTCATACAAAAATCTCCCAACCATAGAGACACTTAGAAAAAAAGGGTCACCCCCCTCAAAAGATAAAGTGTGATAAAGATTATATTTATATATTTTCTAATTTATTTAGGCAACTTATATCTACTTATTTTTAATATTAATTTTCTTAGTTTTTTTATAGATATGGTAGGTCTAAATAAATGAATTTTTCCCATCATTTACCTAATAAATTTAAGATTTACATTATCAAAAATAAAATGACTCAAATAGAGCCATATGTATTATACCTTGATAACAATTATTATATGACAACCCCACTAATGGAAATCTGTTTTCCAATATACCACTAAAGTCCATCACAGATTCTCTATGCATTTCTTCATAAGTCATGATTGTACACTCGAATGGTCCATCATCGTGGGTATCATAAACAATTTTCTAGGTCAACTATATTATATGGGATTATTTCAAATTCCTCTAAAACCATGAGGTAAATCATTCGATTTTGTTAGAGACAATAAAAAATAGTACCATAGGTAATGTAACCAATCATAAAATATATAAATTTTTTAGCTAGTTAAATGAATCTATTCACCTAATTGAAGTAAAGTGTGATAAATTAGTAATTCAATCAATAATCACCCAAATGACATCATGATTCTAAATCACATTTCAAAACCTTATGGTGAAGTATATGAAATTATACTCCCATATTTATAAGAGTAAGGGTAGTGACTGCAACATTTGTGCTAGTCATTTATGCTCCGCCTTCACCAGATAATACTTTAGATATTTCCAAACATACATGACCACAATACACTACATTTCTATTTAATAATATTGGTTCTTCATTTGATTATACATCCTATGAATACTGAAGTATATAACCTACTTTGAATAATATTTTTCACTAAGAAGGTATACTTAGAAATTTGGAGGAGCTCAAATATCTTCTAAAAAGAACAAAAAATTATTTTTATCCTTTATAAATCAATTAATTGTCTTCCTTCAATTATGGTTTGACATAATAGAAAGGATATTTGGGATAAGTCATTTATTTAAATTGACAAACTCATCTATGTGTAGGAAAATAGTAATTAGAAATAACACCATTTATTCATTTTATTCCATGAAATAAAAATTCTTATCAATGATCTCACCCATTAGTTTCCACTGATTACTTGCTTCACAAACCACATGGTTATTGGACATATAATTTAAGGAATCTTATAATAAATTCCCTTGGAAATTAATTCCACACTGTTCAAAGCCAAAAAAATTATTTTATTTCATATAATATTATAACGACCCAAACTTTACATACATTGTTAATACTTCAAAATTGATGCATACTTATTACAACAAATAACAAAACCACGAAAGGACTATATAGGTATAGTGTCTTTAGAAACTTGGAAACTTAAACAACTGGTTCATAAAGCATCTACACTGTCTCCCATTTATTTCTTCATATCTATAGTCCCTTTTGGCATATCTTACTTAATAACCTTCTCCCTGGCCTGGGGAAAGAAATCATACAAAAGGGTGAGCTCAAATGCTCAGTAAGTGTAAACAAAAGAAATATCAATCACATCTTATTCATAAGAACATAACATTTTGGAAATATTACCATGCAAAAGAGATCATAATTTCATAACATGGGATAAATCATGGTAGTGAAATGTATTCACAATAATCATAAATTAAAACATGAAGCTTTGTGCCATACACACATAATCCTAGAGAATCATTTCTTATTAGTCAAGACTCATTTCCAAGACTATCTTAGTGGACAAAGTCAATTTCTGAACCGAGTTCATTCCTCGTTTCAGTCCTGTTTCACTGAACCGGTTTAACCTGCCGTTCCAGCCATGTCTATCTCATGAGATATAAAATCTTTACCCAATGAATTGGAGGGAGATATAGCTCCCACCCATCTCATAATGATACCATTCTTTTGTGTGCCACAAAATCATAAACCATAAATCATAGCATAACCCATGTAATAAAAATGGGAATCTTAAACATCGTGACATCATACAACAATTCATATAAGATAAATGAATTCATAAAAATAATTCCATAACAACATAGTCAAATCAATGTAATAATAGGGATAGAAACAGAACCCTTTATTATCTTAGAAGGAAAATAATTTTGATAAAACACTTGAACTCTATTCTTGAGGAAAATATCCTTTCTACTTCAAAAACACTTTTCCTTTCTTAACGTGTCATACAATATAAACTAAAAAATGTTGATTAAAAATAAACATGAAAACTTGTAAAGTAATATTCTTGGAAATAATGTTTTAAAAATCCATTCATGCCGCATACGTTAAAAAACATTTTTCCCGTACTTTTTTCGGAAAAGTCAAAAAGTACCTCGTACGAAAAACGACAAAATATTCCTTTTATATCTTTTACTAAAAAGTCACCGAAGGGTAGAATTGTATTTAAACAATTTTAGGTGGATGGAAACAATATTACATATTGAGGAAACATGTATGTGGATGATAAAATACACCCCATTAAATACCAAAGTATAAACAATATCGGATAAAATGAGATTGTGATATTTTCCCTTACCTTAGGTCCGATTTGCTTCGTAAGTGTCCGAACCTCTCGTATAATGATTTAAATAATGTTATTGACTTATTCCAGAATCATAATTATTGTTATGATATCATATATGGTCATATTTTTAGCTTCTTATTAGTAATATTTCATTACTACTTGTTATTCAGGTGTTTATTACATTTTGTTCTTATGCGTGTTGTGTCAAATAAATTCTTATTCTTCTATTTAGGTTATAGATACCTCATTTACAGAATGGTATTAGTGTAATATATATCATATTAATTCATTCAATTCATTTATATAATCATTATGCAATGAAAATCATGTAGAACGAGTCGCATCACATTGTGGAGACGGTATTCCGTACGTACGCATGAGCGATGATATCGTTCCCATGATCGTGGAATTGTATTGGAGTGCATGTATACTATTTCAGAATCAATATCACTTTACAATAATCATATATAGTCACTATTTACACCATTATACCAATCCAAGTAAGGTGGTGGTGGAAAATAGATTACACCACGGCATAGAGACGGTATTCCGTACGTACGCACGCGCGGTGATTTCATTTTCCGTAGGATGGATAGATGGTGAAATAGGGTTGTTTCATACTTATAATAAGATATCAGTATATTAATGATACTGATGTTATTACTTCATAATGAAACTACTAAATAAGAATAATTGGAAGAAAAAATAGAGATGAAAGAATCGGTAACGGACATTACCTCTTCTTTGAAGCGCTTCTTTGAGACTTCCTTTTAGGTCACTAAAATTGGTCTTTGAAGAAGACCAGGACCTCTAGAATGTCTCTAGGTAAGTGGAGAGGAGAAATTGGGAGGTTTTGTCCTAGATTTAAGGCTCAAAGTTGTGTGAGGAAGATATGGAGGAGGTGCCCTTTTATAAGGGAGGAGAGGGGCACCATTGGAATAACTAAAACTATTATTTTATTATAAAGTCAAATTCGGTTTTTAATAGCTCAAAATTGATATATTTCTAGACTAAGGTGGGTATGGGTCGAAATACTCTCATCCAATAGAATTTATACAAGTTTAGGTCATTACATTAACCTTATCGTTTAGTTTTAACTCTTAGTTAATTAGATTGACATTTACCATGTCACTTTGTATTCTTATATTATATAGTTAATAAACATACCATATACATCGAAGATACCCCCAAGTGGTCCGTTAATGATACACCAATCATGATATAAGTATATTGGACGAAACATAGATTTTTTAGGAATAAAATAATAATCAATAATATAATATTTGTTTTAAAAACTATTTTATGTTAATTTTGAAACTATTTAGTAATTGATTTTTGTGAAAATCATAATAGAATGATTAGTTTGAAAAAAGTTAATTAAATCAATACTAACATGTCATATTATCCTAGAAAATTAGTTTAATTCATAAAAAGTCTCAAATTACATTTATATGGGTATTTATAACATCAATTATGTCAATATTTCATTAATAAGATAATTACTGCATCATCTTTGTGTCATAAATAAATTAAATTATTTAATGTCTAAAAATGAAAAATAAAATATCATTATGTAGTAAATCGTTTTATCTTTATAATGAATATTTATAGTCGAATTTATCTTATGTATAACCCTATATTGAAAATTATTTACTTATTAAACTTTGATTTTAACTATTTTAACCCTTCTTTAAATAAATTAATAATAAATGTCCTAATCTAATCCAAGTGGGCTTAAATGGTCATATTTTATTCCTAAGGTTTTTTTTGGTCGAATTACACTTATCAAATAGAATTAGGACCTGTGTTAGGGTAATAATAATATCATTTTTACCCTTAATTACCCTATTTACTTTTAACCGTGGTAAATAAAAGTAAAAAGTTACGATTCACCAAAAATTATTTTCATCTCATTGAACCACATTTTACTTATTGACATCAACCGTGTCTCTTGGAATTTTGAAATTCCACTCACAGAAGCAGTAAAATTATGTTTTATGAAAAAACTCAGTTTTTTTAACTACAACTTAGTGGTTTCACTATTCATCAAAAAATGAATGTTTCCAGAAAAATACCAAAAATTAGGCCTAAGTTATATTTGATATTATGAATTCAGAAATGATGTCTATTTTACCAAATTCAAAACACATCAGTTGCATTAATTTATTTAAAAAATTAATTCTCGTCGTCAAAACAAATAGCGTGTTTTTAAAAGATAATAACTATCAAAAGATTGACACTTGTTTATGTTTGGTTTAAATGTGAAATTACATTCAATGAAAAAAATTGTATTAAATGGTAAAAAAATATATTCTAAATATACTTTAAACCCACTAAAATTAATAATCTATCACTATTAATTATTTCGATTAAAAAAGCTGTTTTTAATTAAAATTTAGTAATTTTCACTATTCATCAGAATATGAAAGTTATCTGAAAAGTACAAAAATTTCACTCTAAGATAATTTGGATATTAAAAATCCAAAAATGAAGTCCATTTTGAAAAATAAAATGTACAAAATTTTAAAAATTGGTTATTACTATTCAAAACGGCTAGTTTTAATAATATTTTAGTAGCATATCGTTGTTTAGTGAAACTCGGTATTGCGTACGACGCAAGCTATCGAGGAAGGTCGCGGTTGCGTGTAAAGCAAGCCAAGCTATTGTTGTGTGTAGTGAAAGATTCCTTTTATTATTTATATAACATAAAAACAAAATATTTCTCATAAAAGTCTTAAGTGTTACATTCTACCCCCCTTAAAATGAATTTTTCCCTCGAAATTCGTCACTTTGTAACAAACAGATGAGGATACCTTTCCCTCATCATATCCTCAAGCTCCCATGTAGATTCTTCTAATTGGTGGTTCCTCCATAAAACATTCACCAATCGAGTGGTCTTGTTTCATAGGACTTTTTCGCTACGATCCAGAATCTCTATCGGCTATTCTTCATAAGAAAGATCTTACTCCAGTGGTACAACTTCTGAGCTGAGTACATGTGAAGGATCAGGTATGTACTTTCTCAGGAGAGATACATGGAACACATCGTGAACTTGAGATAGATTCGGTGGAAGCGCCAATCGGTAAGCTACCTTCCCAACACGATCCAGTATTTCAAATGGACCGATATACCTAGGGCTCAACATTCCCTTCTTTCCAAATTTCATGACACTCTTCTAGGGAGATATTCATAAGAACACTTTATCACCCCCTTCAAACTCTATTTATTTTCTTCGGTTGTTAGCAAAACTTTTTTGTCGACTCTGAGCTGCTCTTATGTGTTGTTGAATAGATCTGACCTTTTCTTCCATCTCATCAACAAGATCAGATCCTAATAGCTTTCTTTCCCCAACTTCATCCCAGCAAGTTGGAGTCCTGCATTTCTTTCCATAGATAGCTTCATAAGGAGCCATTTGAATACTGGAGTGAAAGCTATTATTATAAGAAAATTCCACTAAAGGTATGTGTTGATCCCAACCACCTTTAAAATCCATAGAGAAATCTCTCAACATATGTTCTAGAGTTTGAATTGTTCTCTCAGACTGACCGTCTGTCTGAGGATGATAAGCAGTGATGAAACACAACTCTGTATCCAGAGTATGCTGAAGACTTCGCCCGAACTTTGAGGTAAACCGCGAATCCCGATCAGATATAATAGAAAGTGGTAGTCCATGCAATCTTACCACTTCCTTTACATATATCCTGGCAAGCTAATCTAGAGAGAAATACTCTCTAATAGCAATGAAGTGTGCAGACTTTGTAAGATGATCAACTATGACTGAGATAGCATTATTGCCTTTGGATGTTTTAGGAAGCCCGGTGACAAAGTCCATAGTGATGTTTTCCCATTTCCATTCAGGTATGGGTAATGGTTGTAACATCCCATTATACTTTTGTCTCTCAACTTTAACATTCTGACAAACCAAGCATCGAGAGACATATTCAGCAACATCTCTTTTCATGCCATCCCACTAGAAGTACTCTTTCAGATCCCTATACATCTTCGTGCTTCCCAGATGAATAGGGAATGAAGAACTATGAGCCTCATCCAGCAGCTCCTTCTTTAATTCGGGGATGAGAGGAACACAAACCCGATTCCTGAACTTTATTATCCCATCACAATCAAGGATGAATTCAGAAACATTTCTCACCTTCTTTTGTAACTCTATATCTTCCTTATGTGCCTCTTTAATCTTCACATGAATAGATGGTTGACCATTCATTTGAGAAAGATACGATTTCCCCCCTTCCATTATAATTCCAACATCCATCATTTGTAAATCCATAAATATTTTATCTTTTATGATCCTCATCATGGATAAACTGGCATGGTCTTGTCGACTTAATGCATCTGCCACCTTGTTTGCTTTCACATGGTGGTAATGAATTGAGCAGTCGTAATCCTTAATTAGCTCCAACCATCTTCTTTGGCGCATATTCAGATACTTTTGTGTGAAAATATACTTTAAACTTTTATAATCAGTATAAATGTTACACCTTTCTCCATAAAGATAATGCCTCAAAATCTTTAATGCAAATATTACCACAGCTAACTCCGAATCATGAGTTGGGTAATTTTTCTCATGTATTTTCAATTTTCATGAGGCATAAGCTATCATCATATCATTTTTCATAAGAACACACCCCAATCCCTTCTTGGATGCATCACTGTAGATCACAAACCTTTCTCCACTACAAGGAAGTGTGAGTAAAGGTGAACTGGATAACCTTCTTTTCAACTCCTTGAAATTCTCTTCACATTCCTCCGTCCAAAAAAACATAACTCCTTTCTGAGTCAACCTGGTGAGTGGATTAGATAATTGTGAAAAATCTTTCACAAAACGTCGATAATATCCAGCCAAACCAAGAAATCTTCGGATCTCAGTTACTGTTGTTGGTCTCCACCATCTTTCGATAACCCCTGTTTTTGATAGACCCATAGATATCCCCTCTTTTGAGATTATTTGACCCAAAAATGTAACTTTTTGATGCCAAAATTAAGACTTGGTAAATTTGGCATAAAGCTTCTCCTTTCTCAGGGTCTTTAATATAATTCTCAAGTGATCTTCATGTTCTTCCTTGCTCTTTGAATATACAAGAATATCATCTATAAAGACTACCACAAACTGATCAATATAGTCTCTAAAGACTCTATTCATCAGATCCATGAAGATAGCAGGGGCATTAGTAAGACCAAACGGCATCACTATAAATTCATAGTGTCCGTACCTTGTACGGAAAGTTGTCTTTGTTATATCCTCTCTTTTGATCCTTAATTGATGATACCCTGAACGAAGATCAATCTTAGAAAAGTATTGAGCTCCTCGTAGTTGGTCAAATAAGTCATCAATGCGCGAGAGAGGATATTTGTTCTTGATAGTGATCTTGTTAAGTTCTCGATAATCAATGCAGAGTCCCATTGATCCATCTTTCTTCTTAACAAACAGAACAGGTGATCCCCAAGGTGACGCACTAGGGCGTATGAATCCTTTATCAAGATTCTCTTATAGTTGCTTCTTCATTTCCTGCAACTCAATTTGGGCCATTCTATAAGGTGTCTTTGAAATTGGCAAAGCACCTGGTACGTGTTCTATTGAAAACTCAACTTCATGATTTGGTGGAAGACCTGGAAATTCATCTGGAAAGACATCATCAAACTCTCGTACAATGGGCATATTCTTAATCATGAGTTTCTCGCCAACCATTTGAAATAAATAACCTTCATTTAGTGGAATCAGGACCCATAAGATGGAAGAGATTTCCACCGGAAGGTTATGTTCATCCTTGCATCGATAGACGATCATAGATTGATCTAGAATATGAAATCTGACTTCCCTTCTTTGGTAATTGATATGAGCTCCATATAAAGAAAGCCAATCCATGCCAAGAATCTCATCAAATTCCACTATAGGAAGGATCACAAGATTTGTAGGAAGAACATTCCCACAAACATCAATCGGATAATAATTATAAACTTTTGATACGACTGTTGTGCCATTAGGGGTTGTCACAGATAACTCAACATCTAATTGTTGAGGTAATACAGTGATACCCTTATAAAATTCTTCATAAATAAAAGAGTGGGTGGATCCAGAATCAAATAAAACATTTTCTACTTTAGAGTGGATGGTAAGTGTACCTTTCACCACATCGTTATCGTACTCCACATCACTGATAGAAATTTCATGTGACTTTTCTTTTTCTTTAGCCTTAAGAGTTTTTTGACATCGATCATCATCATCAACCCATGGATTTGGGAATTGATTGGCATAATGCCCCATCTCCTTGCACTTGAAACATTGAAGTGTAGTAGGTTCATTCTATATATCCCTTCCTTTTTTTGCATCCTTAGACATCTTCTTCGCATCATTGCGGCATTCAAATGCCCGATGACCTTCCTTTCCACGTTTGAAACATTTACTTGTCCCATTAAGACAACTCCCTACATGTTTCTTTCCACACTTTGAGAATAAGGGAAAGCTCATCTTTTTTTCAATGTGTTCTTTTGATTTTCATTTGAATTCCATTTTCCTCTTCTTATCAAACCCATATGACTGATGGGTTACTCCAATCTCCATTTCAAATTTGAGAGCACATCGAACAATTTCCTCATAGCTATTGAATTCCCTTGTGGCTAAGACCCTTCGAATACTTGGTTTTAAGCCACTAATGAATCGATCGATCTTACTCTCAGGTTGGATAATAATCCCAGAAGCGTACCTTGCAAGTCTTGTAAAATTTTCTTCATAGGTACCAACAGATTCATCATCCTTTTTCTTTAGTTCAAGAAAATCCTTCTCCATCTTTGTTCGGAGAATACGAGGGAAGTACATATTGAAAAATAAGTTTGTGAACTCATCCCATTCCATGGACTCAATTTCATCTATTTGCCTCGTATTCTTAATAATATTCCACCATTGATCAGCATCTCCTTCCAAACGATACACTACTAGGATGACTTTATCATGTTCAAAACATTGAAGAACTGAAAATATCTTTTCAGTAGTACTGATCCATTGTTCAGCAACTAATGGATTAGTAGACCCGCTGAATGGAGGTGGACACTGCCTCATGAAGGATTCAACAGAATGTTTCTCCTTACTTTGATCGTTTGGAAGTCTAGTATGATTCATAGCTTGAGAAAGTTGTGTGAGCATGGCTACAAGATTTTTCATTCCATCTCCCATAACGTTTGGTTGCTCAGAGGGACAATCATTCCATTGCTCGTCGCATTCCGCATTAACACGGTTCCTTCGGGTTCCAGCCATTGACTAAAACCAAGAAGAATAGTGCGAGCAACACTAATTATAATAGTAAAACCACATAATCAAGAATAAAATACACACATCCGGTCTTATCCTAGGTTATTCATGGTCATTTCTAAAACACTATGATTGTGTTCTATGTTTAGACTTATCATTAGGGTTCTTACTAAGGCTTTCACATCCTAGTTTCCAAAGGTTGACTATACCTTTCCTCTGATACCAACTATAATGACCCATACTTTACATACATTGTTAATACTTCAAAATTGAAGCATACTTATTACAACATATAACAAAACCACGAAAGGACCGTATAGGTATATTGTCTTTAGAAACTGGGAAACATAAACAACTTGTTCATAAAGCGTCTACACTGTCTCCCATTTATTTCATCATATATATAGTCCCTTTTGGCATATCTTACTTAATAACCTTCTCCCTGACCTGGGGAAAGAAAACATACAAAAGGGTGAGCTCAAATTCTCAGTAAGGGTAAACAAAAGAAATATCAATCACATCATATTCATAAGAACATAACTTTTTGGAAATGTTACCATGCAAAAGAGATCATAATTTCATAACATGGGATAAATCATGGTAGTGAAATGTAATCACAATAATCATAACTTAAAACATGAAGCTTTCTGGAATACAAAAATTAATAATAGAGAATCATTTCTTATTAGTCAAGACTCATTTCCAAGACTATCATAGTGGACAAAGTCCACTTCTGAACTGAGTTCATTCCTCGTTTCAGTCATGTTTCACTGAACCGGTTTAACCTGCCATTCTAGCCATGTCAATCTCATGAGATATAAAATCTTTACCCAATGCATTGGAGGGAGATATAGGTCCCACCCATCTCATAATGATACCATTCTTATGTGTGCCACAAAATCATAAACCATACATCATTGAATAACCCATGTATTAAAAATGAGAATCTTAAACATCGTGACATCATAAAACAATTCATATAAGATAAAGGAATTCATAAAAATAATTCCATCACAACATAGTCAAATCAATGTAATAATAGGGATAGAAACAGAACCCTTTATTATCGTAGATGGAAAATAATTTTGATAAAACACTTGAACTCCATTCTTGAGAAAAATATCTTTTCTACTTCAAAAACACTTTTCCTTTCTTAACATGTCAGACAATTACAAAATAAAAGAATTTGATTAAAAATAAACATGAAAAATTGTAACGTAAACTTCTTGGAAATAAGGTTTTAAAAATCCATTCATGCCATATAAGTTAAAAAAACATTCTTCCCATACTTTTGTCGGAAAAGTCAAAAAGTACCTCGTACGAAAAACGACAAAAGATTCCTTTTATATCTTTTACTAAAAACTCAACAAAGGGTAAAATTTGATTTAAACAATTTTAGGTGGATGGAAACAATATTAAAAATTGAGGAAACATGGATGTGGATGATAAAATACACCCTAGTAAATACCAAAGTATAAACAATCTCGGATAAAATGAGATTGTGATATTTTCCCTTACCTTAGGTTCGATTTGCTTCGTAAGTGTCTGAACCTCCTGTATAATGATTTAAATGATGTTATTGACTTATTAAAGAATCATACTTATTGTTATGATATCATAAATGGTCATATTCTTAGCTTCTTATTAGTAATATTTCATTACTACTTGTTATTCAGGTGTTTATTACTTTTTGTTCTTATGCTTGTTTTGTCGAATAAATTTTTATTATTATCTTTAGGTTATAGATACCTCATTTCCATAATGGTATTAGTGTAATATATATCAAATTCATTCATTCAATTAATTTATATAATCATTATGCAATGAAGATCATGTATAACGAGTCGCATCACATCGTGGAGACGATATTCCGTACGTATGCACGAGTGATGATATCGTTACCATGATCATGGAATTGTATTAGAGTGTATGTATACTATTTAATAATAAATATCACTTTAAAATAATCATATATAGTCATTATTTACACCATTATACCCATTCAAGTACGGTGGTGGTGGAAAATAGATTACACCACGGTGTGGAGACGGTATTCCGTACATACGCATGTGCGGCGATTTCATTTTCCGTAGGATGGATAGATGGTGAAATAGGGTTGATTCATACTTTTAATAACATATTTATATATGAGTGATACTGATGTTATTACTTCATAATGAAACAACAATTGAAGAAGAAGTGGAAGAAGAAATAAAGATGA
This sequence comes from Viscum album, assembly GCA_963277665.1. NCBI lineage: Eukaryota > Viridiplantae > Streptophyta > Magnoliopsida > Santalales > Viscaceae > Viscum > Viscum album. Next base: position 1,654,582,164 of record OY728157.1, on the reverse strand, counting down.
AATAATCGGTAACAGACATTACCTCTTCTTTGAAGCGCTTCTTTGAGACTTCCTTTTAGAGCACTAAAATTGGTCTTTGAAGAATACCAGGACCACTAGGATGTCTCTATGGAAGTGGATAGTATAAATTGGTAGGGGTTGGCCGAGCATGAAGGCTCAAAGTGGTGTGAGGAAGAGAGGGAGGAGGTGCCCTTTTATAAGGGAGGAGGGGGCACCTTTAGAATAACTGAAACTATTATTTTATTATAAAGTCAAATTCGGTTTTTAATAGCTCCAAATTGATTCATTTCGAAGATAATGTGGGGATGGGTCTAAATCCTCTCATACAATAGAATTTAGAAAAGTTTAGGTCATTATATTAACCTTATCCTTTAGTTTTAACTCTTAGTTAATTAGATTGACATTTACTATGTCACTTTGTATTTTTATATTATATAGTAAATAAACATACCATATACATCCCAGAGACCCCCAAGTGGTACATTAATGATACACCTATCATGATATAAGTATCTTGGACGAACCTTAGATTTTTAGGAATAAAATAACAATCAATAATATAATATTTATTTTAAAAGCTATTTTATGTCAATTTTGACACTATTTAGTAATTGATTTTTGTGAAAATCATAACAGAATGATTAGTTCTAAAAAGGTTAATTAAATCAATACTAACATGTAATATTAACCTATAAAATAAGTGTAATTCATAAAAAGTCTCAAATTACTTTTATTTGGGTATTTATAACATCAATTGTGTCAATATTTAATTAATAAGATAAGTACTACATCATCTTTGTGTCATAAATAAATTTAATTATTTAATGTCTAAAAATGAAAAAAATACCATTATGTAGGAAATCGTTTTATCTTTCTAAGGATTATTTATAGTTGAATTTATCTTATGTATAACCCTGTATTAAAAATTATTTACTTATTAAACATTGATTTTAACTATTTTAACTCTTCTTTAAATAAATTAATAATAAATGTCCTAATCTAATCCAAGTGGGCCTAAATGGTCATATTTTATTACTAAGGTTGTTTTTGGTCGAATTACACTTATCCAATAGAATTAGGACTTGTTTTAGGGTAATAATAATATCATTTTTACCCTTAATTACCCTATTTACTTTTAACCGTGGTAAATAAAAGTAAAAAGTTATTATTCATCAAAAATTATTTTCATCTCAATGAACCACATTTTACTTACGGACAACAACTGTGTCTCTCAGAATTTTGAAATTCCACTCACAGAAGCGGTAAAATTATGTTTTATGAAAAATTCAGTTTTTTAACTACAACTTAGTGGTTTCACTAATCATCAAAAAATGAATGTTTCCAGAAAAAAACCAAATATTAAGACTAAGCTATATTTGATATTATGAATTCAAAAATGATGTCTATTTTACCAAATTCAAAACACATCAGTTGCATTAATTTATTTAAAAAATTAATTCTCGTCAAAACAAATAGCGTGTTTTTAAGAGATAATAACTATCAAAAGATTGACACTTGTTTATGTTTGATTTAAATGTGAAATTACATTCTATGACCAAAATTGTATTAAATGGTAAAAATATATTCTAAATATACTTTAAAACCACTAAAATTAATAATTTGTCACTATTAATTATTTCTATTAAAAAAGTTGTTTTTAATTAAAATTTTGTAACTTTTACTATTCATCAGAATATGAAAGTTATCTGAAAAGTACCAAAATTTCACCCTAAGATAATTTCGATATTCCAAATCCAAAAATGAATTCCATTTTGAAAAATAAAATGTACAAAATTTCGAAAAGTGGTTATTACTATTCATAATGGCTAGTTTTAATAATATTTTAATAGCATATCGTTGTTTAGTGAAACTCGGTATTGCGTACGACGCAAGCTATCGAGGAAGGCCGCGGTTGCGTGTGAAGCAAGCCGAGATAATGTTGTGTGTATTGAAAGATTCCTTTGATGATTTATATAACATAAAAACAAAATATTTCTCATAAAAGTCTCGGGTGTTACAAATATCATTGCATCAAGTTTAGATTATATTTCCAAGAGACATATTTAAATATTTTCTAAGTAGTGACCATAATTAATGTCTACTAAACAAAATTATGGAACCATGTTATTAATGCATGGACCGAAAAATAAAATTCAATTTCATGTTTTAGGTAGTTCTATTTGTGTTTCTATGTTTTTTATGAACCATAGGCTATGACATGGTCAACATATATGAGGAAACAACCTAATATTAATCCAAATGCATCACAATATACCATGTAGACTACACCTGGTTCTGGAAAAAATGAATAAGTGTCAAATTAATCCTATCCTTAAGCTCTTAAAATGATTTATAAGAATCGTTGCTCTAATTTAATAGAATACCCTTTATGGTTAATGCAGTATTTGGTAAAGATAAGTGTTATAAACCACAAAAAAGTGATTATAATAAATTTTAAACCTAAAAAATATTTGTATCACAGATAAATTCATACGTGGTTTCTAAGAAATTATAGATTTAGTTTTCTCTAGATCTAATGAGATACATTTTTTGGAAAGGAAATATTTATGGAATGAAATTTCTTATATCTAGCAGCCACACGTAAATAATTTTTCATCAGGATAGTGGTCTCTTAATTTAGTCTACATGGTTTCTAAGTTCCTTTCATGGTAAAATTTAGTTAGAGAGTACGCCAATATGTCATCAATAGAAAAACTCCCCAAATGTGTCCACAAAGATATAAAAGATACAAGTTATCAATTCTATAAATAATTATAAAACATTCATAAGACCAAATGGAATGACAAAATATTCATAACATTCATAACAATTTTTACAATATTTTTTTGAAATATAGTCCTTATTTTACTAAATTTAGTGGTACATTAATCTTATATCAATTTTAGAGAATCACTTAGATCCCTTAAGTTAATCAAATAGATTTTTAATTTTATTATGGGGATCTTAATTCTTTATTGTGACTTAATTTAGTTTATGATAATCATTATATAGTAACAGAGTTAGATTTTCCTTCTATAAAAAAAATAACTAATGCGGACTATGGTGATGTAATTGGTCTAATAAATCCCTCGATTTCCAATTCTTCCAAATGTAATTTTAGTTCAAGTAGTTATGTTTGTGTCATTCTATATGAAGGAAGTAAAATAGTAATAATTATTAGTAATAGATCAATAGATAATTCCACTTCACTTTTAGCTGTTATCTATGGGATATCATCCAAGTATACAATGAGGTATCAATCTACTATGTCAAGAAGATCATTATTTTTAATTTCATCAGTAACTCCAAAGGTCAATATTTCTAACTCATATGATATTTTTTTATTAAATCAAAGTCACTAAAGAATTTGATCTTTAAAAATTCATGTATCATTCCACTTAAAATATATAAATAAATCTATAAAAAGATGTAAAAGTGACCCATTAAGTGTATTAATGGATATAATATATAAATTCTACAAACCAATCCATCCCTTATATTAGATAAAATATATTAATTTCATATATGTTGAATAACAGAAAAAATTGAACTACATCAATAGGGATGGAACACATTTCAAACCTAAATCCCCAACACTCCCATCATCCAATAGTATTATTGATGATTAATACATGAGGCATTATTTTCACACGTAAACCCACTTGAGTCACCACATGAGAAAGAATGACATATTGGGACGATCCAATGCAAAACAAAAAATTAAAATTAGAATTGATAAAAATAATAACTTTTATATTCAAGGGATTTGGTTCTTCATTAACCATGGTCTTATTATCCCCAAAAATAAATAAGCATTTTAAATACCATATTATTTATTACCCTATACTGAGAGTGATCATGTTGAGATATCAAGGAGTTTCGATAATCACCTTGACTATTTTGATAATGTGGGAGAGGGACACCCAAATATGATCATCCACATGGAGCATTCAATGAAAAAGTTATATTAGAGCCACTTTTTTGTCTGTAACTTAGTTCATATGTTCATAATTATTTGACATGCCTCATACCACCATAATTATGACATAGGTGAAGTGGTGTGATAAATTTCCTCTTAATATTTTCTAAAAAACAACATAAAAATGATCCTCATTTATTAATACTTTGTGTGTGGATAGAAATTGACTCTAAATATTGGTTATCAGGACTTTCATTAAACTAGGGGTAGCTCTCCCTCCTATGCGTGTTCCTAACACCAAGGCTTCATCATTTTCTTGGATGAAAAAAGGTGTTCTCTCCAATAATATTTTGAACAATTTCCTTTTCTTCCAGAACCATATAATTCACCATGTCTATATAATTTTCAATGCATAATATCACTACTTTAGAGAGAACTTATTCTTGTAATCCCTACTTAAATATGTGTGACTTAAAATATTCACTAGCATCCACTTGTGGCGAAAAGTGGGATGGGTAAATGAATTGATCTTTTTATTTCATAACCAAAAGTACACTTTTCTTTAGGGGAAATAAATATGTTATCCTTGATACAAAAAAAATTATATATAGATTTTTTATAAAAAAAATCCATAAAGACCTCCCAGGTATGGGTATAATAAAATTTATCTTGGATAACTATTTCCAACCATTTTCATGTTAGGTATTCAAAAATATACACTTCAAGATTTATATTCATGTCTTTAGGAACACCAATAGAATTAGAGATTTATTTCATTCAATCCGACCATGATTCAGTATGATTATTTCCTGAGTCTCCCTAAAATATTGGGGAAGTTTTCCTTTGAAATTATAAATAGTGAAAAAATAGAATTTTTCCTACATTTGTTTTCATTTTTTAATAGCTTCAAGAACTTACACATTGGTTCTTATGAGTTGTTTATTTAACTATGATTTAGGTGAAAACACATTCATAGTGGATCCCTCTTAATATTTAACTAATATTATAATTGGTGTAATTTCTCTATAGCTATAGTAAAGATCACCACTCAGTCACTACCCATACTCTAGACCCTGGTTTCACCTTATATAGTTTCATAAACAAGAATTAATGATGTCGAAATTTCAAATTGTGAGCCTAAAATATCATATGAAAGATTAATTCCAAGGGTAAAGTGACATACTAATGCATGGTACACAACTATCATAGTTTAAAACCATGATGATGAGGTCATAAAACAACTAAAATTGTTCATCACATTCTTTATACCCAAACTACCCTAGTAACGTGAATTTCAATATAATGATGTTAGTTATGCCTTTTTATACTCAATATTTTGAGAACCAACACATAACACCACACACATACCATTCCAAATTATGAACCATACTAAACTAATACAATTTTTAACCTCTATACCCAAACATATGGATTAGGACAGTGCCAGAATTCCACTAACCGAAGGTGTATTCCCCTAACCCTAAAGGATGGTAATAAATTCTAAGGGTATAAAACATAATTAGGGGGTGATTTACCATAATTTAAAACTCTTTCTATATCAACAAATTATACAAATTTAACATATATATGATATGTGAATAAAAAATAGACTAACAAAAATAATCATACGATGGAAAAAATTATAGTTTTAGTGGTTTAAAAAATATATAAGCCAACATGATCTAAAAATAAAATTTACACCAAGGTTCTACAAGTATCTCTACACCAGAAGCCATCCGATGACTTCCTCCATGATCTGGACACCATAGATCAAAACCACCACATCAAGGTGCTCTGAAAGAGATGTGAAAAATCTTCCCCTTATATATATCATGATAGTCAACAACTTCATATGCACCAAAGTGCATATATATGTGGGGAGTATACAACCTAGAAGATAATCCCCTTGAATCATCTTATATAGTACCTTGTTCTGCTAGACCCAATCTGTTTCTTAGAAAAGTATCCCAATATGATATAATTTTATAACTAAAAAAATTTATGAACAAACAATAACCCCTTAAATTAAATATTAATGCACATAAATCCATGCCCATGCCTTGTAACAACCACAAATCATCTTTATTTGAAATACAAATAACACAGGCCACTAATTCTAACAAAATTTTATTAGAAAATACATCGATAAATAAAATAAGTAACCTAATTCATCATAAAAAATATATATTTTCCTGATAAAATTATATTGATATATAAGATACCAACCTCTAATAGTTTCATCAAGTAGAATCCCACGAAAGAAAATTTATAAGAAAAACATTCACACAAAATAAAATATGGGAGAATCCCATTCAAGATTCCAAGAATGTATAGGAAGACTAATAATTTTTAGGAGAAATAATGGGGGGATTTCTAATTTATAAACGCATAAAAATTGCTCATGATTTCCATTCCTAGCGCCTAATTCCCCTAACCAGATCCTAGTGGTTGTTTCATTCATTTTAATGCAGATATTATTAACACCATGATGTGGATGATTCAAGAATGGTTGTGTTACTTACCCTATATAATACCACCATTACATAGGGATGATCCACTCATTGTATCCATCCCATGACAGATTAAAACACTACAAGGGGGATCCTTACATTCCATTTTAGGATATCATATACAATGATGATCCCACCACAATATAAATTCTACATCCACTAACATAGGTATCTTTTCATTCCTGTTTGCTATAGGGAAACCTTCTCAATCACCATACCCACAAAATGGGTATCCCCATGGAATTGTGACAAAATGATCTATGGATATCTCACCACAACTACAGAATAAAACACAAAGAAACCATGGAATGCATAATGATCAGTGCAATGGTGTGGAGATGCCCAAAGATCTAAAATTTATTTTTGATCCTATCCTCTCTCCCACACTTCTTGATCCCAAACCAACCCACCTTATCACTTAAAAATTCAAAATATATTAGTGATATTCCTCAAGATAAGGGGTTTCACAAATTTTCTTAATGTATCTAGTTTAATTGAGCTTTATTTTTGGATAAATTCTCCAACCCCAGTTATTTATAATTTATTTTACAATTATTATATAAATTATTATCATCTTTACTGTATTGTAGATTACCTACTAATATTTAAAACTTTTTTGAGATGGTGTTCAAGTTTCTAATTTATAAAAATTGTCGACAATGTTGAGTGGATCCTTGCCACAGTATTTATTATATTTTGATAATTAAATTACTCAAACATTTATTGGTTTTATTTTTTATTATTTTATTATTTTATTATTTTTTTAAATTATTATTTTTTATTTTAATTATGTTTTATATTTAATTAAATTAAATTTTTCTAATAATAATCTAGGTATTTGATTTTTTAATACTATTCTGTTATATTTTTTTATATTAATATATGATTGTTATATTTTTTGTATGACTAGTTGTACAATTAATTTGTGTTTCATACGTTCTTTCTATATAAGACAATTGTAGAATTTTTAAATCTATATACAATATTGTTTGATAAATTTCATTCCGTTTCCTAATTATATATTCAATGATATGTATAAATATGTCGTCTCAAGTATTAATCTTCATAAGAAGATACTTTCCACAATACTACAACTCTATTAGTTGTGTAAGATATTTCTCCGTGACACCAATAATGCATCAAAATATTAATGTGAAGTTGTATAATATTAGTAAACAAATACATGATTCTATATAATAATAATCCATATGATATTATAATTATGTAAAGATAGATCATCCCCAGGTGACCTCTTCTCAAAATAGATTATTTACTTGAAAATTGAGTGAGATAAAATAAAAAATTATAAATTATATATAAAGATATCCTGAATATGACACAAGGGAAGTACATGTTATGAATCATAAATAATCGTGGTAAAATTAGATTAAAGAAGTGGGTTTTATTAGATTAAATGGAATGTTACTATATAATAATAATATTCTACAATATAAATAAAAAAATCGTTATGAATACTGATTTAACACCATCTAAATTATATTAAAATGATAAATGCTACATAAATTGTAAACTATAAATTTTTAATATTTATCCACACTTTATTGATTATATAAAGGTATTCATGTGACCACCATGTTTAAATATAATAATTGTTTTATTTACGGTAGATGATTTACAATATTTAAGCCTCAAATAATTATGAATCTCATCGTTGAAATTTTTGGTGCCAAAGGATTTATCAAAATTTTAATCTTCTACTATTCTACCCATTCAACCACATTAATGAAACTATGTATATTTTTCTTCAATGATAATTGGAATTTATCTTTATAATTTATGATCGATCCAAAATAGTTAAACAAACATTGAACATATGATATTATTATCTTGGATATCATTCAATATAAATTCTTGTAAAACCCACATCATTTTAGGTATCATTTTCCAGTACGATAAATATTATACACTTGTTCATTTATCATATTTTTTTTCTATTTATATTTTATTTTCATTTTAGACTCGTTACATAGTTATTTAGTGCTTCAATATTATTTTTGCATAATATTTTCCTAAGAAAATTTGATGGTGTGATTAGTATACATCCATAAAAAAATTTAATTGGTTGTTCCTCCACTAAAAGGTTACATTGTGTATTAGTTATACCTCCAGTAGAAAAAGACAATTTCAAATAGGTTATTAATCCCCTTGAAATGTTTTTTTATTTTAGTGTTGTATATACCTCTCAAGGAGAAGAGAGTTGTGAAGAGTAAATATGGGATCCTTATGATCAAAAATACAAAATAAGTCAAGTGGGTTTTACTTTAAATTTATTCTTTTAATTATAGTTTTTTATTTCTCTAAATCCACCCTTAATCTCTTTTTTCTTTACAACAACATAAAAAATAACATTTTCTCACAATTATTATAGCATTTCCTAAAATAATTTTTTTTTAAAATTATATTTATCTCTTATGAATTCATTATCATGGATGCCTCACACCTTTATCCTTTTTATTTATAAAAAAATTAATTATTATTTAAATTAACACAAGGATAATATTCTATAATTTGAATTTGGAAATTCTCATTAATTTAGAAAAATAATATTCTTTTTAAATGGTTCAAGTAGTATTAAACAAATCTTCTAAACTTTTTATCTTTATAAATGAATATCTAGAAATATAATGAAAATATCTTCATGAATATCCCATATATATTCATTATTTATTTTCTAATTAAATTGACTAATATAATTTCTCAGTTATATCCTCCACAAATCCCATGTTTTGATTTATTCTATAAATCTATAAAATATTCATTAAAATTTTCTCTTGTTCTTGCTTACATGCATAAAATATTATTGTGGTTTAATGACTCATATACTAGTTCAATATCTACCTTTATAGATAAAATATATCTTATCACGAATCATGACTAACTTCATTTATCATAATTTTTAGGCTAAAAATAATAATAAATAATTTTATGAATTAATAATTTGATTTACCTAGAAAATGATTTTACTATTTTGTGACACTTGATTGTGTCTTATATTGCCTTTAGGAAACTTGTGTTTATATTCTATAACATCTAGGTTACACTTATGTGGGCCTCAATTACATTTATTTACTATGGTAAAAC